>JANAVB010001199.1:1319571-1394855 GCA_029216955.1 Iris pallida
TTTATATGAAATATTTATGACTTTTTAAACAACAATTCCACTTTCTCTTATTAACCCCTTCATTTAGAGTTTAAAAAATGGACAAAATTTTTTAACAAACCCTCACTTAACCTTCTATGACTCCCCTCCTAAATCCTTATCCTCAAATCCTGCAGAATTGTTTTTCCTCACTTAACTCTCTTCGCCCTTAATCCAAACAGACCATAAGGGAGCATATACTTGGATTTTTTTTCCCGGATAATTTATTGTGAGAAATTAATTACCATGTTTTGTTTTTGGAATTTTTTTTTATTTATGGAAAGTTTGAATACCCTATAAAACAATATTCATATGAATCATAGAAACCTATTTCCCATAACGAGGTGGATATATTTATTTTTCATGGAAAAAATCTGATGTAGCTCAAATTCGGCATCTCGATCGAGTCCGAGTTGAAGGAAATTGTTTGTATTGTTTTTCCTCTTTTTCTCTTCTTTTTTGTTTTTCTAAAAAAATTGTTTCTTCCTATTTTTTTTTTCTCCTTCTCTTTTTTTTTTTTTTTCGTTTTTGCATTTGTTTTTAAACTTGTTTTTGAAACTCGCGACAGTTTGGCCGAGTGGTCTAAGGCGCCAGATTTAGGCTCTTGTCCGAAAGGGCGTGGGTTCAAATCCCACAGCTGTCATTTTTGTTAAGTAGCTCAGCTGGTTTGCCCGAGAGGTTATTGGGGAAGACATCACATAAGTGCGCATTAAGTAGCTGGTTTGCCCGAGAGGTTAAGGGGGAAGACTTAAGATCTTCTGCACATAAGTGCGCATGGGTTCGAACCCCATAGCCAGCAATGCAATTTTGTTTTTGTTTTTGTTATACTAGCATATGTGCACATGCCTTGCACGTATTTTAACATTCTTTTAATTAATTTAGGAAGACCAAAGGGTAGTAGTCTTCCTAATTATTAAGTTGACTTTATTAAAATTAATGAACAATTTTTAATTAGTATAGACATGCAAGGGTATTTTCGGAATTCAAAATTTTCACCATCCAAGTTTTCCTATTATATAGTAGAATAGATATATTTCGGTGTAATCTTTCTCTCTTAACTATCATTATTTTAATGCCCACTAAGAAAAAGAGAATTAAACAATCAAGATTAAAATACTTGTTTTTTTCCTTTCTTTCCCTTCTTATACTTTTTTTTTGAGATTTTTTTTTTCAATTTGTAATTGTTTTCCTTTTTGGTTTCTTCTATACTTTTATTAAAGTTTCTTTTTTGTGTCTTTTAATTTTTATCTTCTTAAAAAAATTCGTTCTTTCCCCTTTTTTTTTTTTTCCTTTTTCATTTTGTGGTTTGTTCTTTTGAAAAGATTTTTTTTGTTGGATCCGTTTCATGTCATGGTGAGTTTGAGTTAGACAATTAATTTATAACTAAAATGATTATAATATCAATAGAATTTGGAACCATAGTCTCTTGAATACTAACATATCATCTTAACCAATTATGCTACAAAAAGTAACAACTATTAAATATATTTAATGATCTATTGAAAAAAAAAATATTTTATATGAACTATATATTTTCAAAATATTTATATATTTAATAAACAAAATATAACTTTTACGAAAACAAAATTATCGATTATAGAATATTGTGTACCAAATACACACCTCACAGGCACGGATGGACTAGGAGTTGAGGACTCTTTCACATCTAGTATAAAAAATAATAATAATAAATAAAATAGTATATAAAAATAAGGTAGGCAACAACATGACTCTTTCACATGTATTATAAAAATCAACAGGTCTACATGAACCGTGGTTTCAACCGCAGCCACGTGTCGGCCTTTTTTTTGGCCGGTTTTTCCCGCCTATGCTAGCGGAGGGTGTTTTTTTTTTTAATTTATTTTTCGTCCAATCTGGAGGTGCCACGTGTCCCTTTCGATTTGGTTTCCGGTTTTTGTTTCAGGCTGAGAAGACTTTCTGTATAAAAATATGGAAAATGCTATGCTTACAACCATTATTGATTGTAAGCTTTACAACTGCTTATGTGGCATCCATTGATTAGGGGAGATGGAGGACCAAGTGGGATCATGCTAGCAGGGAGGGATGTGAGTTGTAAGAGAGTTTAAAAGTTTGGTAGTAATCTTAGCATTATATATATATATATATGTGGATGTCCTATTTGTGACGGGGAAGTTGGGGATGAACAACGACATGGAATGGTCTAATCCCAAAAAAAAAAAAAAAAAAAACCCCAACTCCTGAAGTCTTAATCTGGTTCCTTGGAATATGTTGTCTTATCTAGAATTACAAAAGAACAAGTCGTCCCCGCCTACCACGGGAGCAACAAGTCGGATTGGTCTTGATCTTGAGCAACAGGTCAGACTGGTCTTGATAAAGTTTAGACTGCTCTCCAGCTATTCTTCGTCTCCACCAACCTCTTCTCACCGGACTCGGATCGGATATCAGCACTACTTGGCAACAAATCAACTCTAGAAATGAGGAAGAAAGGTAGCAGCAGAGATTGTTGTCCTCGGTATTGCTCTTTTTTTTTTCTAACTATGTTCACAATTATGGATGAATGACCCACTCAATTGATTAAGAATATGAGTCGGAATGGAACCAGAGTCATTCAAGAGAGCATGTGTGTTGCTTTCTACATTGTGCAAATATAAATACCGTTACCACCTCACATAAGCTTCTGTTGGGACTGAGAACACGAGTAAATAATCACATCAACACCAGCTGGCAGTACTCGTTGGTAGGGAGAAAAAAAGCAGCAGCAAAATAAACTTGAGCAAAACAAGGCACTGCTTATAAATCTGACAAATATAGTGCTCCACGTGTAGAAGAATAAGCAGAGACACTACCACGGGTAAAGTGCATTTAAACCCTCCTTAGAGTTGCCTCGTTCGCAAAATAAGACCTTTTAAAAAACTTAAAGCAGTTTGCACCTTCCGCAAACCCTGTTTTGCGCAGAATACCCCTTTCCGTCAAATTGACGTTAGAACAGCCGTTAGAGGCCATTTTTTGGATTAAAAAAAAAGTGCACTTCCCAAAATACCCCTAATGCTTACATTTGGCTGTTGGCTCTCTTTCATTCTCTATGTATAAGACAATGTTTGTTTGAAACATAAAACCTAAACTTTATATTTTCTATTTTTTGACCGGTTGGTTGGAAGGAAAAATAATATATTTTTTTATATTTCTTTTTTTTTTTACTTATTTGCTCTCATTTAATATATTGAAACTTTTTCTTACCTACAGATCTCAATTCCAACTGCAATTTTTTTTTATATTCTTTTTTTTACTTATTTGCTCTCATTTAATGTTTGAAGCTTTTTTTACGTATTCCTTTTTTTTTTTCAAGACGTCCAAATAGAAATTATGGAAGCCTATTCGTAGATAATCGACAAAGGCGGTGGCAGCCACTGAACCCGGACCATGCTTCGACATACATGTTTTGCAATTTATTTTTGGATTTTTGACACGTTTAGTAATATTTAAGTTATTTGTTTAAGTAATACATGTGATGAAAATAAATTTGTACCAAGATTTACAATTTCAGTTAGAATTAATAAATAAATAATTACGATAATAGTCATGACTAATAAATAATTACGATACAAGTTCAGGACTAATCGGACATTTGTTAAAAGATTTTTTTTTCCAGAAAAAATTTAAGATGAAAACCTACTATTTAGATTATAAACATTTATTTTCGAAAATGACGTCAAGCATGAGAATTGATTTTTGTTTAATAATCTTTTTAATATTTTGTTTTTTGTTTCCATTTTTTTAGTTCTTATTTCATATTTTTTTTTTCATCTTTTTAATAATCTTTTCTAGTTTTTAAGAGTGACTTTTATTTTCAAATTTGTATAGTTTTTGTTTTTGTCTTTTTTCATTGTTTAAGATTTATCCTCATTTTTTGGTTTTTTTGGAATATTTTGTCTATTTTTTATTTTTTCCATATTTTAATAGTATTTTTTGTTTTTTATTTGGTTTTTTTTTTCCAGTTTTTCATCATTTCTATTTTTTAAGAATTGATTTTTTTTGTATTTATCAGTTTTATTTTTCCCAAAAATATTTATATATTTGTTAAATAAAAAATAATTTATGACAAAATAATTTTGAATAATATTTATCCATTTTTTTGACGAAACTAACCGTTTTTAACAAGTTAATACTAATTAAAATAATTTTAATAAATAATTTTACTAGCAAAGACCATTTTCCCTTTGTTAATATTTATCCACTTTTTAACAAGTATTTTTGCGTAACCGTTTTTAACAAAATAATTTTAGAACTAACCGTTTTTAACAAGTTAATATTAGATAGTCCAGGGGTAAAATGGTCAAAACAACCCCATTTTAACACCCGTAAACGAAAAAGTTAGCGGAGGGGGTGATTTGAGCATTTTCATATCTAGTTGGGTTTTTCGGATCAGCGAGTCTTTATTTGCATTTTCGTGCATACAAGGAGGGTTTAAATGCACTTTACCCACACTACCACAAAGGCACTAATCATCCTGGAAGCATATACTACACCAAGGCCTTGTTTGGTTCGTGGAAACGAAAGGAAATTGATTGATATTTCCTTTGAAAAAATTGCAAATCCAATCAATTTACTTTTCGGTGTTTGAAAAAGCCAAAATAAAATTGGAAAAGAAAGTGAATCCTTAAAGGAAGAAATGAATCATTGACATCCAAACAAAGGAAAGGAATCAATTTCCTTCCCAGGGCTCCAATTCCGTGAACCAAACGTGGCCCAAGCGTTAAAACTGCATTCCTAGACTTTGTGGCGGCGTAGAAACAACTTATGGACACAAAAGATTGATGTCAATCAATATACAAATGCTAGCACAAGGATTGTGTTGGCTCAAATGTGCTGCCAATGGAGAGAAAACAACTTCAAACATAACTTTCTGAGAAGTTGAGCAAAAAATTAAAAAAAAAATGAAAACAGTCGTCTCAACATGCAACAAATCATCCTTCAGCTGGATGATAACCATCATAGAAGATGATGGTCAAGAAAAGACCAGGGTATTCTGCACCACATTCGGGTCGTAGATAGTATCTGATATTTTTGAAGGAGGCCAGTACCGAAACACGGATCTCCCAAGAATGTTTTTAACTGGAAGTGGCCCCCTGAAAGGAAAAAAAAGTATTTGAGAAACCAACATAATATAACAGGCAGAAGATATTTGTACGTAAACGATCAAGCTTTGAGGTCGAGGCTTTCAGGACTCACCAGTTGTGAGAATCAAAGCTGTTATTTCGATTGTCCCCCAGCACAAATACATAGCCTTTAGGCACTAGCTGCATAAGCAGAAGAAAAACGGAAATCAGTAAAATATCAAGAACTAAAAGCAGCAGCCAGGTAAGAAGATATGCAAAAGTAAATGAATACTTTCTTGGGCACAATTTATCTTCAACTGTCAAGGCTCATGTACCATGTTTCCATACAAGATTTAAATTACCTTCATACTTCAGATTTCAATGGTCTTTTTTACTAGAAAAATTACTATGTTGCACAGACACGGCAAAATGATGTCCGTAAAAGTATGTGTTCGTGTCTGTGGTCGAGCACCATAGAGAAGAAACAATGATTAACAGCGTAAGTTTGGCACCACCAATGCATCATAGTTAATGATAAAATTCCACATTAGTTCCAGTCAGTGCACAAAAGAACTGCAGATTTCATGATCTTTAAGAAACTGTCAGACTTTCAAGACTCACATCTCCATCCAAATTTGCACATTTACATTCATAGTTCGGAATTCATGAATCTTGAATAGAACAAAAAATTGTTTTACAACTGAAGTTTTAGCATCAATATGTCATAGTAATGATAAAACTCCATACTATTTCTAATCAGTGCACAATAATAATAACTGTCAGCATCAATATGTCATAGTAATGATAAAACTCCATACTATTTCTAATCAGTGCACAATAATAATAACTGTCAGCCAGTCAGGTAGATACTTAGGCAACCAACAGAAACTACTTTCCAGCATTGCTTGTTCCTTCAATTAAGTTATATAAGGATGATCTAGCATCAACCAGAAAAATCTCTGATAAAAGGCTTTGTAGTTGTTGTACGAAATGATTTAGTGCACATTCTTGATAAACGGTGAGTGACCGACAAGACTTTCATACATAGAAGTTTGGAATTTCACACCAACTCAGCATTTTGTCATGGTGGTAGACATTTCACCTAAGATAAGGAGATTGTTCTACCAAGCAAGGTGTTTAAATTCCATAGAAATGTCCAAAGTCAAAATAAATTAAGTGAGCATGCACATAAGAGACATTACCATTAGATCCATTTCATAGTCAAGTGGCTCCAATATAAATCCTTCATCTTGTGCAACACCATTCACAAACAATTTCCCATTGTGAACCTATCATTGCAACACATAATCAGTTGTCTAGCACTTGACCCTATAAAGTGGCAGTCCCAAATAAGATACGGAAACGATAAGATGTAATAAGAAAGACACTTACTTCAACATAGTCCCCAGCAGTCGCCACAACCCTTTTAATAAATACATCATTGGAACTGTATCCATTTTCCTGCACATGAAAAACGTTCAGTAAAATATACAGCATAACAAGGATTGGACTTGCAAACGTGATGTTTTATAGATACAAGTACATAAGACCTGCATGATAGATCATATACCTGGAGTATAGGAGGAGCCTTAAAGATCACAATGTCTGTAACCTCTGGCTCTCGAAATATATAAGAAACCTGCAATTGCAACAGTAAATACAATAAATCACTTGAACTCAAACTATTAAACTATTATATTACCATATCGTATGTGTCCAAGAAACAATATAAAACCTGAAGCATGAGAATAATTTGTTCACTGGGTTGAGCAGATTTGTGTTTCCACTACATGAATATTATATTATCTGAGCATTTCTGACAATATCATACCAGAATCATATTTTGACACTTAAAAATTTTCAGTGTTAGATCCTATTACTGAAGGGCCATATAAAATATAATATTCAGCGCTTCAACATTCTTTATCCATATTTAATCATTTACCTCAATTGAATTCTTCTCTGCTAACATATTTTACCAAGAAACTAACACAAGTACATAATAAACAAGTTGACAAATGTCATTCAAATACTAATTAGGATTTGTAATAAAAGAAGGCAAAAAAAGGATCCCAAGAGAAACCACAACATATAACAGAGAGTTCCTTCAATGCTAGTTATCCCTCAACATAGGCTCGGAAGTTCAAACATTATTCAATCACTGCTTCAAATGTTCAAATCAAAGTTCTCAATATCGGTATCGGAATCGGTTTCATACCCTTCTTATGAGTAGCGTAAGTGGTATCGACAGTTTCGGCTGTTTTCAATCGGAGTATCGGATTCTTCATTTTGGAAAGCCAAAAATGATATAAAGTAGTTTAAAGACAGGCTACAAAATTATTTGATACCTTTAGGCATAATTTAATATATTATATATTGTTTCTTGTTAATTTTAAATGGAATATTATTTCACTTGTGCAATAACTATTTTTGTTTATTTACTTGCCTTTAGACATTTTGTTTATTTACAAAATTATAAATAGTTTCAATGGAATAATATCAATATAGATGAATGTTGTGAATTTATAGATATACAACTTTGAGAAATGGTATGGTTACTGAATTTCATTATTCATTAATGATTGGTTTAGGCTATTTTTTATTTTCAATTGAATCAAATAGTAGTTTATTGATAAGGAACTTATCGACCTACTATAACAGTGTCAATGTTTGACACAAGTGAAGTATTGTGTTTGACACTATTTTTCATTCTTTTATCTTCTTCGTTCAATTTTTCTTTAACAGAATTGACCGGAAAAGAGACCCCAAAATCAGTATCGATCGGTATCAGGGGTGAGCATTATTCAGTTTTTGGACTGAAAATCGAACCTAACCGAACAGAATAAACTTATTGGGTTCGGTTTGAAAAAAAATTTGGTTCGGTTTTCGGTTTTGAAAATACTAAATTCCTTATTCGGTTCCGATTTTGGGTTTTTGTTCAAAATCGAAAACTGAATAAGACTTATGCAATTATGTAAATGCCCTCAATTTTATGCATAATTTGTGATTAAAAATGTGTATATTTTAAAAATAACAATTCTACATATATGTTTTAAAGTCCAACTTTGATAATTTAACAATTAATCCAACTTTGAGTGCAACTTTGAAATACAACAAATGTGTGTATAAAAATTACAATTTTTAATATAATTTAACTATGATTCAACTTTGGACCCGACCCATTAAACAATAGAAATATTCCAACCGAATCAACCGAATTGATTATTCGGTTCGGTTTCAGTATTGACTAATTTAGGTTCGGTTTTGGATTTTTAGAATTTTGGTTTATTCAGTTTTGACTATTTTAGTTTGGTTGAAACCGAATAAACCGAACGCTCGCCCCTAGTCAGTATCGTTATCGGTCGCTACCGAGACATGCCAAAACCAATATTTATAAGCCGTATCATATCGGTATTGGACGATACCACGAACTATGGTTCAAACATTCTTTTTTCATCCTTATCATTGATTACTACATCATACTAACATATTAGCACAACAATTAGCATAATAAGTTCACAATAAACGAGTTGGCAAATGTCAATACCAAATTTAATTAGGATTTATAATAAAAAAAAGTAAAGTCAATCACCAACTGGTGTCAGAGAGTTTCAAGTGCTAGCTATCCCTTAACCATTAATCTTTATTTCTGGACATGGAACCCAAAATTCTGTTGTTCAATGACTATGTCAAGTGTTTCAATTTTTGTTCCGTATTGTTAAACTAAGGCCAATCTTGATAGAACACTTCACCCTGCTAAAAAATATCATCAAGAAACCAAAACAATAAGCTTAACTACAATACCCTACTTGGCTATATCATACGAAGCATGTACGTCTAAAAGTTTGTGACATGTCAAAGCCGACACTCCAAAATACACTATCACACATCAAAATCAAACTGGTGTCTGTGCAACACAGATGGTATCACTTGTCTAGGTTTGGGGACTCTCAACACTTTTTAACAAAAATTAGGACAACTAAATCTAGATCCATAAGCTTATTCTAGTGCTATTATTGACTAAAGCACCCAAAGTTCACCAACGTTCTTCCATTATACCTTCTCCGCCAAGATGCGATCACCGACGTCGAAGGTAGGGTACATCGACATCGAAGGGATCGACCTGGGCTCCGCCAGAGACGACCTGTACAGCAGTGGTACCGTCACGGCCGCAAAAACAGCCTTTGTATCATCCGAGCACGAGCTCACCCACCGAGATAACCAACAGCCCCCATGCCCCAGCTGCTTCCTTCCCAGACCGCTCGTGACTGAAGCCTCCATAGAGCTACCGATGACACGGTCAACACTCACCTTATCCCTATCCCGGTCCAAAGTAGTGCTTGCTTGATCCTCCCCTGAACCCTTCCTTGCGGAGCCGGGGAAGAACCCGCTGCAGGGGAGCCACTTGCTCCCGTTCAAGAACGGAAGGAGAGTAGAAGGTTTGACCCAGAAACTTCCCGAAGAGACGCCGAAGACTCCGAGTCCGACGCCAGGGGAGGATCCAGATCCGGATGCTATGGCAGAGATCAAACCAACGGCCAAATTAGCGGGTCTAGAGGCCTTCGAGCTCGGCAAGAAGGTCGACGAGTAGCGCACAGACTGGACCGACGGGGCCTTGTGCCGGTCCTTCGACGGCGGATCGACCGAGAGCGAGCCGAACCTTGATTTCGGAGTCTTGCACCAGTCTCTAGCCCTAGATCTCGAAACATCTGGCGGATCGTCTGGGACGGCGGGCCTCTGGCTGGCGAAGCAGGAGGCGAGGGTCCGCCCGGCGGCGGAGTCGTGGAGGAAGCGGCAGTTTCCGTGACGGAGCCCGGCGGAGGCGGCGATGTTCTGCGCCACGTAACCGGAGAACGAGAAGGTGATGCGGATCGCCATAAGTACGTATTGGAAGAATCGGAAGAGGTTCGGATGCAGCGAGAACGACGAAGTCGACGGAGGAGCGGAGAGGAGGATGCTCGGGATCAGATGTGTCCCATTTCGGCGGCAGAACGACCAGAATCGAGCTCCACCGGAGGGAATTAGGGTTTCGGAGGTGCTCTAATGGAGGAAATTAGGGCTAGTGTTTGTTATCGCGCGGGGAAAAAAAATTAGGGTTAGGGTTTGCTGTTGCGATCTTTCTTCCTCTCTCTAAAAGTAGAGAGAGAGAGTTTTCTGGAAGGAAGGGGAGAGAGGGAAGAAGGGACGAAATATCGGGTTTTATTTGGTACTGGCGGCTGGTTTGAACCGGCAGTGAGCAAGTGTACAATGACTACATTAGCCTTGGTGACGTTTCTTATGATTTGAAGATCAGGTGGTGGTATTTTGGTGAATTTGGAATAATATTTGGTGCTTTTGATAATTTCCAACTTAAGAAAATAGATTAATATACTAATGTGTTTAGCTGACTTTTGACCAAATGAATGCTTTCTAGGAGGTTTCCTCTCTACAGTAATCAGTTGAAAAATCTCAAACTTTTATTTAGTTAATAATAACAAAATTAATGTTCTATAACTAGTTTGGTTATACATATATTTCTGTGAAGCCCAGAATTGAAATATATTTTTCTTCTCCTACTTTCTCTACCAATTCAATTTCTACAAATATCCAATACAATCTAGACCAACAAAATCTAATTCTTAGATGAGAAATCATGCAATTTCTAAATTGCGGATTTCGTATCCATTAAGATGATATTAAATATGAATTGTTTATATATATATATATATATATATATATATTGTTAGTGCCGGAACACAATTTTTCGACGGAAAACTGAGAATATGAAACGATTGTAAAGACAATATTTCAAATCAACACTTCAAGGAAGGTGATTCTGAAATTACAAGAATCTAAAAAGATTTCATAATGCACAACAATCGATCGTAGTACTTCTAAAAAGAAGATACAATCAGAATTACTGGCAGCAATGAAGAAGGTGACTGGCGAAAGATGGAAGAACTCCTGCTGGGATGAATAATCACCGTTGCTCAAAGATTTATTCGCCCTACACGAACAGCTTCCAGGAACCAGCAAGTTCGTCGGAGAACTCGGAACACTCCTACTCTTCTGACTCCTCGGATGGACACGAACTCCCGTGCAAAAGCAACGCTGGTGCGGCGCCTTTCCTCTCTCTCGAAGGCTGCTGGAATTCGCAAGCAAATTCCGATCAGAACTGTGTTAAAAAACACTTCTGAATTCTCTGTTTACTTGTGTTAAAAAATACTTCGTAAACTTTCTGTGGTGACTTCTATTTCTTGTATATCTGTAGCCTTGTGAGAGAGAAGATGCCTTATATAGGCCCTGCAACAACTGCTCGGTTGCCACAAAGTTAGGGACATGGTAAAAATCACCCCGAACATGTAGCAACCGTCCAGAACGTGCAAACGCACGTTCTGCTGCAAGTTGCGCCAATTGCGCGCACCCCGCGCACCTTGCACTCCGCGCACTGAGCCACTTGCGCCAACCCGCGCCACTGCGCGCACTGCGCAACCTGCGCGACCTGCGCCACCTTGCGCAACTTGCACAACGTACGCAACGTGCGCAACCGGCGCACCAGGCGCAACCTGTGCGCAACCTGTGCGCAACCTGGCGCGCAACCTGGCACGCACCCTGGTCGCACAAACTGTGGCGCGCAACATGGCAGCGCAAGTGGCTCGCGCAACGAGCGCAACTAAAGCGCACTATGCGCCTAGCGACGATGCTGACGTGCTAAATGCAAAGTGCGCCAACAAAACGCCACATTACGCCTCATGAGCCCATGAGCCCGAGTCCGAGTCCGAGTCCGAGTCCGAGTCCCATGGAAATAAATTTTCCAATAGCAAAAAGCATGAATGCTTTCTATTGTTGATTTAGCCTTTTTTCATTAGAAAAATAACCCCACATGGCACACCCATGTGCACCTCCACACCACATGTGCATCTCTAAACTAGCAAAGCTAATATATAGAGATACAACTCCTTTGGTCTAGCCGATGTGGGACTAAAATTCACTTTATAAAAGACCAAAATCCAACAATCCCCCACATATCTCTATATATGAGTATAAGTGTTCCTCACAGTAACTGTCCATCATGCATTAGGAGAGATGTCGCTGACGACTTGAATCTTCCCGTATGGTTCAAATAACAGACTATAATACAAGAATGGACTAAGCCTTGAATTCTGTATCATAGCTGAAATTCTTTTCACTCACATAATGTAGTTACATGTGCTTCTGGCTACACATTAAATGCCATGTGCCAGCCTGGTTTCAGTGTATAATTTTGGACGTCTACAAGTTTACCCTCAAGAGACGGCCTAATATCTTTTTGTCCATACACTATAGGTGAGTTCATTATAAAGAGACATGGCATGAAACGCTTTGCGCTTCCCTTGCGGTGCTACGCCTCTATGACATGGCTTAAAGCCGAGACCTTACCCCGTACCGGGAACCTCATCGTAGTGTCATACTACTGTAGCATGAGGCAACCGCCTCTTTGTAGTGCTAAACTACCCAGCATGAAGCCTTAGGTTCCTTTGCGGTATTACGCCGCAACGACATGGCTTGCAAGGCCGAGGCTTTATCCCTAACCGGATACCTCATCGTGGTGTCGTGCCACTGTAACATGAGGAACTCCTCCTCTTTGTAGTGCTGACTACACCTCTCTTTAATTTAACATACAACATTAGGCTAACTGCCTATTTGCGGTGCTACGTCGCTGTGACTTGGCCTGCAAAGCTGAGGCTCTGTCCTATTCCTGGGCAGCACCCCACATATAGGAACCTCATTGTGGAGTCACCCTACTGTAGCATGAAGTTTCACTCCTTGTAGTGCTGCTCTACCGTGCTTCCTGTAAAGCACACCAGGCATTCACTCTGCCTGAGAACTCATTAAGGCAATTAAGCCAACCTTCCCACATGAACCGTTTTTTGCAGAAAACAACAGTAGACAACAGTGGTTATAGGTCCGTAACCATTCCATGCCCAATAGAACATGTACCCACCGTTCCTGATATTCTTCTAGTTAATGGTCCTCCCTTGAACCAAAAGCTAGATGCCTAGTAGATAAATCTTTGAACTAATAGCATAAAACTTTATGGTAGGAATACAATAACTAATATCAGAATGCCTTCAAGCCCATTTTACAAGCTGTGGCATCGACCAGCTGGCGCTTGAGGCCCTTGGTGAACGGATCCGCCAGGTTCTCCTGACTCCGAAAATCAATCACTGCAATAACACCTCTCTTGATAAGATCGTTTACTGCCCTGTGCTTCAACCGCACAGTCCTCTTCTTCCCGTTGAAGAGGTCATTTGATGCCACCGCCGCAGTCGTCTAGTTGTCGCAGTATATCGGTATCGCCGGTATTTGTGCCCCAACCACTGGAAGATCATACATGAGCTCCCGAAGCCATTCTGCTTCCTCGGTTGCGGTATCAAGTGCAAAAAACTCAGATTCCATGGATGACCGCGAGAGCATAGTCTGCTTCTTCGACTTCCACGATATAGCAGCTCCATCCATTGTAAAAAGAGTAATGCTACAGTTACAACCAAATGCTTACAACCCTCTTACAACCACTCACCCATTTGCTGACATGTGGACCATGGCCCACATGTCAGCAAATTGGTGAGTGGTTGTAAGAGAATTGTAAGCATTTGGTAGTAGACTTAGCATTATTGTTGTAAAAATGAATCCACCTGTGGACCTCTCACTCTCCACCTCTGAGCACCAGCTGGCATCACTGAAGCCTTCCACTACCGGCGGATCTCCACTGTAGTACAGTGCATATGTCTGAGTCTTCTTGAGATATCTCATAACCCGTTTCACAGCTTTCCAGTGTTCAACACCTGGGTTACTCGTGAAACGACTCAGCATTCCCACGACGAAAGCTATGTCAGGCCTTGTGGCAGTAGTAGCATACATCAAACTCCCGATTACGCTTGTATGCTCCAGCTGCCTGACGCTTTCCCCTGAATTAGGCTTCAGCTTCAGATCACACCTGTACGGCGTATCGATCCCTGGAAGATCCCGATACCCATAACGAGTGATCAGAGACTGTGACAACGCTAGTCCAGTGTCTGTCCGGATGATCTTGATCCCTAAGATCACATCAGCTTCCCCCAAGTCTTTTCAAACTGAACTTGCTCGAGATGAACTTCTTTGTCTCAGTGACATAACCCATATCCGTACCTAGGATAAGCATGTCGTCCACATACAGACAAACGATCACACCTCTTCCATCAGCGAACTTCGTGTAAACACACTTGTCCGTCTCGCTGACCATGTAGCCATTTGACCTTATAACTTTGTCAAATTTCTCGTGCCACATCTTGGGAGCCTGTTTAAGACCATACAAAGATTTCACCAACTTGCAGACTTTGTCTTCAATACCCTTGACGACAAATCCCTCTGGCTGTTGCATATAAATCTCTTCGGTCAGCTCGCCATTTAGGAAAGCCGTTTTCACATCCATCTGATGTATCACCATCTTATGTATCGCTGCAAGAGCAATCAACATTCTGATGGTAGTCATCCGGGCTACTGGAGCATACGTGTCAAAGTAGTCAATTTCCTGCTTCTGAGAAAACTCCTTGGCTACCAACCTAGCCTTGAACTTGTCAATAGTTCCGTCTGCTTTCATCTTCTTCTTGAAGATCCATTTGCATCCGATGGGTTTCGCTCCTTCAGGAAGATCAACCAACACCAAAGTGTTATTTGAGGTGATGGAATCAATTTCATTGTCAATCGCCTCCTTCCAGAAAACCATGTCTCTGGTCTTCATCGTCTCATCATAGGTAAGCGGATCAGCTTCCACATGATAGGTGACAAAGTCACTTCCGAAGTCTTTCGGCCTCCTCACTCGCTTCGTTGACGGCTCAGCGAGATCTGGTTCAACCGTTGTTTCAACAACAACATCTTCTTGGACCACATCTTCATTGAAGACCTGTGCACCCTCATTATTCTCCGGAACATCCGCAAGAACAATATTCTTGTGCCTTGTAAATTTGTCTTCAAAATATTCTGCATCGCGAGATTCAATAATATGATTTGACTCAATATCAAGAAATCTCCGAGCATCACTTTTCTCGGCATATCCCAAGAAGATTGTCTTAGTAGTCCTTGTCCCAAGCTTCTGAATCTTCAGATCTGGAAGCTCGACATATGCCAGACACCCCCACACTCGAATGACATTCAATTTAGGCCTGACCTTGAACCAGAGTTCATGAGGAGTAACGTCTGAAGTTGCATGAGGCACTCTATTTAGAATAAAAGTGGCCGTCAATGCAGCTTCTCTCCAGTAGCACTTAGGAAGACCAGCAGTCAACAAATCATGAGATCAAGGGGGAACATGTGTGATTGAGACATCCTATAAATCAAAACACCCCACAAGTCTGAAATCAGACCTGCATGGGCCACCACTAAAACCTTGTCACGCCCCAGAACCAGAATACTGGAGAGCGGGGGAATGACTCAGCCAGCTACGTATTACGGGTAGATGAATACCGTATAATACGATCATTGCTGTCTAACCAGACGAGGGGGTGCATACTACATAAGAGTCCTTCTATGGTCATTACACATCTATTGTCTCAATCATTCAAGCAAGGAAACAGAAATAGAGAACATGTAAGATAAAGCAGTAAGGCGTCCCAAACGCTCTGTCAAAATGTTCTTGATATCTGGCTTTACAAAATATAGCCAGATTGATGTAGCAAAAGTATACACAATTGTTATCAGCTGCAGTCTGACTTTAATTACAATTATGTAAAAGTAAGTACAAGACAATCCGACTAACATGTCGGTGCCAAACGACAAGGTATTAAGTAGATAACAAAACGAGCGGGGAAGTAAGAAACCCACTCGAGTCCTCCTGCGATCATCCCTCTAGTGTTGACCATCCTGGAGGTAGAAGTAAGCTGGATCCTCGGGGACCGGCTCTAAATCTGGCCATGCAAAACCAGAGAGGTTAGACCTCTAATAGCAAGTACCACAAGGAAGCACGACATGAAAACTAAAACCAGTAAGTAAGAGAATATAATAATAGATCTCTGCTTTCCACTAGGATTCACATCACATCACGACACTTCGAACCAACCTCCCAACCAAACAAGGACAGAAGTTGGCCCGTCATGTCCTGACATTCTGATCATCCCAGTTAGGTAACAGAGTAGTACAGTACACAAACAAATCATCTTGAACGGCCAATCAACTCCTACGACTTGCTATTGTGAGTCCCAAGTTATCCTGGAATAATGCAATTAGGGATTCCGTAGTTCTTACTATGTGCAAGCAAGGCTAGTCTATCCAGTCAATCATGTGCGCCATGCATGAATTAGACGAGTCCTAGCAGGACGCCCGTCAATATACAATATACAATAATAATAAAAGCAGATACTGTTCCCTGCCCGTGTGGCAGTTTTACAGTATCAGTGGGAACCAGCCGACCCGTCGGGTACTACTTGTCCCAAGGGGGCTGCCATGTAAGAACTCGGGAATCCATTCTCTCCATGCCATCATTATTTTATTTAACTTAATAGTCCCTACGTTGAGTGAAATCCCATGCCGTGGATCATGGTCATTCAAATGAGTACTTTCGTACGGGGTACGATATGCACAACTCTACAACGATACCAGTGCCGTTAGGTTGCAGGTCTTACATAGCGTAATACAACAATCAAATCTAACCACGGTAATCATGCATTGACCATAAAGTACACATGCTTCTTTTGTAGAAAATAAATAAGTAAATAAATAAATAAATAGATTGAAGCCTGCATGTGCATGCATGTCAATATTCGGGATCAGCCAGTCGATTACAATAGTTCATAACATGAACGTGTCTCATTCATTCAATTCAATAAGACGACTAGCCAGTCTCTTAGTTCCAACTAGGAACGCATGATCAATTTAGTCAAGATAACCATTATTATCAATGGTGACAAGGCATGAAAGTCAATTAGTATTCAGTGGGGTCGAGTCTACAACTCTCAGGGTTTAATTCCAGTCAATCGGGGTATCTATAACTCAATTCATGACACATGGTACATCCCATGTAACAATCTATATTTAACAGAAATATCAACATATCATGATTTATCAAGTTTATGCCAAAAGGCGTAAGGATATAAAATGGACGTTAAATATCTAATAAAATATCAATATACAGGGCTATAGAAGATCCAGGGTAAGTAGGCTACGCTCATGTCAGCCTACGCTCAAGTCAGGCTACGCTCAAGTCAGCGTACGCTCAGGTCAAGCTAGCGTATGGACTCCATACGACTCCCCACTATCCAAGTGAGCGTATGCAAGTCATACGCTCCCAAAGGGTAGCGTATGAACTCCATACGACTCCTGACCATTCAAGTCAGCGTATGCAAGTCATACGCTCCCAAAAGGTAGCGTATGAACTCCATACGACTCCTGACCATTCAAGTCAGCGTATGCAAGTCATACGCTCCCAAAAGGTAGCGTATGAACTCCATACGACTCCTGACCATTCAAGTCAGCGTATGCAAGTCATATGCTCCCAAAAGGTAGCGTATGCAAGACACACGCTTCCTAAAAAGGCAGCGTATGGACTCCATACTTTGCTGCGCTAAAGAGCGCGCACAGCCCAGTGACGCAAGCTAAAAAGCTAGTGTACACTGCTCACTGTCTTCTCCAAACAGCAAGAACTCCATGGTTGCACCCCAAAGCTTCAAAGGTCCATAACTTGGTCAAAACAAGTCCAAATCCAACTTTCCAAAGGTCAAAATTGGGTAGAATAAACTTCTCTACAACATGGAACCATCAAAATTTGCAAACAAAGAAGTTTGATAGATCAAAACCACCAAAATCCGAAAATAACTAATTTCTAGATCTACAAAAATTAAGACTTCGAAATGAAAAATGCCAAGTTCTGAACTCTCTTAGGATCACGAGAGGAAGATAAATGAACCATAAAAACATGGGTTCTCATGTGGAGCAAGTTGTACTTGCCTACGGTTTGGTAGGTGGAGAGAGTAATGAAAAAGAAGAAGAGGAGTAATGGTAAGAATGTGAGTTTATGAGGAGAGAGAAAGAGATATAAGCTTTAAATAGAAAAGGGGTGTTAGGTGGGAGTTGGGCCGGGTCCAATGGGGATCCAACCAAAGCCAACCCGAACCTAAATAAGCAAGACTAAGGCAGGGAATAAGAGCAGGAAATAAAGTGCTGAAATAAAATTACGGAAATATAATTGCAGGAAATAAATTAACATGAAAATTTAAAGAGCAGATTAATTGATTAACATGAAATTAGAGGAATTTAAATACAGGATAATACATGATAAATATTAAATAAATACTCATGAGTTGTACATGTATAAAAATATGTATTCTGGGAACGGGGAGTGACATCTCTACCCTCCTTAGAAAAATTCCGTCCTCGGAATTTTAAATCCAAGCAGGATAGAAACCTCGGGGCTAAACTAATCTAAGTACAAGCAATTCAATCAAGCAATCATTTTACAATGTCCATAGCAAGTAACATATATGTAAATCCATCAATCTACGATATCAAGCAATTCTACCCATAAGGTGATAAGCATGAGGAATCAAGACAATCAGGTACACAGAAAAAGATATACCTTGTGAGTCAAACAGGTGTGGATACCGTGATCGGATATCATCCTCACGTTCCCACGTTGACTCTCCCAAAGAGTGATGACCCCAAGCAACCCGGACAAGGTTAATTGTTCGATTCTTGAGTATCTTCTCTCTTCGGTCCAAGATGGACACAGGCTGCTCCTCGTAAGACAGGTTGGTACCAACAACCAGTTCTGAATGATCGAGGATATGGCTGGGGTCCGATACATACCTTCGCAATTGAGATACATGAAACACGTCATGCACCTCTCATAACGAAGGTGGAAGGGACAAACGATAAGCAACATCGCCTATCCTATCAAGGATAACGAATGGCCCTACGTATCGCGGACTCAACTTCTCGCGAATGCCAAATCTAATGACCCCACGGGTAGGTGAGATCCGCAAGAACACGTGGTCCCCAACAGAAAACTCTAACGGCCTACGATGTTGGTCCGCCCAATGACGATGCCGATCCTGCGCAACACGAAGTCGCTCTCTAATTCCCTTAATCACTTCAACCGTCTGGATAATCATTTCTGGGCCTAGCATCTTCCTTTCCCCGATATCATCCCATGCTAGCGGCGATCTACACTTCTTACCATATAGTGCCTCAAATGGCGCCATCTGGATACTAGCATGATAACTGTTGTTGTATGAGAACTCAATTAAGTGCAGGTGGCTTTCCCAAGATCCTCCAAAATCCAGAGTGCAAGCTCGCAACATATCTTCCAAAGTCTGAATTATTCTTTCTGATTGCCCATCCGTCTGCGGATGGTAAGCCGTGCTAAATCTTAACTTGGTGCCCAAACTACGATGCAAGCTCTTCCAGAAATGTGATGTAAAGCGGGTATCTCGATCTGACACAATACTGACAGGGACTCCATGCTGCCTGACTATCTGTTGCATATACAACTCTGCCAACTTTTCTGTAGATTGCCCTACTCTGAAAGGAAGAAAATGTGCTACCTTTGTAAGCCGATCTTCTATCACCCAAATAGCATCTTTACCACTTGGTGATCTCGGTAAACCGGTCACAAAGTCCATTGTGATGTGTTCCCACTTCCATTCCGGGATAGGAAGCGGTTGCAATAATCCAGCTGGCCTCTGCTGTTCTGCCTTCACTTGCTGACATACCAAGCAACGGGAAACAAACCTAGCTATCTCCCTCTTCATCCCGTTCCACCAGAAGTGCTGCTTGATATCTTGGTACATCTTGGTCCCTCCAGGATGTATAGAATACTGGAAACTGTGAGCTTCTGCCATAACTTCCTGTCTGATATCTCCACTAGGTACACATAGACGTGATCCAAACCTAAGTGTACCATCTTTATGAATTTTCAACTCCTTTCTGTGCCCTGACTCACATTCTGCCCTAAGCTTCTGAATCCTTGGGTCTTGTGCCTGAGCTGCCTTGATCCTATCTACCAAGTCAGATTGGACTTGTAGACTTGCCAGAACTCCTACATCGCTAGGAAGTATAACCTCTATGCCCATCTCCTGAAGGTCTTCTAAGATATGCTTCTGTGTTGTCAACATAAATGCGCCGCCCCTTCTGCTGAGAGCGTCTGCTACCACATTAGCCTTGCCTGGATGATACTGAAGCTCCACGTCATAATCCTTGATCAGTTCTAACCATCTTCTCTGCCTCATGTTCAGCTCCTTCTGAGTAAAGATGTACTTCAAACTTTTATAGTCTGTGTACATGTCCACTCGGTCACCATATAAGTAATGCCTCCACAGCTTCAAAGCAAATACTACTGCCGCCAACTCCAAATCATGAGTTGGGTAATTCTTCTCGTAGTCCCGAAGCTGCCTAGATGCATATGCTATCACCTTCCCGTGCTGCATGAGGACACATCCAAGTCCTTTACCTGACGCATCACAATATACGGTAAAACCTCCGGGTCCAACTGGCAATGTAAGAATGGGTGCTGATATCAATTTCTGCTTCAAATTCTCAAATGATGCCTGACATTCTGCCGACCAAACAAATGGCACATCCTTCCGGGTCAAGCGAGTCATGGGTGCTGAAAGTCTTGCAAAATCTGACACAAATCTTCTGTAATATCCCGCCAATCCCAAGAAACTCCGTACATCAGCTACGGTCTTGGGTACTGGCCAACTTTCTACTGCTTCTACCTTCTTGGGATCCACTGCTACTCCAGCTCCTGATACGATATGACCCAAGAATGAAATATGGTCCATCCAGAACTCATACTTGCTGAGCTTGGCATACAACTGGTTCTCTCTCAGAACCTGCAACACTTTCCTGAGGTGGTCTTCATGCTCCTCTTCACTAGCAGAGTATATGAGAATGTCGTCAAGAAACACAACGACAAACTGGTCTAAATACGGCATAAAGATGCGGTTCATCAAATCCATGAATATTGCTGGAGCATTGGTCAAACCAAACGGCATTACCAAGAATTCATAATGCCCATACTTCGACCTGAATGCTGTCTTGGGAATATCTTCCTTCCGAACCCTCACTTGGTGATACCCTGAACGAAGATCTATCTTGGAGAAAACTCTGGCTTTGCTCAACTGATCAAATAAGTCGTTGAACCTTGGTAGTGGGTACTTGTTCTTCACTGTTGCCGCGTTAAGCTTCCTGTAGTCAATGCATAATCTGGATGACCCATCCTTCTTTCCCACAAGTACCACTGGTGCTGCCCATGGTGATACGCTAGCTTGGATGAACTTCTTCTCCTTCAATTCCTCTATGTGCTCATATACCTTGGCCTGCTCCGAATCCGCCATTCTGTAAACCCGATCTGATATCGGTTTAGTCCCAGGTGTCAATTCTATACTGAACTCAATATCTCTTACCGGTGGTAGACCTGAAAGTTCTTCAGGAAACACGTCTAGAAATTCTTCAACTACCTTCGGAACCTGAACTTCTTCCATTGCCGCTATTACTCCTTACTCTTGCTGAGTTGCCTCTGATCTGACTAAGGTGAATCTCTTCATGCCTGGAATATCAAAAGATACACTCCCACTACGACAATCTATTGTCGCATGACTGTCTTTCAGCCAGTCCATGCCTAAGATAACGTCGAAATTTCCAACAGGAAATTCTATCAACTGGGCGGGTAAAGAATGCCCGTAAACTACAACACTACACGCTAGAATAACTCTACTAACTCCTACGAGCCCATTACCAGTGAGTATATTCAACCTCCCTGGCAATGCCTCGAACTCCATTCCTAGCCGTGTCGCAAATCGTACAGATATAAATGAGTGCGATGCTCCCGAATCAAACAATGCTACTGCGGGATATGAGGCGACGAGAATGTTACCTGCCACAACATCTCCCGATGCTAATGCCTCTTCCAAGGACAGAGTGAATGCCTGTCCTCGACCTCTTTGCTGGTTCCCATGTTGCGGCCTAGCCTGGTGCTGCTGCTGGCCCCTTCCTTGATGATGCTGGGGTGGTCTATGCTGGTGTTGCTGCATCGGCGGCCCCTGCTGCCGAAACATCTGAGCCTGCGGCATTAACGGGCGCTGTGCCAACGGTCTCACTGCTACCGCTGGTCCTTGATACTGTCCTGCCCCTGGTGCTGGTAGAGCAGGAAACTGCTGCACTGGTCCTCCTGACCTCGAATTCATGGGACATGTGGTAACCCGATGATCTGGATTTCCACATATCAAACACTGCCCGTTCAATGTCCGACACACATCTCTAGTGTGTCCCATCTTTCCACAATAAGTGCAGCCCGCCGGGGGTTGCTGGTTCTTCTTCTGTTGCTGTTGCTGTTGCTGCTGCTGCCTGGGTGGTGCTGGCCCCCGTATCGCCACATCGTGGATACGAATGCCAGGGGATGGTGCTGTTGTTCGGGGCGCTGCTCTCCCTCCTCCTTCAATCTGACTGTGGGATCTCTTCTGACCCCCAGTCCTTGCCGCAAGCCTCTGAATGGTGATCTCATGCCTGCGGGTTGCCGTCAATATTTCGTCAAAAGTTTGGTAATTGTGCCCCTCTATCAATTGCAAGAGCTCAAGATGAAACCCTTGCTGGAACCTCATCGCCCTCTGGCGCTCCGTCGCCACCATCTCTGGGGCAAACCTACTCAATCTGCAGAACTCCGCTGCGTATGCATCTACAGTCTTGCCAGCCTGTCTGAGGTTGATAAACTTCTGTTGTAGCTCAAACTGCGCCACAACTCCATAATACTTCGTCTTGAATCTTGCAGTAAAATCATCCCAAGCAACAGGACGCCTGATGCCCACTTCCTCTGATTCCCACCAATCACGTGCGAGATCCTGAAGTAACAACTTCACTAGATCCACACGCTTTTCTGCTGGCACCTTAGCGGCTGTCAGAATAGCCTCAATGTCCTTAAGCCATGCATCTGCTGAGATGGCATCCTCCGTGCCCTCGAAACGACGGGGGTTGTACTTACAAAATCGGGCTGACGCTCCTGAATCTGTCCTTACCCCTCTTTCCAATGCCGTCTGTAATCCTTGGTTGAGTAGTACATTCTGCTCTTGTAACTGAGCGTGCATGTGCTGCTGGGCTAACATCTGGTGTTGCTGAGTAGCCATCATCCCTCTCATGATCTCCAGAAGGGCTGGTGTATCCAATTCCACAGGGGTAGGTGGAACTATTGGTGGTGTTGGAACCTCCGGATACTGCGGTCCAACCGCTGGTTCCACTATCACCTCTTCTTGAATAGTCTCACGAAGTGGTTCTGACCCTTGTTGCTGACCAACCTGGTCAGGTTGTCCATATTGCTGTCCATGTTGTTGCTGTCCAGCTCTGACAGATGCGGACGAGGTGCCCCTAAGAAAAGGGACAAGAGAACAATCAAATGACCGGACATGAAGGATCAATGAAGTCAAGGGATACTGGAATGTCAAGCTGGAGTTGAGAATCAACAAATCATGAGATCAAGGGGGAACATGTGTGATTGAGACATCCTATAAATCAAAACACCCCACAAGTCTGAAATCAGACCTGCATGGGCCACCACTAAAACCTTGTCACGCCCCAGAACCAGAATACTGGAGAGCGGGGGAATGACTCAGCCAGCTACGTATTACGGGTAGATGAATACCGTATAATACGATCAATGCTGTCTAACCAGACGAGGGGGTGCATACTACATAAGAGTCCTTCTATGGTCATTACACATCTATTGTCTCAATCATTCAAGCAAGGAAACAGAAATAGAGAACATGTAAGATAAAGCAGTAAGGCGTCCCAAACGCTCTGTCAAAATGTTCTTGATATCTGGCTTTACAAAACATAGCCAGATTGATGTAGCAAAAGTATACACAATTGTTATCAGCTGCAGTCTGACTTTAATTACAATTATGTAAAAGTAAGTACAAGACAATTCGACTAACATGTCGGTGCCAAACGGCAAGGTATTAAGTAGATAACAAAACGAGCGGGGAAGTAAGAAACCCACTCGAGTCCTCCTGCGATCATCCCTCTAGTGTTGACCATCCTGGAGGTAGAAGTAAGCTGGATCCTCGGGGACCGGCTCTAAATCTGGCCATGCAAAACCAGAGAGGTTAGACCTCTAATAGCAAGTACCACAAGGAAGCACGACATGAAAACTAAAACCAGTAAGTAAGAGAGTATAATAATAGATCTCTGCTTTCCACTAGGATTCACATCACATCACGACACTTCGAACCAACCTCCCAACCAAACAAGGACAGAAGTTGGCCCGTCATGTCCTGACATTCTGATCATCCCAGTTAGGTAACAGAGTAGTACAGTACACAAACAAATCATCTTGAACGGCCAATCAACTCCTACGGCTTGCTATTGTGAGTCCCAAGTTATCCTAGAATAATGCAATTAGGGATTCCGTAGTTCTTACTATGTGCAAGCAAGGCTAGTCTATCCAGTCAATCATGTGCGCCATGCATGAATTAGACGAGTCCTAGCAGGACGTCCGTCAATATACAATATACAATAATAATAAAAGCAGATACTGTTCCCTGCCCGTGTGGCAGTTTTACAGTATCTGTGGGAACCAGCCGGCCCGCCGGGTACTACTTGTCCCAAGGGGGCTGCCATGTAAGAACTCGGGAATCCATTCTCTCCATGCCATCATTATTTTATTTAACTTAATAGTCCCTACGTTGAGTGAAATCCCATGCCGTGGATCATGGTCATTCAAATGAGTACTTTCGTACGGGGTACGATATGCACAACTCTACAACGATACCAGTACCGTTAGGTTGCAGGTCTTACATAGCGTAATACAACAATCAAATCTAACCATGGTAATCATGCATTGACCATAAAGTACACATGCTTCTTTTGTAGAAAATAAATAAGTAAATAAATAAATAAATAAATAGATTGAAGCCTGCATGTGCATGCATGTCAATATTCGGGATCAGCCAGTCGATTACAATAGTTCATAACATGAACGTGTCTCATTCATTCAATTCAATAAGACGACAAGCCAGTCTCTTAGTTCCAACTAGGAACGCATGATCAATTTAGTCAAGATAACCATTATTATCAATGGTGACAAGGCACGAAAGTCAATTAGTATTCAGTGGGGTCGAGTCTACAACTCTCAGGGTTTAATTCCAGTCAATCGGGGTATCTATAACTCAATTCATGACACATGGTACATCCCATGTAACAATCTATATTTAACAGAAATATCAACATATCATGATTTATCAAGTTTATGCCAAAAGGCGTAAGGATATAAAATGGACGTTAAATATCTAATAAAATATCAATATACAGGGCTATAGAAGATCCAGGGTAAGTAGGCTACGCTCATGTCAGCCTACGCTCAAGTCAGGCTACGCTCAAGTCAGCGTACGCTCAGGTCAAGCTAGCGTATGGACTCCATACGACTCCTCACTATCCAAGTGAGCGTATGCAAGTCATACGCTCCCAAAGGGTAGCGTATGAACTCCATACGACTCCTGACCATTCAAGTCAGCGTATGCAAGTCATACGCTCCCAAAAGGTAGCGTATGAACTCCATACGACTCCTGACCATTCAAGTCAGCGTATGCAAGTCATACGCTCCCAAAAGGTAGCGTATGAACTCCATACGACTCCTGACCATTCAAGTCAGTGTATGCAAGTCATACGCTCCCAAAAGGTAGCGTATGCAAGACACACGCTTCCTAAAAAGGCAGCGTATGGACTCCATACTGCGCTGCGCTAAAGAGCGCTCACAGCTCAGTGACGCAAGCTAAAAAGCTAGTGTACACTGCTCACTGTCTTCTCCAAACAGCAAGAGCTCCATGGTTGCACCCCAAAGCTTCAAAGGTCCATAACTTGGTCAAAACAAGTCCAAATCCAACTTTCCAAAGGTCAAAATTGGGTAGAATAAACTTCTCTACAACATGGAACCGTCAAAATTTGCAAACAAAGAAGTTTGATAGATCAAAACCACCAAAATCCGAAAATAACTAATTTCTAGATCTACAAAAATTAAGACTTCGAAATGAAAAATGCCAAGTTCTAAACTCTCTTAGGATCACGAGAGGAAGATAAATGAACCATAAAAATATGGGTTCTCATGTGGAGCAAGTTGTACTTGCCTACGGTTTGGTAGGTGGAGAGAGTAATGAAGAAGAAGAAGAGGAGTAATGGTGAGAATGTGAGTTTATGAGGAGAGAGAAAGAGATGTAAGCTTTAAATAGAAAAGGGGTGTTAGGTGGGAGTTGGGCCGGGTCCAATGGGGATCCAACCAAAGCCAACCCGAACCTAAATAAGCAAGACTAAGGCAGGGAATAAGAGCAGAAAATAAAGTGCAGAAATAAAATTGCGGAAATATAATTGCAGGAAACAAATTAACATAAAAATTTAAAGAGCAGATTAATTGATTAACATGAAATTAGAGGAATTTAAATACAGGATAATACATGATAAATATTAAATAAATACTCATGAGTTGTACATGTATAAAAATATGTATTCTGGGAACGGGGAGTGACACCCATACGTAGAGATAAGTCCTAGACTAGACATTCTATTTATTCGTTTACAATGAACATGTCCTAGCCTATTATGCCACAACTCAAGAGTATAAGCAGAAAGAGTGATTTCATTAATCACATTAATTACATTGGACTGATTTACAAGTTGAATCTTGAACATTCCTTCGGTATAAAAAGCTTTTCCGAAATATGTTCCCTTGATAGACATCACCATCTGGCCAGCATTGATGTCCATCCTGAGGCCTGCGTTACAGAGTAGGCCTCCTGAGATCAGGTTCTTGGCGATAGCATGTACGTGTTTCACGCCTTGAAGCGTTAGAGACTTCCCCGAAGTCAGCTTCAACACCACCGTCCCGATCCTGAGCACTTCAGCTTGTGCCTGGTTCGCCATCATAACCACTTCAGAAGTAGGTGTGTAGGTGGTGAACCACTCCTTACTGGAGCAGACATGGCAGGAGGCTCCAGTGTCTACCCACCAGTCAGAGTCAGTCCTTACCGCATCAACCTACGCAATCATAGATACCTTACTAGGCTCTCCTTGCTCTGATTGTTTGGTCTTTGCTTTGCATTCACTTTTGAAGTGGCCCTTCTTGCCACACTTGAAACAAAGCATCTGAGACTTTGTCTTCTTTCGCTTGAAGGAAGTTCCCTTCACGTTCAGATTGTTATGGTCCTTCTTCTTGTTGTGGGAAGCCGCCTGCTTTTCCCTTGGTTCCTTGGTATGAACCAGATTGGCGTTAGCCAATTGCTTGGACAGTGCGTCCACCTTCAGTTGAGCCCGCATCTGGTCCTCAACATAGATTTCCTGCAAGAGATCTTCAAGGCTGATCTCAAGCTTCTTCCTATGCATATTTGCATAGAACTTACTCCACCCAGCGGGGAGCTTTGAGACAATCCCTCCAACAACAAACTTGTCGGGGAGGGCATCGCCTCGTCTTCCAACTTTTGTCGCAGTTTCAGAAATTCCTTTACCTGCGGCAACATGGACTTTTCGTTCTCAAAGAGCCATTTGTGATATTTTTCAACCACAAATATCTTGCTCCTGTTTTTGTCTTCTTCGTACAGTTTCTCCAGAGACTCCCATATGTCTTTGGCAATTGTCTCCTTACTGTAGGATTCTGCTAGGGAATCCTCCATAGCATTTAGGATAAGCAGCCTGCAAATGCTATTTTCTCTTCTCCACTTGGCCTGGAGTTTAGTAGCCGCAGTGATTGCGACAACAGACCCAGTATCTGGAACGGTTGGTTCCTCTTCAAGAAGCACGTGATCAACGTCTCTGAGTTGAAGAGTGAGATAAACCTTTCTCTTTCAGACTTGATAATGCTCTCCATCAAACTTTTCTAACTTACAAAAGTCAGTATTGAGGAGTGAAGCATTAACGTTTTCCATCGTAGCAATAAAGCTTTGAGATTGCTAGTGCCGGGGCACAATTTTTCGATGGAAAACTGAGAATATGAAACGATTGTAAAGACAATGTTTCAAATCAACACTTCAAGGAAGGTGATTCTGAAATTACGAGAATCTAAAAAGATTTCATAATCCACAGCAATCGATCGTAGTACTTCTAAAAAGAAGATACAATCAGAATTACTGGCAGCAATGAAGAAGGTGACTGGCGAAAGATGGAAGAACTCCTGCTGGGGTGAATAATCACCGTTGCTCAAAGCTTTATTCGCCCTACACGAACAGCTTCCAGGAACCAGCAAGTTCGTCGGAGAACTCGGAACACTCCTGCTCTTCTGACTCCTCGGATGGACACGAACTCCCGTGCAAAAGCAACGATGGTGCGGCGCCTTTCCTCTCTCTCGAAGGCTGCTAGAATTCGCAAGCAAATTTCGATCAGAACTGTGTTAAAAAATACTTCTAAATTCTCTGTTTACTTGTGTTAAAAAATACTTCGTAAACTTTCTGTGGTGGCTTCTATTTCTTGTATATCTGTAGCCTTGTGAGAGAGAGGATGCCTTATATAGGCTGTCACTCCCCGTTCCCAGAATACGTATTTTTATACATGTGCAACTCATGTGTCTTTATTTAATATTTATCATGTATTATCCTGTATTTAAATTCTTTTAATTTCATGTTAATCAGTTAATCTGCTCTTTAAATTTTTATGTTAATTTATTTTCTGCAATTATATTTCTGCAATTTTATTTTCTGCTTTTATTCCCTGCCTTAGTCTTGCTTATTTGGGTTCGGGTTGGCTTTGGGTGGATCCCCTACAACCCGACCCATTGGACCCGGCCCATTAGCTCCCACCTACCACCCCTTCCATATTTAAAGCCACCCTCTCCATTCTCTCTCCTCATTACTAATTCTCACCATTACTCCTCTTCTTCTTCTTCATTACTCTCTCCACCTACCAAACCCATAGGCAAGTACATCTTTCTTCTTCATGAGGACCCATTTTTATGGCTCCATTCTCTTTCCCTCGTGATTCTAAGAGAGTTTAGAACTTGACATTTTTCATTTCGAAGTCTTAATCTTTGTAAATCTAGATATGAGTTATTTTCGGATTTTGGGGGTTTTGATCTATTAAACTTCTGTGTTTTCAAGTTTTGATGGTTCCATGTTGTAGAGGATTTCATTCTACCCAATTTTGACCTTTGCAAAGTTGGATTCGGACTTATTTTGACCAAGTTATGGACTTTTGAAACTTTAGGGTGCAACCATGGAGTTCTTGCTGTTTGGAAAAGACAGTGAGCAGTGTATGCTAGCTTTTTAGCTTGCGTCACTGAGCTGTGCGCGCTCTTTAGCGCAGCGCAGTATGGAGTCCATATGCTGTCTTTTTAGGTAGCGTGTGTCTTGTATACGCTGCCTTTTAGGTAGCGTGTGTCTTGCATACGCTGCCTTTTGGAAGCGTATGACTTGCATACGCTCACGTGGATGGTCAGGAGTCGTATGGAGTTCATACGCTGCCTTTTGGAAGCGTATGACTTGCGTACGCTCACGTGGATGGTCAGGAGTCGTATGGAGTTCATACGCTGCCTTTTGGGAGCGTATGACTTGCATACGCTCACGTGGATGCTCAGGAGTCGTATGGAGTTCATACGCTGCCTTTTGGGAGCGTATGACTTGCATACGCTCATGTGGATGCTCAAGAGTCGTATGGAGTTTATACGCTGCCTTTTGGGAGCGTATGACTTGCATACGCTCACGTGGATGCTCAGGAGTCGTATGGAGTGCTCAGGAGTCGTATGGAGTCCATACGCTAGCTTGGCTTGAGCGTAGCTTGACCTGAGCGTACGCTGGCTTGAGCGTAGCTTGACCTGAGCGTACGCTGACATGAGCGTAGGCTGACATGAGAGTAGCCTGCTTACCCTGGATCTTCTATAGCCCTGTATATTGATATCTTATTAGATGTTTAACGTCCATTTTATATCCTTACGCCTTTTTGCATAAACTTGATATAATCATGATATGTTGATATTTCTGTTAAATATAGATTGTTACGTGGGATGTACCATGTGTCGTGAATTGAGCTATAGATACCCCGATTGACTGGAATTAAACTCTGAGAGTCGTAGACTCGACTCCACTGAATACTATTTGACTTTCATGCCTTGTCACTATTGATGATAATGGTTATCTTGACTAAAATTGATCATGCGTTCCTAGTTGGAACTAAGAGACTGGCTAGTCGTCTTATTGATGAAATGAATGAGACACGTTCATGTAATGAACTATTGTACTCGATTAGCCAATCCCGAATATTGGCATACAGGCACATGCAGGCTTCAAATTATTTATTTATTTAGTTATTTATCTATCTTACAAAAACAGCATGTGTACTTTATGGTCAAGGCATGATTACTCCGTGGTCAGATTTGATTGTTGCATCGCGCTATGTAAAACCTACAACCTAGCCGCACGGGTATCGTTGTAGAGTTGCGCATATCGTACCCCGTACGAAAGTACTCATTTGAATGACCATGATCCACGGCATGGAACTTCACTCAACGTAGAGACTATTAAGTTAAATAAAATAATGATGACATGGAGAGAATGGATTCCCGAGTTCTTACATGGCAGCCCCCTTGGGACTATTAAGTGCCCGACGGGCCGGCTGGTTCCCACAGATACTGTAAATCTGTCACACGGGCAGGGAACAGTATCTGCTTATATTATTGTACATGCTATATTAACGGCGGGCGTCCCGCTGGGACTCGTCTAACTACATGATTGGCGCAATTGATTGATTGGATAGACTAGCCTTGCTTGCACATAGTAAGAACTGAGGAATCCCTATTGCATAAATTCCAGGATAACTTGGGACTCACAATAGCAAGCCGTAGTAGTTGATTGGCCATTCAAGATGATTTGTTTGTGTACTGTACCTACTCTGTTACTTAACTGGGATGATCAGAATGTCAGGACATGACGGCCCAACTTCTGTCCTTGTTTGGTTGGGAGGTTGGTTCGAAGTGTCGTGATGTTATGTGAATCCTAGTAGCAAGCAGAGATCTATTTATCATATTTTATATTACTGGTTTAGTTCTCATGTCGTGCTTCCTTGTGGTACTTGCTATTAGAGGTCTAACCTCTCTGGTTTTGCATGGCCAGATTTAGAGCCGGTTCCCGAGGACTCAGCTTACTTCTACCTCCAAGATGGTCAACACTAGAGGGATGATCGCAGGAGGACTCGAGTGAGTTTCTTACTTCCCCGCTCGTTTTGTTATCTACTTTATACTTTGCCGTTTGGCACCGACATGTTAGTCGGATCGTCTCGTACTTACTTTTTACATAATTGTAACTAAAGTCAGGCTGCAGCTGATAACAATTGTGTATACTTTTGCTACATCAATCTGGCTATGTTTTGTAAAACCAGATATCAAGAACATTTTGACAGAGCGTTTGGGACGCCTTACTGCTTTATCTTACATGTTCTCTATTACTGTTTCTTGTTCGAATGATTGAGACAATAGATGTGAAGTGACCATAGTAAGACTTTCATGTAGTATGCACCCCCTTGTCTTTTAGACAGCATTGATCGTATTATACGGTATTCATCTACCCGTAATACGTAGCTGGCTGAGTCATTCTCCCGCTCTCCAGTATTCTGGTTCTGGGGCGTGACAAGGTTTTAGTGGTGGCCCATGCAGGTCTGATTTCAGACTTGTGGGGTGTTTTGATTTATAGGATGTCTCAATCACACATGTTTTCCCTTGATCTCATGATTCGTTACTCTCAACTCTAGCTTGACATTCCAGTATCCTTTGACTTCATTGATCCTTCATGTCCGGTCGTTTGATTGTTCTCTTGTCCCTTTCCTTAGGGGCACCTCGTCCATACCTGTCAGAGCTGGACAACAACAACATGGACAGCAACATGGACAACCTGACCAGGTTGGTCAGCAACAAGGGTCAGAACCACTTCATGAGGCTACCCAGGAAGAAGTGATAGTGGAACCAGCAGCTGGGTCGCAGTATCCGGATATTCCACCCCCATCGACAGTTCCACCTACCCAAGTGGACACACCAGCCCTTCTGGAGATCATGAGAGGAATGATGGCTACTCAGCAACATCAGATGCTGGCCCAGCAACGCATGCACACTCAGCTACAAGAGCAGAATGTGCTACTCAACCAAGGATTGCAGACGGCTTTGGAAAGAGGAGCGAGGACTGATTCAGGAGCGTCAGCCAGGTTTTACAAGTACAACCCCCGCCGTTTTGAGGGCACGGAGGATGCCATCTCAGCAGATGCATGGCTTAAGGATATTGAGGCTATTCTGACAGCCGCTAAGGTGCCGGCAGAAGAACGTGTGGATCTAGTGAAGTTGTTACTTCAGGATCTCGCACGTCATTGGTGGGAATCAGATGAGGTAGGCATCAGACGTCCTGTTGCTTGGGACGATTTTACTGCAAGGTTCAAGACGAAGTATTATGGAGTTGTGGCGCAGTTTGAGCTACAACAGAAGTTTATCAACCTCAGACAGGCTGGCAAGACTGTGGATGCTTACGCAGCGGAGTTCTGCAGATTGAGTAGGTTTGCCCCAGAGATGGTAGCAACGGAACGCCAGAGGGCTATGAGGTTTCAGCAAGGGTTTCATCTTGAGCTCTTGCAATTGATAGAAGGGCACAATTACCAGACTTTTAATGAGATATTGACGGCAACCCGGAGGCATGAGATCACCATTCGGAGGCTTGCAGTAAGGACTGGGGGTCAGAAGAGATCCCACAGTCAGATTGAAGGAGGAGGGGGGGGCAGCGTTCCGAACAACAGCACCATCTACTGGCATTCGTATCCATGATGTGGCGATACGAGGACCAGTACCACCACCCAGGCAGCAGCAACAGCAACAGAGAAAGAACCAGCAACCCCCGGCGGGCTGCACTTATTGTGGGAAGATGGGGCACACTAGAGATGTGTGTCAGGCATTGAATGGACTATGTCTGATATGTGGAAATCCAGACCATCGGGTTACCACATGTCCCATGAATTCGAGGTCAGGAGGACCAGGGCAGCAGTTTCCTGCTCTGCCAGCACCAGGGGCAGGCCAGTATCGAGGACCAGCAGTGGCAGTAAGGCCGTTGGCACAGCGTCCGCAGGCTCAGATGTATCGACAGCAGGGACCACCGATGCTGCAACACCAGCATAGACCACTCCAGCATCATCAAGGAAGGGGCCAGCAGCAGCACCAGGCTAGGCCACAGCATGGGAATCAACAAGGAGGTCGAGGGCAAGCATTCACTTTGTCCTTGGAGGAGGCATTAGCATCGGGAGATGTTGTGGCAGGTAACATTCTCGTCGCCTCATATCCCGCAGTAGCATTGTTTGATTCGGGAGCATCACACTCATTTATATCTGCACAATTTACGACACGGCTAGGAATGGAGTTCGAGGCATTGCCAGGGAGGTTGAATATACTCACTGGCAATGGGCTCGTAGGAGTTAGTAGAGTTATTCTAGCGTGTAGTGTTGTAGTTTGCGGGCGTTCCTTACCCGCCCAGTTGATAGAATTTTCTGTTGGAAATTTCGACGTTATCTTAGGCATGGACTGGCTGAAAGACGGTCATGCGACAATAGATTGTCGTAGTGGGAGTGTATCTTTTAATATTCCAGGCATGAAGAGGTTCACCTTAGTCAGGTCAGAGGCAACTCAGCAAGAGCAGGGAGCAGTAACAGCAATGGAAGAAGTTCAAGTTCCGAAGGTAGTTGAAGAATTTCTAGACGTGTTTCCCGAAGAACTTCCAGGTCTACCACCGGTTAGAGATATTGAGTTCAGTATAGAATTGGCACCTGGGACTAAACCGATATCAGATCGGGTATACAGAATGGCGGATTCGGAGCAGGCCAAGGTGTATCAGCACATAGAGGAATTGAAGGAGAAGAAGTTCATCCAAGCTAGCATATCACCATGGGAAGCACCAGTGGTACTTGTAGGGAAGAAGGATGGGTCATCCAGATTATGCATCGATTACAGGAAGCTTAACGCGGCGACAGTAAAGAACAAGTACCCACTACCCAGGATCGACGACTTATTTGATCAGTTGAGCAGGGCCAGAGTCTTCTCCAAGATAGATCTTCGTTCAGGGTACCATCAGGTGAGGGTTCGAAAGGAAGACATCCCCAAGACAGCATTCAGGTCGAAGTATGGGCATTATGAATTCTTAGTAATGTCGTTTGGTTTGACCAATGCTCCAGCTATATTCATGGATTTGATGAACCGCATCTTTATGCCATACTTAGATCAGTTTGTCGTTGTCTTTCTTGACGACATACTCGTATACTCTGCTAGTGAAGAGGAGCATGAAGACCACCTCAGAAAAGTGTTGCAGGTTCTAAGAGAGAACCAGTTGTATGCCAAGCTCAGCAAGTGTGAGTTTTGGTCGGATCATATTTCATTTCTGGGTCACATCATATCAGGAGCTGGAGTAGCAGTGGATCCCAAGAAGGTAGAAGCAGTAGAGAGTTGGCCAGTACCCAAGACCGTAGCTGATGTACGAAGTTTCTTGGGATTGGCAGGATATTACAGAAGATTTATATCAGATTTTGCGGGACTTTCAGCACCCATGATCCGCTTGACACGAAAGGATGTACCATTCGTCTGGTCGGCAGAATGCCAGGCATCATTTGAGAACCTGAAGCAGAAGTTGATATCAGCGCCTATCCTTACATTGCCAGTTGGGTCCGGAGGTTTTACAGTATATTGTGATGCGTCAGGTAAAGGACTTGGATGTGTCCTTATGCAGCATGGGAAGGTGATAGCATATGCATCTAGGCAACTTCGGGACCACGAGAAGAATTATCCAACTCATGATCTGGAACTGGCGGCAGTAGTGTTTGCTCTGAAGCTATGGAGGCATTACTTATATGGTGACCGAATGGAGATGTACACAGATCATAAAAGTCTGAAGTACATCTTTACTCAGAAGGAGCTGAACATGAGGCAGAGAAGATGGTTGGAGTTGATCAAGGATTATGATGTGGAGCTTCAGTATCATCCAGGCAAGGCTAATGTGGTAGCAGACGCTCTTAGCAGAAGAGGCGGCGCATTTATGTTGACAACGCAGAAGCACATTTTAGAAGACCTTCAGGAGATGGGCATTGAAGTTATACTTCCTAGTGATGTAGGAATTCTGGCGAGTCTACAAGTTCAATCCGACTTGGTAGGCAGGATCAAGGCAGCTCAGGCACAGGACCCAAGAATTCAGAAGCTTAGGGCAGAATGTGAGTCAGGACTCAGAAAGGAGATGCAAATTCATAAAGATGGTACGCTTAGGTTTGGATCACGTCTATATGTACCTAGTGGAGATATCAGACAGGAAGTTATGACAGAAGCTCACAGTTCTCAGTATTCTATACATCCTGGAGGGACCAAGATGTACCAAGATATCAAGCAGCACTTCTGGTGAAACGGGATGAAGAGGGAGATAGCTAGGTTTGTTTTCCGTTGCTTGATATGTCAGCAAGTAAAGGCAGAACAGCAGAGGCCAGCTGGGTTATTGCAACCGCTTCCCATCCCGGAATGGAAATAGGAGCATATTATAATGGACTTTGTGACCGGTTTACCGAGATCACCAAGTGGTAAGGATGCTATTTGGGTGATAGTAGATCGGCTTACGAAGGTAGCACACTTTCTTCCTTTCAGAGTAGGATAATCTACAAAAAAGTTGGCAGAGTTGTACATGCAACAGATAGTCAGGCAGCATGGAGTCCCTGTCAGTATTGTGTCAGACAGAGATACCCGTTTCACATCGCATTTCTGGAAGAGCTTGCATCATAGTCTGGGTACCAAGTTAAGATTTAGCACGGCTTACCATCCGCAGACGGACGGGCAATCAGAAAGGACAATTCAGACTTTGGAAGATATGTTGCGAGCTTGCACTCTGGATTTTGGAGGATCTTGGGAAAGCCACCTGCACTTAGTTGAGTTTTCTTACAACAACAGTTATCAAGCCAGTATCCAGATGGCGCCATTTGAAGCATTATATGGTAAGAAGTGTAGGTCGCCACTAGCATGGGATGATATCGGGGAGAGGAAAATGTTAGGCCCGGAAATGATTGTTCAGACAGTTGAAGTGATTAAAGGAATTAGAAAGCGACTTCGTGTTGCGCAGGATCGGCATCGTCATTGGGCGGACCAGCATCGTAGGCCGCTAGAGTTTTCTGTTGGGGACCACGTGTTCTTGCGGATCTCATCTACCCGTGGGATCATTAGATTTGGCGTTCGCGGAAAGTTGAGCCCACGATACGTAGGCCCATTTGTTATTCTTGATAGGGTAGGCGATGTTGCTTATCGTTTGTCCCTTTCACCTTCGTTACGAGAGGTGCATGACGTGTTTCATGTATCTCAATTGCGAAGGTATGTATCGGACCCCAGCCATATCCTCGATCATTCAGAACTGGTTGTTGGTACCAACCTGTCTTACGAGGAACAGCCTGTGTCCATCTTGGACCGAAGAGAGAAGATACTCAAGAACCGAACAATTAACCTTGTCCGGGTTGCTTGGGGTCATCACTCTTTGGGAGAGTCAACGTGGGAACGTGAGGATGATATCCGATCACGGTATCCACATCTGTTTGACTCACAAGGTATATCTTTTTCTGTGTACCTTGATTGCCTTGATTCCTCATGCTTATCACCTTATGGGTAGAATTGCTTAATACCGTATATTGTTAAATATAGATATGTTACTTGCTATGGACATTGTAAAATGATTGCTTGATTGAATTGCTTGTACTTAGATTAGTTTAGCCCCGATGTTTCTATCCTGCTTGGATTTGAAATTTCGAGGACGGAATTTTTCTAAGGAGGGTAGAGATGTCACTCCCCGTTCCCAGAATGCGTATTTTTATACATGTGCAACTCATGTATATTTATTTAATATTTATCATGTATTATCCTGTATTTAAATTCCTTTAATTTCATGTTAATCAGTTAATCTGCTCTTTAAATTTTCATGTTAATTTATTTCCTGCAATTATATTTCTGTAATTTTATTTCCTGCTTTTATTCCCTGCCTTAGTCTTACTTATTTGGGTTCGGGTTGGCTTTGGTTGGATCTCCTACAACCCGACCCATTGGACCCGGCCCATTAGCTCCCACCTACCACCCCTTCCATATTTAAAGCCACCCTCTCCATTCTCTCTCCTCATTACTCATTCTCACCATTACTCCTCTTCTTCTTCTTCATTACTCTCTCCACCTACCAAACCCATAGGCAAGTACATCTTTCTTCTTCACGAGGACCCATTTTTATGGCTCCATTCTCTTTCTCTCGTGATTCTAAGAGAGTTTAGAACTTGACATTTTTCATTTCGAAGTCTTAATCTTTGTAGATCTAGATATGAGTTATTTTCAGATTTTGGATGTTTTGATCTATTAAACTTCTGTGTTTTCAAGTTTTGATGGTTCCATGTTGTAGAGGATTTCATTCTACCCAATTTTGACCTTTGTAAAGTTGGATTCGGACTTATTTTGACCAAGTTATGGACTTTTGAAACTTTAGGGTGCAACCATGGAGTTCTTGCTGTTTGGAGAAGACAGTGAGCAGTGTATGCTAGCTTTTTAGCTTGCGTCACTGAGCTGTGCGCGCTCTTTAGCGCAGCACAGTATGGAGTCCATACGCTGCCTTTTTAGGTAGCGTGTGTCTTGCATACGCTGCCTTTTGGAAGCGTATGACTTGCATACGCTCACGTGGATGGTCAGGAGTCGTATGGAGTTCATACGCTGCCTTTTGGAAGCGTATGACTTGCGTATGCTCACGTGGATGGTCAGGAGTCGTATGGAGTTCATACGCTGCCTTTTGGGAGCGTATGACTTGCGTACGCTCACGTGGATGCTCAGGAGTCGTATGGAGTTCATACGCTGCCTTTTGGGAGCGTATGACTTGCATACGCTCACGTGGATGCTCAGGAGTCGTATGGAGTTCATACGCTGCCTTTTGGGAGCGTATGACTTGCATATGCTCACGTGGATGCTCAGGAGTCGTATGGAGTGCTCAGGAGTCGTATGGAGTCCATACGCTAGCTTGGCTTGAGCGTAGCTTGACCTGAGCGTACGCTGGCTTGAGCGTAGCTTGACCTGAGCGTACGCTGACATGAGCGTAGGCTGACATGAGAGTAGCCTGCTTACCCTGGATCTTCTATAGCCCTGTATATTGATATCTTATTAGATGTTTAACGTCCATTTTATATCCTTACGCCTTTTTGCATAAACTTGATATAATCATGATATGTTGATATTTCTGTTAAATATAGATTGTTACGTGGGATGTACCATGTGTCGTGAATTGAGCTATAGATACCCCGATTGACTGGAATTAAACCCTGAGAGTCGTAGACTCGACTCCACTGAATACTATTTGACTTTAATGCATTGTCACCATTGATGATAATGGTTATCTTGACTAAAATTGATCATGCGTTCCTAGTTGGAACTAAGAGACTGGCTAGTCGTCTTATTGAATGAAATGAATGAGACACGTTCATGTAATGAACTATTGTACTCGATTAGCCAATCCCGAATATTGGCATACAGACACATGCAGGCTTCAAGTTATTTATTTATTTAGTTATTTATCTATCTTACAAAAACAGCATGTGTACTTTATGGTCAAGGCATGATTACTCCGTGGTCAGATTTGATTGTTGCATCACGCTATGTAAAACCTACAACCTAGCCGCACGGGTATCGTTGTAGAGTTGCGCATATCGTACCCCGTACGAAAGTACTCATTTGAATGACCATGATCCACGGCATGGAACTTCACTCAACGTAGAGACTATTAAGTTAAATAAAATAATGATGGCATGGAGAGAATGGATTCCCGAGTTCTTACATGGCAGCCCCCTTGGGACTATTAAGTGCCCGACGGGCCGGCTGGTTCCCACAGATACTGTAAATCTGTCACACGGGCAGGGAACAGTATCTGCTTATATTATTGTACATGCTATATTAACGGCGGGCGTCCCGCTGGGACTCGTCTAACTACATGATTGGCGCAATTGATTGATTGGATAGACTAGCCTTGCTTGCACATAGTAAGAATTGAGGAATCCCTATTGCATAAATTCCAGGATAACTTGGGACTCACAATAGCAAGCCGTAGTAGTTGATTGGCCGTTCAAGATGATTTGTTTGTGTACTGTACCTACTCTGTTACTTAACTGGGATGATCAGAATGTCAGGACATGACGGGCCAACTTCTGTCCTTGTTTGGTTGGGAGGTTGGTTCGAAGTGTCGTGATGTTATGTGAATCCTAGTAGCAAGCAGAGATCTATTTATCATATTTCATATTACTGGTTTTAGTTCTCATGCCGTGCTTCCTTGTGGTACTTGCTATTAGAGGTCTAACCTCTCTGGTTTTGCATGGCCAGATTTAGAGCCGGTTCCCGAGGACTCAGCTTACTTCTACCTCCAAGATGGTCAACACTAGAGGGATGATCGCAGGAGGACTCGAGTGAGTTTCTTACTTCCCCGCTCGTTTTGTTATCTACTTTATACTTTGCCGTTTGGCACCGACATGTTAGTCGGATCGTCTCGTACTTACTTTTTACATAATTGTAACTAAAGTCAGGCTGCAGCTGATAACAATTGTGTATACTTTTGCTACATCAATCTGGCTATGTTTTGTAAAGCCAGATATCAAGAACATTTTGACAGAGCGTTTGGGACGCCTTACTGCTTTATCTTACATGTTCTCTATTACTGTTTCTTGTTCGAATGATTGAGACAATAGATGTGAAGTGACCATAGTAAGACTTTCATGTAGTATGCACCCCCTTGTCTTTTAGACAGCATTGATCGTATTATACGGTATTCATCTACCCGTAATACGTAGCTGGCTGAGTCATTCTCCCGCTCTCCAGTATTCTGGTTCTGGGGCGTGACATAGGCCCTGCAGCAACTGCTCGGTTGCCACAAAGTTAGGGACATGATAAAAACCACCCCGAACATGTAACAACCGTCCAGAACGTGCAAACGCACGTTCTGCTACAAGTTGCGCCAACTGCGCGCACCCCGCGCACCTTGCACTCCGCGCACTGAGCCACTTGCGCCAACCTGCGCCACTGCGCGCACTGCGCAACCTGCACAACCTGCGCGACCTGTGCAACCTGTGCGACCTGCGCCACTCGCGCAACGTGCGCCACGCGCGCAACTTGCGCAACGTGCGCAACCGGCGCACCCAGCGCAACCTGTGTGCAACCTGTGCGCGCAAACTGTGGCAGCGCAAGTGGCTCGCGCAACGAGCGCAACTAAAGCTAAGTGCAAAGTGCGCCAACAAAACGCCACATTACGTCTCATGAGCCCATGAGCCCGAGTCCGAGTCCGAGTCCCATGGAAATAAATTTTCCAAGAGCAAAAAGCATGAATGCTTTCTATTGTTGATTTAGCCTTTTTTTTCATTAGAAAAATAACCCCACATGGCACACCCATGTGCACCTCCACACCACATGTGCATCTCTAAACTTGCAAAGCTAATATATAGAGATACAACTCCTTTGGTCTAGCCGATGTGGGGCTAAAATTCACTTTGTAAAAGACCAAAACCCAATACACACACACACACACACACATATATATATATATATATATATATATATATATATATATATATATATATATATATATATATATATTAAGGGAGATGCATGCAGTCCGAGTGGTCAGAAGATCGATTTCCGGTGGGAGAGTTCGCCACAATTACCTTCTTTCCAAATATATATCCCTATTTTTTACTTAACATGAAATGACCAAGAATTTGTGACATATTTCTCTCAAAGCACCACATTTTATTAGAATTAGAATCATTATTTCTATAGTTTTTTTTTCCCTGATATATAAGATTTTTTATTTATTAAAAATATATTTTAGACATGAATCTCGAACGACCATCTACGCAAGAAGAAGAGGTTTGACCAGGATGTTAATAACCATGTGCATAGAATATTTGCAGTAAAGATATGTATGATAATTGAAGTAAAGGTACAAAGGAAAATGCCAAAAACAATTTTTCATATTCTTAATTAGAAAACAGCTTGTTCTAAAAAAACCTCACCAAGATCTTGATCTAGACATGGTCCAACCATGTTGAGGAAATGGATACTTTTGCATCAAATGGCATTTTCTTTATTCTATTTTGTGGTAATTATTATTAATTTATCCAAAGTATAATAATATTATCTTGGGATTTTAGTGTATGGTGTTTAATATCTTTGTCATTTCCAAGCCGATTTGTGTTACATAGCCGACAATCAATAATTAATATTTTTTCAAACAATGTTATGTGAACCACTAAAATTGAAATGAAAAAAAAATCATAGAAAATCTAAATTTATTAAAAATTTGTTCTTTTTCATTAACATTCAAAAAATTGTTCTTTTTCATTAACATTCTAATATCAAAGAACAATTTGAGCTAATTAGATATATCATTTTCGAATGGGACGTCCGTGCATGAAAACTCAACTGCTAGGACGTCGCACGGGCGGTCGAGGACCGACACCATTCTACCACGGGTATAAATGACGGCCGACCACGCGGCCGTCATACGGCGCCGTAAGGACGTTGTAAGGACGTTGTGCGCATAGAACGGGTGGCTAGACGGCATCGGCTGTTGTAGGCGTCGTGAAGACGTCGGGGGTGCCTTCGACATCATGGACGAAGCGGGACGTTGAGTTGTGGGCGTCAAAAGACGTCATGACCGTCTCGTGGAGCTCTAGAGCGCGCGTAGTGCGCGAGATGTGCGTCTGGGACGATGATGACAAAGTCAGTGCGGACAAGATCTGTACGAAGAGTCCAAAATGATAAAACGATCGGCTAAAAATTATATGCGAAGAATACACAATTTAACTAAGTCCGTACGTACTAAAAAGAAAAAGAAAAAAGAGAGAGGAATATATCATTTTCTAGAGAATTTCTTTTCCCAACATCTACCTTGCCTATACTCGCTTTCTCCAACAACAAAGAAAGGTTGTTGGGACATTGACCTGAATTAAGAATTGCAATATCCATATGATTAAAAAAAAGGGGAGGGAGACGTATGATAGAAAGTTGGTCACAGAATGACGTGAGCACATATGTCAGAACAACTAGGAAAAAAGCACTTGTTATCTTAATTATTTCCTGGGCCCCACATATGAAATTAAAATGTACTAATCACAAATTAATAGGCCATAAAATCACAAACGAAATTCCTAGTCAGGGTTTGTTTTGCTTCATATTCATATGATATATGGGTTTGGATAATTAATTGGTCGAGCCATTTGATCCGATAGCAAATGGGTCGGATAATTAATTGGTAGACCCCGTGCTGGGCCTGGGGGACAGAAGCTCCTTACATGATCTCTCAATAATCCACTTGTTCAAAATGCTAACCCGCCTTAACTATGTTGTTAAGGTTAATATTTTTTTTCTTCAAATTTCAACTAAATAAACATATTGATCGCATTATGTCAATTAGATTTTTTTATTACACCCCACACACATACATGTCCTTACAGTTGGAGGACTCGAACCCTGCCGGCTACGCCTCCTCCACTATATCAAATTCTAACTATATATATACACTGCATTAAATGATTACAAAAATATTATTCTTTCATCTTAATTGTATATAGAGGTCCAACCATGTTGGGATTATTTTTCATATAATTCTAAATTCTATGCAAGACATCCATTTGGAATTCTTTTCTTTTTTTTTTTACTTACGAAGGATCCAATTATGGGTTATAGTTATCACATAATCACATCATCTTCAAATATTGGATCATCTGAACTAAATCTTTCCTTTTCTTAGATCACACCTAATTAATAGTGCAGTTTTGCATACATTTTCTTCTCAATATAAAATCTCTATGCGATGCTTCCACATGCTGAGCAGATACAATTACACTAGTATTTGTGTGTGAGATGTTAACAAGAAAAGAATAACTTTTAATTTCGGATGGATTAAATCCCAATATTCAACAATCCAGTGGACGAGAGCACTCTTTACAAGAAATAGTAGCACAACAAAACTATCGTTCAGAGAATTGCATCCACAATTTGAGTTGCAATGCTGGAAAGGAAGATTTCAGTTGAAATCTTATGAGTGAGGCAGTATTAAAGTCTGTTACCTACAAATTGGTGCACACAAATGAAATGTGTTTAACAATATATACCAAAGAGCAAGGGCGGAGTCGAGACTTAGTTTACCTAAAAAAATTTAAAAACAAAATGAATCTTGTGTCAATATCCATATCTAATTATGTCCATGCCGTATCATGTATGGCCAATGTAGAACCATATCCAACATACTAAAAAAATGGTAACCATACTTTACCAGGTAGACTCTTTTTGACATAAATTTAAACACTAAAAGCTTTTGGTATCATCTTTTACCGTCAACAGAGAATTCGCGATGTGGTAGAGCTCGCCGAGGGTGCAAAAGTTCGAACGGCGAAAAAATTACTTATACTGTTGCTATAGCTCCTCCTTCGACTGTCATTACAGTTCGACGAAGATGACACAGTCTCGGTTATGATAGGAGTTCTTGATTGAAGAAAGCAGATACGAGAGGAAAATGTGAGTTATAGAGAGAGGTTGAGTGAGATATTAGTGTTGGTACATGAGGGGAGATGGGGCACTCGATAGTTGGGTTCTGAGGAAGGAACAATTTGCAGTGTACTCTACCCCGCCCCAGAGGTGGCTCAGCCCTTGTCTGTGTTTAGAAAATTCCTAACCATTATTACAACAATAAATCATTTTTCATGTCAAAGTAATTTATAAGCCGACAATTTATAATCATAATGAGACAAAGAAAGAAAAAATTGGTAGGATGGGATGGGATGGGTGGCCAGCGGCTCTGCCCTTGCCGATGAGACATACAGATACAGGCTCAAAACATCATACCCCACTAATTTCAATTCTTTGGCAAATAAATCAATCAATCAATCTTACTATTTTCTAAGAAAATGCATAAAATTATCAATGGTTTCCATAATTGCATCAACAAGATATAAAAATCATATAGTATATCATTTAACCTGTTATAAACAACAATTCAACTGTGCCACTAATTGATTGAGGAAGAAAACTTCACGAATACTTCATCTCTTTCTTTTAGGAACATTAGAAATTCAGATTCTACTATACACCATACAATGGCCCCAACTTAAATTGAGGTAGTTTGCACGAGTAATTGAGAAGAAAGTCATCCCAGTAGGACTGCATCTCCCCTCTGAGTCTGGATATGGATTTTCATTTTGTTGTGGGTGGAAATTTGAAGCAAGTGTGTACAGAAAAACCCAGCAAATAACCTTTTGAAGAAACACACACACACACACACACACACACACACACACACACATATACATATATATATATATATATATATATATATATATAAGCAACAACGCATACCTGAAATTAAAGCAGGGTCCACAGTTGACGAAGAAACAGAACCTAATTTCCTTTGTCCCTTCATCACAAACAAACCTACCCCTACAATATAGTTAGCACATTGAAGGGATCGCCCAGTTTCTCTTACGGTCTCTGACGAAACATGATTGAAGTTTTGTGGAGATCCATTCTTAACATCTGAAGTGGCAAAAGTTGTAGAAGAACATAGAGCATTATAACATCGTATCTTGCATTATGAAATTTTGCACCGAATTTGCCTTTCTTTCCAGATCATAACCAACTGGTCTAGGATCCTGCCAGAAAGCACAAGTTTCATGTGTGAAGAAACATCTCGTGTATAATGCCTAATCGAGTAACTCAAATGTTAGGAAAATGACCATAAAAATTGTTAAAGAGGTAGGGCTTAGGGAGTGTGAGAGATTTACTATAGCTCGTGTAAGTGCAAAAGAGTATAAAGACTCAGTGGTTTCATCTTGATGCTACTGAACCAATGAAGACTGTTGCTCCATTGCTCATTTTAGAAGTATAAACACTAACTGAAGTTCGCAGTTGCAGTTTGAAAGATTCGGTGGCAATAATCAAGATCATTCTTACACGCTCTATTTAGGCTTTTCCTAAGCATGAAACATATACTGAAAATTGATAAACCAATGAATATAGTGTTCCATCCAGTTGAAGTACGAAGTACCCCTGTCGTGATTCTACTGTTCACTTGGGATTTCATAGTCACTTATAGAATGTCCTTTCTTCCTTAGCCCCATATATGTGAAGGTATATAGCAGCAAATCCACTTGCAATCCAGTTAATCAATGAATAAGCCCCATATATGTGAAGGTATATATCAGCAAACCCACTTGTAATCCAGTTAATCAATGAATAGTACAGGACACTGAACTTGCAAGGACAAATTATTGTCTAGCATGCATTAATTTGGTCGAGTAAACATCTTACTTCAAGAACAGATATAGAATTAGAATAGCCAAGCCATATCATTAAAATGGTGTCAAGTCCCTTAGTTATGACTCTGTGAACTTGACGTCAAAAACCCCATGTATATAGAAAAGTACCCAGATTGTTCATACCCCAAATTATGTGCTTCTTCGATTTCTTCTTGACCAATGCCAGTTTGTGTGATACCCTCAAGGAATGTGTTTCTACTTTCTAGGTGTGTTTAGTAACTTTAGATAAAGAGATAATGATCTCACACAAATCTACACAAGTGCATATATTTTTAACGGGGTTCAGTTCATGTGTGTCTCGTACTCACTTACCTTATGGGAACCAATAAAAATATGACACTTTGGAAGTTATGACATCATAAGAGAACTTCATATTCAGTTGATGTAATAAATCATATTACTTGTCATGACTTGATTGATCTCGTTATGGAATCTGTGCATGAGGCACACACATGAACCGGATGCTATTTATATACACATGTGCCCACTGTTTGTACACAAAAGTGCGGCCTACACACACAGTCACATAAATGCAATAAATATATATTAAAAAAAAACTACAATAAGTCTGTAGAGTGTATCATTGAAAATTTAGTGGTAAAAGGTTCTACCAACTATTAGCTATTAGACCCTAAGTCTACCTAAGCCAAACACACGCTACATAGAACGTGTGATGAGTTCACCGGAAAGTAATAAGTTAGTGAGTAATGATTTGGATTTATCTGTATTCTTTTCACAGACAAGCAACTTCCCAATGACAATGTGGATGTAAAATAGAACTGAAATGGCATATTCATTTTCTCCTACCGGCTCAGGTACTAGGATTTGGAACAATACATGAGAGAGAAAACTATAATATCAACAATACATGAGAGAGAAAACTATAATATCTTATTTCTAGCAATATCAAATGTAGCAAGACCTGACCTAGAGGCTAACCCTGTTTAGAAATTAGCTAGAGTTTGGACAGAGGAAGTAGGTTAGAATCATCCATATGGACTAAATTGAGCCTAACATGTCAGTGGTTGGGCCAAAAAGATAGGTAATTCTGCTATAACAAATTGTGTTCCTATCTATGAGAATATAATGAAAGAGCAATGACATTCCCACAAAACCTTGATTGGTGTAGATCTATAGAGCCATAACCTCATTATTGGCCAAAGCCAGGTTTGAACTTCACTTGCATACTTTGAGTACACTTAGAATTATATCATACCAACTATGTACCACTTATTATCTGATGCCCGAAAAATTCAAGTCTGATACCAATTTTAAGTATAATGAAAATCATTAGTGATTCCTGTTCATTTAATTTTAACCATTCGTCTAAGGAAATAGCTCAACCATCAGGAGACTGCTGACCAATTTAGCTCGACAGTAGCCTCTCTATAGAAATCCTTATATTACTGAGGCAACACATATATCCAAAGAGTACTTTGGCTTTACACTCACATTCAGAAAGTAACTTACGTATCCCAGCAGTTCTTTAACTCCACAACAAAGAAACAGAAACATGAGTGAATATATTGAACTTAAAACAACACCACAGATACCAATTAAACTAGATAGAAAAAATAGGAAGGACAAAGCTAAACAATAAAAAAGTATGTATAGAACATGCAGTAAAACCTGAATGTTATGCCCTGCATCGGGGACAGCTTCCACTGAGTACATTGTGAACTGAATATTATGCCCTGCATTGGGGACAGCTTCCACTGAGTACATTGTGAAGGCCTTTACTTAGATTGGCCTTTCCCTTTCATCATTGCAATGTTCAGTCAACGAACTGTATTTGGTATGTAATGGTTAATTAACTAGAAAACATCAGATCTTATATATCTATCAAGACAAAATACAAACCTATTTGGACCTTTTCTCTTTCCAAGTAAACTTAAAGATCATTATTGCTTGGGACAGAATAGGAGTGCTCTACGAAATGAAAGTAAATGGTTCTTACACGTGAACAATGTTGCCAGGGTAATGAAATATTATTTTCATACTCTCGAGGAAGACTATAAAAGCTCAGTAAATCATCTACAACTTAGCTGAGGCGAAGGGACGAGAACTGATGCTAGACATTAGATAGATTATATGCTAAGATGCTAGATTGCATACGAACATACACTGATCAGGTACGGACAGCATACGGAATCGAATACGACATGTTAAAAAAGTTTTAGGATATAGGTAAGGCATAAATACAGTTATATATATTCATCAAAACATAGCTATATATGTATGTTATACAATAGATCTTCATGAATATTTTATTACATGCATGTTTGGATAGTCACTAGGTTCAAAAAATTCTAGACAATCTGTGGTGGGCCTCATCCGACATGAGTTTCGAGGAAGCGACTTGTCTCATACATGTCAGATGCGGATACGAACACGGCATCCTAGAAAACACAGAAGTAGAAGAACATTATGATTTCATTCGGTTCCTTCTAAGTACACACTTTCAACAAACTTTTCATAGACGATTAAGTTAATTTACGTTCTTTTTCAAATCTCATAAACCAAACTCCTACCTTTGTACACACACATACATGACATTGCGATCAAAACATACATGGGACTAGTGTATTTTGGAGTGTCCGTGTTGTGTAAAATACGTGTGACATGGACACGGTAGCTATCATGGAGTGCAGCATATGATGATTCTAAAGAATTAAACAGAATTATGAAATTCCAGCAAATTCTTTTAACAATTCTTAAGAAACATAGAATAAAAGACATCAGAGAAACCCTGATTTAGCAAAAATCTACATAAACAACTATGAAATTCTAGAAATGTTAATAACATTCTCCTAAGTTTTGAACCCCAAAAACACCCTACTGTAGCAAAAATCTTGAAACCCTAGAAATGGACAACAAGTAAGTTCTGGGAGCGAGGGACCGTACCGAAGCTCGAGTAAACAACTGGGGCCAAATCCAAGAATTCGGTGCTATCCTCCGCCAGCAGCTACGAATTATTCGGAGGAATTGTCGGCGAATTATTAGGATTCGAGGAAGAGGAAAGGAAGCATTCCATTCCAATCCGAGGCCTGCGGCTGCGGGTGAGGGGAGGAGATGGGCCCAACCCGGACGCGGACCCGGGAGTTTGGCTCCGATATCGGATGGGTACGGGTATATCCACTAATGATCAGGATCCGATGGAAGAGGATAAGGGCTGGGATGATTCTTCGACGGGCTCAAATCCGGTTTGGTTGAATATGGCCCGGGTTCGTGAAGTTTTTAACACATGAAATGCCTAATTCTTGACTAATAAGGGTCGGTTTGGATAACTTTTCTGAAATTTTGTTCTGAAAACAGTTTTTGGAGAATGATGTTATAAAATAGTTTTCTGGATATAAGTTTCTGAGTTTGCGTTTGGTTACTTTTATCTGAAAATTTTTTTTATAAAAAAAATTGTTAAAATTTTGTTTGGTAAATTTTTTTCTGAAATTATTTTTTTTGTTGTGTCCTTGCCACAGTTTGTGTCCACCCCCTCCCCTCCGTGTCCTGGCTCTACGAGGCGAGGTCACCGACCACGGCGAGGTCACCGACCACAGCGAGGACAGATCCGCCGTCGACTTCGAGCTCGTCCCCGACTTCGAGCTCGTCACCTCACCACCACCGCCGTCGACTTCGAGCTCGTCCCCGACTTCGAGCTCGTCTCCAGCAGTCACCACCACCGCCGTCGACTTCGAGCTCGTCTCCAGCAGCCCTCACCACCACCGCCGTCGACTTCGAGCTCGTCTCCAGCAGCCCTCACCACCACCGCCGCCGCCTATGGCTCCTCTGGTCGCCGCCCAGGGAGGAAGGAAGGAGTGGGCGAGGGGCCGGCCGGGGTTCTCCTGGCCGCCGCCGCCTATGGCTCCTCTGGTCGCCGCACATGGAGGGAGGAAAGAGTCGGCCTCCGCGTCGGGCCTCCGCGTCCGTTGTCGAAGTTCGCCGGGGCCCTCCCGTCATGGTCGAAGTTCGCCGGGGCCCTCCCGTCGTTGTCGAAGTTCGCCGGGGCCCTCCGCGTCCGTTGTCGAAGTTCGCCGGGGCCCTCCCGTCGGGCGAGGGCATGGCGAGAGCCTCCGTTCTCGAGCTTTCTCCGGAGGAGGAACAACGAATGAGAATGGAAATGAGGAGAGAGAGAGAAAGTTGGGGGTTTGGGGGTGGGGATGGGACGTGGGACCCGCCATGTCCTTGCCACAGTTTGGGAAAATGAGTTTGGAAAACAGCTTTCAGCTGCTTCCCGAAAACTCTGTTTAAACACTTGTCTCAGAACAATTTTTGGGAGAAGACTTTTTCAAGTAATGACAACCAAACGCAGTTTTTGGAAGGAGTAACGTTTAAACTCAAAAAAAGGGTTTGGAAAACGTAACCAAATACTGCCTAAGTAATTAGGTGTTTATTGCAGGGGTGAGCATTCGGTTTCAATCGATTTGAGTTAGTAACTGAAAAAGTCAAAATTCTAAGGCTGTGTTTGATTGGGCTTTTTTTCCATGGAAAATATTTCCACCATAAATTTTCCACCAATTGTAGTGTTTGATAGCTTATATTTTTCATGGAATTATTTTCCAAAAAACTATCATTTTCCACATTTTCTTCTAAAATGGTGGAAAATGAAACTTGTCTAACCCATAGGAAAATATCATTTTTCATGGAAAATAACTATTTTTTGTGGAAAATAATGACAATCAAACAACCAAATTAAGTTTTCCATGGAAAATTTTAAAATTCCATGGAATTTTTTTCCTAGGAAAATAATTCCATGGAATTATTTTTCTTTTCCACATATTTTCCACCTTGCAATCAAACACACCCTAAAATTCAATACCGAAACTGAACTGAAATTAGCCTTAACCGAAATCAAACTGAGGTGTCACGCCCTAGAACCAGAATACTGGAGAGCGGGGGCAGACATAGCCAGCTACGTATATGAAATGGATTCCATCTCGCTATACGGTCACGGCTGTCTAGATACATGAGGGTTTAACTACAAGCCAACAGTCTCTTAAGGTCATGAACAAGCCTAGTGTCTCAATCACAAGCAAGTAAGTAAATGTTACAAGATGTTAGATCACCAAATATACAATAGTAAGACGTCAAAAACATTACATATTCAGTTGATCATGAAGCTAGACGTTACAAAATGTTAGGACTAGCAAGAGTTTTAGTCATACATGATCAACCCTAAGATCTGTCAATCATGTTACAGCCCGTAGGCAGACAGTAAGTAAGTTCAATCGAGCTAAACAGGTGCTCGTCGGCTAAACGCCTCAAAAGAATATTTTTACAATAAAGTGGGAGATAAAAAATAAACCTGTTAGTTGTCCTGGTTATGTCTAGTCGCCACCATCGGGCTGGAAAGTCGGTAGATCCTCTGGAGCTGCTCCGAAATCTGGCCATACAAAACCAGCTGGGTCAGACCCCAGAAAGAGCAAGTGCCACAAAGGAAGCTTCACTTAGGAACTAAAACCAGCAATTAGCACAGAAGATAATAATATATAGTAAAACTGGGAATAATATAACATTACGAGGATATACGGTAAGATAACCATGTGACCATTCAGATAACCCGGTTACAATTCTTAAACCAAATAAGGACCGGGATTGTAACCCTTCGTCTGAACCGAACTTGGTTCCTTCCATTTATTCGCAAGATAATGTAAGAAAAATATAACAATCTATACAGGATCAAGGCTAGACAGATTATTCCCCATTCAATCAATCACGGCCAAGCAATGAGTACGGTTTGATACTTTAACTAGCTAGGGTTATCACAGGCCTAGTTACTAGCAAGATGCAGTGAGATTATTCCACAGCCACAAGCCCTGCAGACCATCCAGGTTACCCAGGTCAAAAATTAGGGGTTGAATTCAGGTGGGTACACCGTCCAGGAAACGTATGTACCCTTAGGTAGCTTGAAGGGTGCAACACATGACAGTGTGCTGGAAATGTGCCCTACTCGACGGCAGACTACAGATCCCAAGCGCGCCTAGGTAACGGGATTGCCTGTAGCTGGAAGATCTCTTTATGACTAATGTATTAATCTAGTTATTAGCCTTAGTCAATTTCAGTAGGTACTCCTGACCGTGGTACTCAGGAGTCCCATCCTAGACATGATGCAATACAGGACTGGATTATTTGTACAAGCACAATCGCCCACGGTGTCCAGGTCATTTATACAGGTCATGTCATGTCAGGTAGCCGTCGCAACAGCTTATCAAGATATATCATGTCAGGTTTACTTGTCAGGAGTGCGCCACGACGGGCCACTATCATGTCATGTTAGTTCCTTGTCACACCATGTCATGTACAATTGTCATTTCAATCATGTCAATCAAATCGTAATTTATCAAGTTCAGGACAAAAGGCGTAAGAATATAAAATGGACGTAAAAATATACAACAAAGGTAAATGTGCACGCCATAAGAACTCAAGTTATACTGAGAGTTACATGGCATGGGCATACTAGTAATAATTAAAATATTCCTAAAATACCAGCTATGAAAGAGCCATGCGGCTCGGCATATGCGGCCAAGAAGTGATCTCATGCGGCTGGGGAGGGAGCAGTCTAAGCGCCTCGGAATGGAAGGGTCATGCGGCTAGCGGAGGGAGTCGGGTTCATGCGGCTGGAGAAAAAAGTCCATGCGGGTCGGAGGAATTAAGAGCCCATGCGGCTCAGAACAAGAGCAGCTCATGCGGCTAGCGGAGGGAGCAGAACATATGCGGCTAGCGGAGAACAGGTCTCATGCGGCTGAAGGGGATGAGTCCTTATGCGGCTGGAAAAATGACTAGTCCCCATGCTGCCAGGGAATGACAGTTGCACATGCGGCTAAAAATGACGGGCACATATGCGGCTGGCGGGAAACCGAGCCTATGCGGCTGGCGGGTTGAGGGTCCAAGCGGCTCGAACGAATCCGGGTTATGCGGTTAGGTCCAGGCAATAGTGCATGCGGCTGAAACTGACTTGACGCATGAATGTTCATGCGGTCAAGTACTGCCATACGGCTCGGGACTGTGCTTCTTCTCCAAATTTCCGAGAAGAAGTACACCATGAAGCCATGGCTTCCAAGCTGCATAAAACCTTCATCCGGAGTCCAAATCTGAACTTTCATAGGTCAAAACGGGGCAGAATGAAATTTTCTACAACATGAAACCATCAAAGCTTAGAAATAACAAGATTAAGTAGATCAAAACCCAAAAATTCCGAAAATAAAGTAAACTTAGATCTACAAGAATCTAGCCATGGAAAGTGAAAATGCCAAGTATTAAAGTAAGTTAAAATGCTGTAAGGAAGAGAATGAAGCAATAAAATTGGAGTTCCTCCATGAAGCAAGTTGTACTTGCCTATACCCCTCTCTCCCTCTCTCTGGTAGGTGAAGAAGTAATGGAGGACAGAAGAAGAGTAATGAAGAGAGAGAAGGAAGTGGGGTTAATAAATGGTAGTGGTGGTGGCAGGTAGGGGGTTCACCCTTGGTTCATAATGAACCAAAGCAAACTGAGCCAAGCCGAACCAACCCAAGAATAAACCAAGCTATGAAGAAAACTAAGCAGGGAATCATGCAACACAAGATAAAATACGTACACGTATTCTAAAATACGTAATACGAACCACAGGCATTACAACTCTACCCACCTTAAAAGAATTTCGTCCTCGAAATTTAATTAAGAGGCTAGAGAGACGAGGACAATCTATATTAATCACAAGCAAGCTATAACTAGGCAGGCAATCACTCATTCAAGCAAGGAATCGAAGGCATGAGGCATAAGGAAGATATTATACCTCACGAGTCAAACAAGTCGGGATATCGCGATCGGATATCATCCTCACGCTCCCACGTTGACTCACCCAAAGAGTGATAACCCCAAGCGACTCGGACTAACTTGATAGCCTTGTTCTTGAGTGTCTTCTCTCTCTGGTCCAATATAGACACGGGCCTCTCCTCATACGAAAGGTTGGTACCAACAACAAATTCCGAATGATCTAGGATGTGGCTCGGGTCTGGGATATATCGTTATAATTGGGATACATGGAACACGTCATGCACCTCGCTTAGTGACGACAGAAGAGCGAGATGATAGGATACATCTCCTACTCGCTCCAGAATGTCAAATGGCCCTATATACCTAGGACTAAGCTTTCCCCGCACGCCGAAACGAATGACGTCACGGTTAGGCAAAATCCTCAGGAATACATGGTCACCGACAGAAAACTCGAGAGGGTACTGATGAGAATCGGCCCAATGGCATTGGCGATCTAGGACAACTCGAAAATGATCCCTGACTTCTCTGACCACTTCAACTGTCTGGGCAATCATTTCTGGGCCGAGCATCTGCCTCTCTCCCACATCGTCCCAGGCTAGCGGGGATCTGCACTTCCTACCATACAGTGCCTCGAACGGTGCCATCTGGATACTGGCCTGGAAACTGTTGTTGTACGAGAATTCCACCAGGTGCTGGTGATCTTCCCACGAACCATCGAAGTCATGTATACAAGATCTCAACATGTCTTCAAGAGTTTGGATTGTACGCTCCGACTGACCATCTGTCTGCGGATGATATGCTGAACTGAACTGGAGATGAGTTTCCAAACTCTCCTACAGACTACGCCAAAAGTGCGACATGAATCTTGAATCTCGATCCGAGGTGATACTAACTGGCACCCCGTACAACCTGACAATCTGCTTGAGGTACATTTCTGCTAACTGAGCTGTAGACTGACCGACTCTAAACGGGAGGAAGTGAGCTACCTTCGTGAGCCTGTCAACTATAACCCAAATAGCATCTCGACCAGCTGGGGATCTAGGTAATCCAGTCACAAAATCCATGGTCACATGTTTCTACTTCCATTCTGGAATCGGCAAAGGCTGAAGAAGTCCAGCGGGCCTCTGATGTTCAGCCTTAACTTGTTGGCAGACCAAACAACGAGAGACAAATCGGGCTATCTTCCTCTTCATGCCATTCCACCAAAAGTGCTGACGGATATCTCGGTACATCTTCGTTCTACCAGGATGAATGGAATACTGAGAACTGTGAGCCTCTGCCATGATCTCCTGTCTGATATCTCCACTAGGTACACAAAGACGCTTACTTTGCCTAAGTGTACCATCTTTATGAATGCATAACTCGGGTCTTCGTCCTGCCTCACACTCTGCTCTGAGTCGCTGAAGCTTAGAATCTGCTGACTGTGCCATCCGGATCCTCTCGACTATGGTGGACTGAACTTGCATACTGGCCATCAATGCTACACTGGAAGGAAGAATAACTTTAATACCCATCTTCTGAAGATCTGCTGACAGCTCTGGTTGTGCTGTTAGAAAATAAACTCCGACTCTCCTGCTCAATGCATCTGCAACGACGTTGGCCTTCCCGGGATGATACTGCAAGTTGACATCATAATCCGTAAGAAGCTCCAGCCACCTCCTCTGACGCATGTTAAGATCCTTCTGGGTGAAAACATACTTCAGGCTCTTGTGGTCGGTGAAAATCTCCACCATATCTCCGTACAAGTAGTGCCTCCACAACTTAAGTGCAAACACTACTGCTGCCAGCTCCAAGTCATGGGTTGGATAATTCCTCTCATGATCATGAAGTTGCCGTGACGTATAAGCTATTACCTTCCCATGCTACATCAGAACACATCCTAAGACTCTGCCTGAAGCATCACAATACTGAGAATCCTCCGGTTCCATCTGGAAGCGTGAGAATGGGAGCCATCATCAAGCCTCGCTTCAACTTCTCAAAAGAATCCTAGCACTCTGCTGTCCAAGCAAACTGTACCTCCTTGCGGGTCAACTGGGTCAATGGCGTCGAGATCCGGACAAAGTCTGAAACAAATCACCGATAGTAGCCGGCCAATCCAAAAAAACTACGAACTTCTGCAACGATGCTGGGCACTGGCCATGACTCAATAGCCACAATCTTCTGGGGATCCACTTCTACTCCTCCTCGAGTGATGATGTGACCCAAGTACGAAATGCGATCGAGCCAGAACTCGTATTTACTGAACTTGGCATACAACTGATGCTCCCTGAGAGTCTGAAGAACCACATGAAGATGCTGCTCATGCTCCTCCTCACTCTTGCTATAGACCAGGATGTCATCCAAGAACACAATCATAAACTGATCCAAGTAAGGCATGAAGATGCAATTCATGAGATCCATGAATACCGCCGGCGCATTGGTTGCTCCAAAGGGCATAACAAGGAACTCCCAATGCCCATACCTCGATCTAAAAGCTATCTTCGAAATATCCTGCTCTCTGACTCTGATCTGATGATATCCTGAGCGCAAGTTGATCTTCGAGAATACTGCAGCCCCTTTAAGTTGATCAAACAAGTCATCTATCCTCAGAAGAGGGTATTTGTTCTTGATTGTCACTGAGTTCAAGGTACGATAATCAACACATAACCTGGACGTACCGTCCTTCTTTTTCACAAGAAGCATCGGGGCTCCCCAAGGCGATCCACTAGCACGAATGAATCCCTTGGTTCGAAGTTCTTCAATCATCTTGTACAATATCTCCAACTCTGAAGGTGCCATCCTGTAGACTCTCTCTGACACTGGAGCTGTTCCGGGAATCAAGTCGATAGTGAACTCGATCTCCCGCTCTGGCGGCATACCTGGAAGCTCCTCTGAAAAAACATCTGGAAACTATTCGACTATCCGGGGCAACTGTACTGCTGCTACTGCCATCTGCAATACTGAAGGAGAAGGCTCAACTGCGCCTCTGGAAAATGAAAACTCTGGCTCTCCTGGAATGCTAAAAACAACCCTACCAATATGGCAGTCTATTCTAGCATACTGGTTCCTCAACCAATCCATCCCTAGGACCACATCATAATCGGCCATCGGGAATTCTATCAATCTAGCGGGAAATTCCTTACCTCTAGCTACGATCCGACACGAGAAAAACACCCTATCGACTCCCACAAGTCCGTTACAAGTAAGTATATTAAGCCTTACCGATAATGACTCGGGCTCCAATCCTATCCATGTCGCGAATCGTACAGACATAAAAGAATGTGATGCACCAGAATCAAATAAAGCTAAAACTAGAAAAGAGTTGATGAGAATAGTACCTGCCACTACCTCTCCAGGTGCCAATCCTTCCTATGCGGTCATCACCATAGCCTGACCATGCCCTCGGGGTGCTGGTCCCCTCTGCTAAAATCCTTGCTGCCTATTCTGACTCAAGGCTTGGGCCTGAGTATGCTGCTGGGGTTCTGCTGCTGGAATACCTGGGACTGAGGCGGCAAGGGCCTCGGCAATGGATACTGCTGCTGCTGGACTGGAGCTGGTCCTCTCACCGAAGAGCTAGAAAGATTGGACGATGATGAACCACCCCTGTTCGGGCAGGATCTAACCCTATGGTCTGCTGCTCCACAAGCCAGACACAATCCCTGTGTCCTGCGGCACTCTGCCACTACATGGCATGGCTTCCCACAATGAGAACATCCCACTGCGAAAGACTGCCTCTGCTTCTTCTGCTGCTGCTGAGGGTACATCGGGGCTGAATGCTGAACCGACGTTACTGAGGCCGCCCGCCTCGGAGCTCTAATAGTCAAAGCCCTGGCTGCCGGGGCTGGGGCTGACGACTGATTCATCTGGCCGTGGGATCTCTTCCGACCTCTGGTCCTATCCACAATCCTCGGGGAGGTATACTCATGCCTCCTAGCTACTCTCAAGACTGCATCAAAAGTCTGATGCTCAAACTGCTCAACTGCCAATAGAATCTCCAGGTGAAGCCCCTGCTGGAATCGCTGGGCTCTATCATACTCGGTTGCCACCAAGGTGGGAGCAAACCGACTGAGTCTCGAAAACTCGGCCGCATATCCATCGACCGTCCTGCCCATCTGCTTCAGATTGGTGAACCTCGTATGTAGATCATACCGAGCTACAACATCAAAATACTTGGTCTGGAATCTCTCTCTGAACACCGTCCAAGCAATGGGTGCTGCTAATCCAACGGCCTGAGCCGTCCACCAGCTGCGGGCAAGATCTAGCAACTGCAGATGCACCACGGCTACCTTCTCGTTCTCTGGGGTCCTGGCTGCTTCTAGAATTACCTCTGTGTCCTGAAGCCAAGCATCTGCAGCGATAGCATCTTCACTACCGTCGAAGAAGGGAGGGTTCAAGCGCTTGAAGCTGTTGGTCGTGCTGTTACCCTGATGACCGCCCCTGGTCAAAGCATCCGTTACTGCCTGGTGTAAGGCATCTCTTCGACGATCTTGGGAAGCAATCAAGGTCCAGACGAGTCCTACCAAAGTGCCATCATCAGGCTCGGCATGCTGAACTGACTGGACTGGTGGCTCTCCGCCAGAAGGTACAACTCTGGAGGCTACTCCGGAATGCTGGGCTTGATCCCCTGGTTGCGGCTGGTCCACGGAAAGTGCTCCGTCATGCTGACCGGCAGGTCCAGGAACGACGTCGCTGAAGAAGACGGCATGGAGAACAATAAGGAAGGACCAAGACAGATCAACGATACAAGCATATGATCAGGACAAGAATCCAGGGATTCAGAAGATACGAGTAGAGATCAAGGGCAAATACTGATTGAGACATATATTCGGTAAACCCTCACATATCTTGATTTACAAGACCTGCAAGGGCCACCACTTAAACCATGTTACGCCCCAGAACCAGAATACTAGAGAGCGGGAGCAGACATAGCCAGCTACGTATATGAAATGGATTTCATCTCGCTATACGGTCACGGCTGTCTAGATACATGAGGGTTTAACTACAAGCCAATAGTCTCTTAAGGTCATGAACAAGCCTAGTGTCTCAATCACAAGCAAGTAAGTAAATGTTATAAGATGTTAGATCATCAAATATACAATAGTAAGGCGTCCCAAACATTACATATTCAGTTGATCATGAAGCTTGTCGTTACAAAATATTAGGACTAGCAAGAGTTTTAGTCATACATGATCAACCCTAGGATCTGTCAATCATGTTACAGCCCGTAGGCAGACAGTAAGTAAGTTCAATCGAGCTAAACAGGTGCTCGTCGGCTAAACGCCTCAAAAGAATATTTTTACAATAAAGTGGGAGATAAAAAATAAACCCGCTAGTTGCCCTGGTTATGTCTAGTCGCCACCATCGGGCTGGAAAGTCGGTAGATCCTCTGGAGCTGCTCCGAAATCTGGCCATACAAAACCAGCTGGGTCAGACCCCAGAAAGAGCAAGTGCCACAAAGGAAGCTTCACTTAGGAACTAAAACCAGCAATTAGCACAGAAGATAATAATATATAGTAAAACTGGGAATAATATAACATCACGAGGATATACGGTAAGATAACCATGGGACCATTCAGATAACTCGGTTACAATCCTTAAACCAAATAAGGACCGGGATTGTAACCCTTCATCTGAACCGAACTTGGTTCCTCCCATTTATCCGCAAGATAATGTAAGAAAAATATAATAATCTATACAGGATCAAGTCTAGACAGATTATTCCCCATTCAATCAATCACGGCCAAGCAATGAGTATGACTTGATACTTTAACTGGCTAGGGTTATCACAGGCCTAGTTACTAGCAAGATGCAGTAAGATTATTCCATAGCCACAAGCCCTGCAGACCATCCAGGTTACCCAGGTCAAAAATTAGGGGTTGAATTCAGGTGGGTATACCGTCTAGGAAACGTATGTACCCTTAGGTAGCTTGAAGGGTGCAACACATGACAGTGTGCTGGAAATGTGCCCTACTCGTCGGCAGGCTACAGATCCCAAGCGTGCCCAGGTAACGGGATTGCATGTAGCTGGGAGATCTCTTTATGACTATTGTATTAATCTAGTTATTAGCCTTAGTCCATTTCAGTAGGTACTCCTGACCGTGGTACTCAGGAGTCCCATCCTAGACATGATGCAATACAGGACTAGATTATTTGTACAAGCACAATCGCCCATGGTGTCCAGATCATTTATACAGGTCATGTCATGTCAGGTAGCCGTCGTAACAGCTTATCAAGATATATTATGTCAGGTTTACTTGTCAGGAGTGCGCCACGACGGACCACTATCATGTCATGTTAATTCCTTGTCACACCATGTCATGTACAATTGTCATTTCAATCATGTCAATTAAATCGTGATTTATCAAGTTCAGGACAAAAGGCGTAAGAATATAAAATGGGCGTAAAAATATACAATAAAGGTAAAGGTGCACGCCATAAGAACTCAAGTTATACTGAGAGTTACATGGCATAGGCATACTAGTAATAATTAAAATATTCCTAAAATACCAGCTATGAAAGAGCCATGCGGCTCAACATATGCGGCCAAGAAGTAATCTCATGCGGCTGGGGAGGGAGCAGTCTAAGCGCCTCGGGATGGAAGGGTCATGCGGCTAGCGGAAGGAGTCGGGTTCATGCGACTGGGGAAAGAAGTCCATACGGGTCGGGAGAATTAAGAGCCCATGCGGCTCGGAACAAGAGCAGCTCATGCGGCTGGCGGAGGGAGCAGAACATATGCGGCTAGCGGAGAACAGGTCTCATGCGGCTGAAGGGGATGAGTCCTTATGCGGCTGGAAAAAGGACTAGTCCCCATGCGGCCAGGGAATGACAGTTGCATATGCGGCTAAAAATGACGGGCGCATATGCGGCTGGCGGGAAACCGAGCCTATGCGGCTGGCGGATTGAGGGTCCAAGCGGCTCGAACGAATCCGGGTCATGCGGTTAGGTCCAGGCAATAGTACATGCGGCTGGAACTGACTTGTCGCATGAATGTTCATGCGGTCAAGTGCTGCCATGCAGCTCGGGACTGTGCTTCTTCTCCAAATTTTTGAAAAGTACACCATGAAGCCATGGCTTCCAAGCTGCATAAAACCTTCATCCGGAGTCCAAATCTGAACTTCCATAGGTCAAAACGGGACAGAATGAAATTCTCTACAACATGGAACCATCAAAGCTTAGAAATAACAAGATTAAGTAGATCAAAACCCAAGAATTTCAAAAATAATGTAAACTTAGATCTACAAGAATCTAGCCATGGAAAGTGGAAATGCCAAGTATTAAAGTAAGTTAAAATGCTGTAAAAAAGAGAATGAAGCAATAAAATTGGAGTTCCTCCATGAAGCAAGTTACACTTGCCTAGACCCCTCTCTCCCTCTCTCTGGTAGGTGAAGAAGTAATGGAGGAAAGCAGAAGAGTAATGAAGAGAGAGAAGGAAGTGGGGTTAATAAATGGTAGTGGTGGTGGTAGGTAGGGGGTTCACCCTTGGTTCATAATGAACCAAAGCAAACCGAGCCAAGTCGAACCAATCCAAGGATAAACCAAGCCATGAAGAAAACTAAGCAAGGAATCATGCAATACAAGATAAAATACGTACATGTATTCCAAAATACGTAATACGAACCACAGATATTACATGAGGCGATTATCAATTTGCTTTATTCGATTTGTTCATCTGGACTACTTTTATTGTCTAATGGGCCAAAGTTGAAATTATGGTTAAATTATATTGAAATTTTATAATTTTTATATATATGTTTGTTGTATTTAAAGTTTGGTCCAAAGTTGAACTAGTTATTTAAGTTATCAAAGTTGGAATTTAAAACATATTAATAGAATGATTATTTTTAAAATATATGTACATTTTAAATATTTTTAATCATAAAATATGCATAAAAATGAGGGTATTTAATAATTGTATAAGTCTTACTTAGTTTTCAGTTTTAGATTGAATCGGAAATCTAAAACTGAAACTGAATAAGAAATTTTAGTATTTTCAAAATCGAATTGAACAAAATCTCTTAATCGTTTCGTTTCGATTCTCGATCCAAAACCGAGTAATGCTCACCTTTAGTTTGCTGATCTCTAAGTAGAGTTGCAATCAGATGAGATTAGATCCTGATATTCTAATTTTTAATCGTCCTACAGGTCTATATTTTTTACTTGAGAGTCATATAAACTTTGAATTTGGTTTGGATAAAAGTCCTTTTTTATATAGAAAGAGGCATAATGTCCACACACAACAAATATGGTTTATAAAAGCAAAATTAATTTTTGAAAACCATCTCATCTTATCTTATCTCATGTGTAAAGAAAAATTGATTTATGCAATAAAATCATGTCTCCCTCCCCACCCACTTAATCACCTTCTTGATCCTCATTGACATTTTTTAACCTTAATTTGAATATATTTTCACAAACACCATTTTACTTTTTATTATTTCGAAGGGATGGCGGTGGTGGTTATCTAGCTAAACCATGGCAACCTAGCCATGACCCACCCATCCTAGCTATGATGGATGAGTAGTAAACTAGTAAATAATTATGAATGTGAAATGATAGAAAGAATGGAAAGAAAAAGAAAAAAAAATGTACGAGAGGAAGCTTAAAAAAGAAGAGGAGGAGACATGCCACCACCGGGGCCACCAACCTCCATTGTCGGAGGCCAGTCGGACAATGGCAACCCTGACAGCATCGATGAAAGTATCTTGAGGGAAGGGGAAAAAAGAGAAGAGAGAGAGAGAGAGAGAGAGTTGAGAAAGGAAGAAAAAGAAGGGAGAAAGAAAAAGAAAGAGGAAATAAAAGAGGAAGTAGGAAGAAAAGAGTAGGAATGAAGGGCAATAAGAAGAGGAAAATGATAAAGAATAAATGGGGTTTCTTCCTTGTTTATCAAATTAGGTAAGTCATTTTTTTATACTAAATCTATTTTTACAGGTCATGCTAGAACTTTTTATATTTATGAATATGTGATAGTCGTCAAATTATTATTTTTTAAATGTATGATAGCAATTGTTATTAGGGCTCTAATTAAAGGAAAGTTTTATTTTTATTATTTTTAATTCCGACTTGCTCTATGTCATTTCCGGGTTCCGAATAAGATAATTTATATCATTTCAGTGGCGAGACACCGCCATTCGAAACTTAGTTGAAATTATGTTTTTGATAGTCAAATATGCATAACTATTATTATTTGATATCTCGCTTATATCAGGTACCTTCGAAGTGAGTTTCATGTCGTTCTGACTCAATTTTGAGATTTCATTAGGGTGATTTAGATGAACAATCTTTACTTCAGCAAGTTTATATCTTGTTTGAGTTATATTGTATACCTTGGAATGGAAACTTAAGGTAGATAGGTCATTTCGCTACCAAATTTAATCTTAGTTAAATCCATGTTAATAAAATTCTATGTATTTGACTTCTTGGTTAGTATAATTGCCCTTATAGACTAACTAACCATAGTACCATAGTAAGTCACAGTACCATAGTATCGATATCTTATAGGTTTAATTTTGGTCGTGTCAGGCCAACATTCAAGCTCCTGACATAAAATGAATTTAGCATGTCCCTTAGTTTAGAAATACCAAATATGATATAATTGGGAATAAAAAACCTAACACAGTAATCAGATAGTAAATATTACAAGTGTTTAGGGGATTCTGGATCAAAAAATAGACTTTTTACCCCTTTTAGACACATTTAGATTAAGGCATAATTATAACTTGATACCCTCAACTATTCCATTTTTTTTAACTAGATATCCTACACTTTTTTACTTGACAACTTAATAACATCAACTATTTAATATTTTCAAGTTGATATCCAATTTTTTTAAAAAGATAAAATTACCCTGGTCTTCCCTACCCCTTCCCTCTCCCCTTCTCTCTCTGCTATCCCCTCCCCCCACTACCCTACCCCAGCTCCCGCTGGCCTACCCCCACCGATATTGTCACGTCCCGATCCAAAAAATCGTTCGTCCTCGCATCGATTTATCCGAATCATTCGTCCTTACTGGGACGTTATGTCGTACGAGTCTAGAGTTGCACTCGTACAAGACAAGATGACAAGTTCTCAAATGGTTATCTCAATTGATTATTAGCAGCGAAAGAAGACAGAGTTATAATTGAGTTTCACAGAGTACATGAAACAAATATTTTTATTCGATAAGCAGCGCAACATTACAAAGTCATTCAGTAGCCCAAACGAATTATGCCAGATTGGCTTACAACACTCAAGTTCAATCTTGTATTAGACTTATTATATGGAACATCCAGTACGACATCAAGTAGAGTCAACTGTGATTTGATTGTGGTGGGCAACTTTTTTTTAGAATTGAAATGAAGCAAGCCTCCTAAGGAAATTGAACCTAGAGCTCTGATGCCAATTTGTCACGTCCCGACCCAAAAAATTGCTCATCATCGCATCAATTTATCTGAATCGTTCATCCTTACTGGGACATGATTCCTTGTGTGAGTACAACTCCAGACTCGTACGATATCACGTCCAAGCGAGGATGAATGATTCGGATAAATCGATGTGAGGACGAGCGATTTTCGGGTCGGGGCATGACAAATATCATAGTGACAAAGCGGAAAGTGTGGTGGACCCATAACCCATATGTCCTAGGATCGACACCTTGCTCTGATTCCAATTTGTCATGCCCCATCCTGAAAAATTACTCGTCCTCGCATCAATTTATCCGAATCGTTCGTCCTCGCTGGGATGTGATATCGTACGAATCTGGAGTTGCACTCGTACAAGGGAAGATGACAAGTTCTCAAATTATTATCTCGATTGATTATTAGCAGCGGAAGAAGACAGAGTCATAATTGAGTTTCACAGAGTATAAGATATAGTTCTTTCTATTCGATAAGCAACACAATATTACAAAGGCTTTCAATAGCCCAAATGATTTAATCATGCCAGGTTGGTTTACAACACTCAAGTTCTCTCTTCTCCATAAAGAATTTTATCGTTCCATACATCATGTATTCTATATCTCGGTCGCATCAATCATATGGCAAGTCCGAGCGTCAATGTGGTCTCTCGTCTCAAAATGCTATGGCATTCCACGCCTCAGTGCGTTCAAACGAAGCTTCATTGTGAGCAAACGATTCCGTGAACCTGCAAGCAATATAGTAGGAGATCAGTACTAATCTCTCCCATACTGATCAGAGACCCACTTTACTAAACCGACATTAAGTAGATATATTGAATCATGCAGCATAACTTATTATCTTTCTCTATTTGCCTTAGGATCAATTTTACGGCATATTCGAAAGCAGTAAAGCATGTTATCATGGAAAGCATGTTATGTTTGATTTATGTAAGCAAACTGGTAGGCAACATATAGCACTCTCTTGTTTGTTTTATGGCGCGACTTCTTACCAACATCGAACGCACTCACCTTTGCATCGTTGCAAGATGAATATGCCTACCATCCTTCCCTCTCATGTTATAAGTGATCATATGCTGGGTCTCTGTGTGCCTATATTTTCAGTACATCGTTCTTTAACTATATGAAGGTCCATGGCGTCTCTGTGCCAGAAGGACTATATTCTTCTCTCAAATTTGGGTAGCCCGGTGCCTCCCGTATTGGGCTGCTATCCCAATAACCGGAGAACATACCGTTGCTTACCATCATTGTGAATTTTATATTAGTAACCGGTCGCTAATCGTCTTATAGATGTGCGCCCACAAGATTAACCATCTCTTTTAGGCCGAACGGTCATATTGCCCCGGCCAATAACTCGTTCGAGGAAAATCACTCAACCCACGCACGGGCTATATACTCAAGTCCATTCGACCATGCAACGCGCGTCTTACTTAAAAAACCAAACATAGTCTTGAGTCTGAAACTCAGACTTCACATCGTCTCGTATTTCTCTTTCTTTCAATCTTCTTACTCTTTCTTTCTCTTTCTATGTTCTCACTCTTTCTTTTTATGTTCTCACATTCTTTGTACGATTTTATTCTTTATTTTAATGTTCTATGCCACCATGTCCCAATTCAATGTTCATCAAAAGAACGAGCCGAAAGTCCCAAACATTCCGAGGCACCATGCCATATTCGACAGTTTCGTCAAATTCATGCCACAACTGTTCTCTTCGTAACAAAGCCATATTTTATAAGTCTCATGCACATGCGCACGCTTAGACCCAAGTATTCTTTATCCTTCGAGTCGTGCATTCGATGCACGTCTCGATATTGCATTTCCATGTTCTATACCTTAGTGTTCAATGTTCTATGGCTCGTGCACTAGAGCACTCGCCTCAATAGTCTTCCAATGTGCTAGCCTTCTAACTCGTGCTCGAAGGCACGAATGACTCATGCATGGAGGCACTCGCCGATACAGTTATCCCATGTTCTTATGGCTTACGCACCTAAGCGCTCGCCGTTGTGATATTTCGATGTTCAATAGCGACTCGTACATTTGATGCATGTTTTATTTCATTTGTTCTATCTAGTGTTTGATATGCACTATTGATTTCTCTTTATCGAGCCACGCCCGTGGACTTGATAGGTCAACTAGCATACAACAGTACATTTTACTTAAGCATAAAGGAGTACGAAAGAAGGGTCAAAGTCCTCCTACCTTAAGCCGATACGCCTTGTCATTTCGTCAAGCCGATGCGACTCGATTTCATAACTTTGTTGCACGGCAAACTCTTCTGACTTAGACGTTCGAGCACTTCGTACTTCGTTGAATTATTCGACTGATTTGGCCTACTGTGCCCATATCTCAATCCGTTGTGAGACGGTGATTTGGTTTTGCAAACTCCACCAAACAAGGCAAAAATATCGATCTCTTATATTTCAACGTAAAAGCATAGCCTGCACATGAAACCAACTGAAATCAATATTCGTTTGAATCAGACTTGTGCATTGCATCAATTCAAATTCTTAGAATCTTCGAGCAGATTCAATACTTTCTGTCGGGCCAAATTAACATTTTGCATCAATCCGACTCGATGCATTTCTTGGGTCAACGTAACGCTTGTATCGATTCACATCGATACTTCTTCGGGTCAACGCAACTCTTCGAGTCAATGACTCAGCATAATGCACCATACGGAGCAGGGCATTACGGAAAACCTACCCTCTCCTCTTTTGGCTGCCCCCACCCTGCTGCTCCGACCCCGCTCCCCCACTCCCTCTCTCTCTGAACGTGCGCAGCCGGAGTCGATGGCACCACGGAGAGAAAGGGGGCGGGCGATAGTGCAGCCGGAGGTGGGGAAGCGGGGGCGAGATAGCAAGGCGGTCGGGGTCGGTGGGGGCAGCCATGGGGTATTTTTTTTTGGGGGGGGGGGGGGCTTTGGGAGAGGAGTGGTAGTTTCATGTTTTACCTAGGGATATTTTGGTCCTAATTTTTTTAGTGTATTAAATTGTTACAAAAAAATATTTAGGATATCAAGTTGAAAAAGTGGCATAGTTGAGGGTATCAAATTATAATTAAGCCTTAAATTAAATAAAAAAGCAGCTTATATCTTGCTTAGGCGATGTTAAATTAATAAAGTTAAGCACATAAAATCTATTGCCTCAGTCTTGTATCAATTAGTATCATTGTGTAGGGTGCATAAGATCCAAAATTGGAATTTTTGGTTATTTCAGGCTCATTAAATTAAAATTTCAGCATATATCCTATTGCAAAAGTATCGTGTCGATCATTATTCGAAAATCTTAGACAAGTATGGGCCTTATAAGATAGTTTAAGTCAATTTGAAATTAGTATTGGGACCTAAAATTTGGCTAATCGAGTAAGCTAAATTAATTTAATTGGAATTCAGATTTAGTTTTATTATACATTTTAATTTTGCAAAGTAACTTCCATTTGAAATATAATACTTACTATTTAACGGTTCGGTCATTACCGAACCCAAAAAAAAAGGACCATTTTGGTTCAATTTGGACATTTTGTTTAAAATCAGAACTTAGTGTAATTTGAATAGCTAATATGTGAATTATAGACTTATTTTTGGCTTAGCTCTTTAACTAAAGATAGTCATATCTTCTACAATATAAAGATGCTTCAAAACGGCTCAAAAATGAGCTGTCTAAGTTGTGTAAATATTATCAACGATTTAAATAAATTTAAAAATAATAATAAATAACTAAATAACTACCTAAATACTCCACTAATTATTTTAAAAAATGTAACTAAGTATTTAACTATCTAATAAGATATATTTACAACTAAATAGTCTAACTCAAGTGGTTAGGGTAATAGATTTTTTCTTGGTTGCTTGAGTTCAAATATTAAGTTTGATAATTTTTATAGTAATTTTTGGGGCATAATTTAAACCTTTGAACCACATTTTTGCTAATACTTACTTATTTATTTATTTTCTCTAGAGTACTAGATGAATTATGGAATTACGTGTAATCTTTCATCCAAACAGATTACGAAAATATAGTTCTTTGTAAAATTGGTTTCTCTAGGGTTTTATGCAAATTTTTGGTTTTCAAATTTAAAGAGCCGTTTTCCATTCTTAGCCTCTGTAATTGAGGCTAATTTCAAACGCAGAGACTCACCCCATTTCAAACCTTGATGATAAACCATAGGAAATTTTAAATCCAAACTCCTCTATCTACTATTCCTTTGATCAAATCTGGAACCATATCTATATATAGGAGAGATGGCAGTCGACTCCAAATTTCTTTATGAACCCTAAGAATATACCCATCCTTGCGAGCTCGATGGACTCTTTATCTCAAGGCTGCCTCCACGTCTGCAACTTACAAGAGCTCTTCGAGAGGTAAGAGTCTAAACCTCTTTCCTTTGTAATAGACCACACCACCTACTTGTTGATTATCCTAAGAAGAACTAGGTATAGGAAGAACTAAGTGCAGACATGGATTATTAGAAAGTGGTGTCCCCTGTACTCATTGAAAACATGTAGAGGCTTTATAGATGCTTGATTCATGGGTTTGGAGGGTTGTTTGTGTGTCAGGCAGAGGTAACTCCAATAATAATCAAAACAAGAGAGTCTAACAGTCGTTCATAAACACAGCAATAGAAGCTTGTGATTCTAACAAAAACCAATAATACAAATGTGCCTAGCAATAAATGGGTTGTGCAGTCGAGTAATAGGAGTACCTTGTACTCATAGAGTATTAGACCCAAGTAGACTTGTATGCCACTTAAGAGAGTAGAGGGTACATAGAGTCAGAACCTACTAACAAGGGTGAGTATCATATAAGATATAGAAGTCTTAGGGGTACAACCCATTACCAGTAAGCTAACAAGTAGCCAGGTGCTTATTAATATTTTGCTACTTCAAATAGATATTCACCTTTATCTGACACCTAGTCCAAGTACAAGGAAACCTACACTGCTTGTACCTGTGGACTTGCACTCATGCTACACTTTTAGGTACTGGTGCCTTACATTGGTTTGCCTTTGGGTGTCATAGTTGATGCAATAATAGAGTTCATGCTCTGAGCCTATAGAGTATCAGAAATTTAGAGAAGTTAAAACTAGTATAGCAAGTCAGCTGGGGTCAGACTCTATACGGTATCAGAGTGATACCTTAATATATCAATGCCACAAAGGTATCAACAGAGGGTACGCCACTGCCATACCAATATTATCCCACGGTTGGTCATCCATGTCTAACAAATAAGTAAAGGACAAGATAAGGTAGGTTGTAGCAGATCCCTCTTTATTAGTACCATATACACGTTTCTCTAAAGTATAGGATTACACTTGATACCTGTGACCAGATATTTGAACACCTCAGTCACAGAGGTCAGATACCAAGTTCCCTACATCTGATACTTAGTGTAAGGACCCTTGGTACTTGATTGTTCGACTTAAACTGCCTTGCATCAGTCTTCACTCCTTGTTATGCATCCTACATCAGTTGCATCTATAGGTATTGGGAAGTATAGTACAGGAGTAGGGTCCTGTAGGCATACCCATAGGACCAAGGAAGCAGAGATACATCAAGTCCTCATCTCTGATGGAACCTTTTCTTTGTTACCCATTAGATATTGATATATGAACTTTCTTGTAACCCATTAGATACTGCAAATACGAGTTTCCACTGTATCCACTAGATACTGCCATATGAACCTTCTTGTATCTATTAAATACCGCTATATGAGTTTTTCATGTATCCAATGGATGTTGACAAGTGAGTTTTCCTTTGTATACCAAATTCATACTGACATCAAAGGGTAACCATGCAACCCATGTACTAATGAGTAAGGTAGATGAAGGTAAATTAAAGAAGGAACATACTAGATAAGGCTTAAGTCTGCCAGAATATGGGAAAGTGTAACCTAGTATATCACTTGTACATATAGGGATAAGTACCTATTAGCTCTCAACACACCTGGTAAGTGAAACAAGGGTATGGGGTGTTCCTAATAACATAAGCACCAAGTAAATAGAGTAGTCTTGATTTGGGTTTGCTCATTTATTTTATAATTTTATAAAATATGTTACTTGGTCTCGAGATTTGCATCGGATCCGTACCATCAGCTCAGGACCACAGGCAAGTATACCTTGCCGAACTTATGCAGTACTTACATGTTTTTCTGTCCATATCATTTTCTTTTCATATTGTACATGGATTATCGTCTACTGTTTTACTTGTTTCCTCATTACACATGGACGTATAATTGTTCTTATTTTCTATTGTTGCTTGTTCTTATACATTTCTTGATATTGTCATTGTCTAGTACCATGTCGCTATGCTACTTGACCGGATCTTGTAGGAGAGGAGGTTGATACTAAGATTAGCTATTCTCGATTAGGAATATCTTGCATTGTACTACAATCGAGACATACTATATATTGAAAGTATCTTGTATTGTACTACAGTTTATAGGAGTTATTCGATTGATTGTTAGCCAAGTCTAGTATTACATTTTCCATATGACATGTCGTTTCTTAGATGTTCTTCTTGTACTATTCTTATCTTCCATACATGTTACTGTCACATTAATAGGCATGTTTATGTATCTTGCTAGTCCTCTGAGGACCTAATGATCTCTTCAGGTTTAGCCAAGATTGAGCTAGGTGCAGATGAGCAGGTATATGAGCCGCGTTACGGTATCACTGCAGCTGATAATGACATTGATGCTTAGCATAGTTGGATCCTGTAATTTCATTTTCATGTCTCTATTTTACTTTCGTCTACTGGTAGTGGATTTGTGTCCACCGGACGTAACTTGAATTCTTGATAAACTTGATATTTCATTTTATGTTATCATTCATTATCTAGTCTTGCAGTAATTATTTGTTACCCATTTGAGTTAGTTGTATCTTCTGATTTCTGTGGATGAGATATAGATTGCTTTGATTGTTCTAGAATTCTGTGACCGTGAGTTTATAGACAGTGTTCTACCACCGTCACTGCAGTATAGGCTGGACTTGAACACATACTTGTATTCGAAAAGTGGGTGTGGATCGTGACACAGACACCCGCCGCCTAGTGCCTAGCCCGCCTAGGTGGATGCCTAGATCTAGGCGGTTCAAAAATAAATAAATATTAAAAAATATTGAAAATTGCAGAAAAAATTCGTTAAACCCTAAAACATGCATAGTCGGGTGTCGGAGGGTCTAGGCGGGCACCTAGGTGGGCATCAGACGGACACCAGGTGCCTAGCGCCTAGGCGGCCGCCTAGACCGCCTTTTAGAATAGTGATCTTATCTTCTTATTGCATTGTGACTTTAGTGCATATGGATTGAATCACATACTCTTTGATTCTTGGTATGAAGTCTTTGAATTATGAAGTGACTGTAGCTCATTCAAATCGAAACTTGTACTCTAGAATACCTATCTCAAGATAATAATAGTTAAATTTGGGATTGATTGTTTGTGATTGTTATGAATATTGCATCATGAGCGGGGGAGGATATTGGAATCACCTTGAAATATTTACAATACAACTAACAACAAAAGCTGATCAATATTACCTTTTTCGTAAGGTATTGTAAACAGATGGTGTGAGGCCTAGCTCACTTTCCTATGATGTACTTATTGTAGTCCCAAACATATGTTATATCTAATTAAAGCTCTTAACCCGATCGTGCATCGATTAAGATCCTTAATTCCATTGAACGTCGTTTAAGGTTAAAAAATAATTTATCTTTTGATCCATACTCTATGTTGGACCGGTCCGGTCGCGACCCGCACCCGGATATTCGGGTACGAATACGTGGGCCACGCCCAGCCTAAGCCCACAGTATCGACGGTAATGCGCTGTCAAGTACCCTATACTAACTACAACCTCTAAAGATCCATAACTAGAAATGTACTCATGTCACATTATTAAAACTAAGGAAGATAATACAAGAAATAATAACAATATCACTAGAACAACTAGAATCTACAAGGATCATAAAATAAGAAAATAAAGAAGGAACAACAAAACTAACTAAGGATAACTACCAGGCAACTCACATAGAAGAATAGTGAGATCCACCTCAGCTAGAAACATCATGAAGTCCAACACTGAGGGCACAACTACTCCTAAAATTTTATCAACATATCTAATCAGGATGGAACGAGCACAAATCTCAAATAACAGTTCTAATTAGACGATATTAAAAATATAGCAGTAAATAGAGAGAATATACAAGAAATCATGAAATGTACATGTGAGTATCATGGCAAGGTAAGCTGTAAATCTAGAGCTAGAACAAGGCAAGTAAAACTGATCATGGCATGTACAAGAATCAAGAATCATCTAAGTGTGTGAGTACTAGCTACAACATGTGGCCGGCTTGGGTCTGCACAAGGTCATGATCTAGCCAATCATACGTGTGGTGTAGGATTGACATTCACAAGGTTCACAAGATATACAAGGCAGGTATTGACCATACATCTACACTAATACTTCCCGTCCCCGACCAGTATAGTGGATCCAACCATGACACATCATGACATGCGATTCTCCGAGAGGGTAGCTAGCCTTCGCAGGAATCGTGTCTATACAATGCACAAGGAACAAGAAAGACTTGCACAAGATATACCAAGGAAAGTGAGGAATAACATCTCATGACGGGATCCAGAGAAATACCAATCCGTGTGAACAATGTGTCAAAAGAACAAGGGTATCTACACTAAATACAAGAAACATAGACGATATCATAAAACAAAAATATTATCAGAGAATGTACTCGCCTGCGATCTGGTGGAATATGTCAACTGAGTCCTAGAACAGTGCCTCGAGGACCTATAGGTGGAATACTGTATCAATATAAGGGTTTGGAAGTAAAATCAAGTCATACTAAGTCAATCTGGGTCAAGGCAAGTCAATGGTTGACTTACAGTTGACTTTTGGTCAACTGGTCAACTCTAGTCAATCCTAGGTCAACTCTAGGTCAAACTTGACTAACGTCGACTAACAGTTGACTTTGGGTCAACTGGTCAACTCGGTCAAGTTCTAGTCAATTTTAGGCTACGGTTGACTTCCGGTTGACTTTTGGTCAAAATAGTCAACTGTGGTCAACCAAGGTCAAAACTAGTCTAACCTAGGTCAATATTGACTCTACTTCGACGTTCAGTCAAAGCAGTCAAACATGGTCAAATAGGGTCAAAGCTAGTCTCTATAAACATCTACAGGGTCAACATATCAATTTCAGTGATTGTGAAATCACTGGAATCGATGGATCTCAAAATACCACAAAAGGAGAAAGATTATAATAATGGGTGAAAACCTATAGATGTTGTCGGATGGTGAAACAACCATTGCCAACGTGCCAGAATGGTCGAAATAGCTAGAATAGCCTATCCATAAGTCCAATTTGGACACAAGGGCAAAAAGGTAATTTTGAGTCAAAATGGTGTCCGTGTTGGACCCGCTTTGCACCGAAAAATGTGCCAAAATAAAAGTGCACTAAACCTAACAAATTATATATCCACGAATCCAGAATGACGATACGAACTCAACGGGATGTCCGAAATTGGATTCCGTTGACCCGATCTCAAATTGGTCCGTTGACCCGGATATTGGAATCCGATTTGCACGAAAAAGCGTGTTGGAGCCAATGTCCTCAAAACTCAGCAAATTATATGTCATCGAGTCCAGAATGACGATACGAACTCAACGGTATATCCAGAATTGGATTCCGATGAGCCGATCTCAAAATGACCCGTTGACCCGGATATTGGTATCCGACTTGTACCGAAATGCGTGCCGAAACCAATATCTACTAAAACCTAACAAATTATATGTCAACGAGTCCAGAATGTCGATACGAACTCAACGATATATCCAGAATTGGATTCCGATGAGTCGGCGTCAAAAAGTCCCGTTAACTCGGACTGTGGGGCCCGCTTCGCACTGAAATGCGTGCCAGGACCCACGTCCTCCAAATCTAACAAACTTTATATGAAAACATGCCAGAACGATGCCACGAGTCTACTGGTGGTGTCAAAATTTGAATTCTGAGTCCCGAGTTCAAAAATAGAATTTAACAAGTTGGAAATTACGAATTCGGACGGCCAACTTTGACGTCGAATTCAACCAATATAACGTGCTCACAATGAAACAAAACTTAAGGGATAGGAAGAGGGTTATAACAGTTCACATTGGAACCAGTAGTACGCCAGATGGAGCCGCGATGGAGGAGATACGAACCGACGAAGTTGGCTCCGCAAAACTGTCCAAAAATTACACAATTTAAACGGTCAACTTGGTGGCCGATTTTGATGTATCAAACGATAAAATTAACGGATAAATTTGATAGGAGTGAAGGGGTATATACCGAGATTAAGAAGGAGGAAATAAATTGCCGATCCAACGGTCGAATTTTTTTGGAAAACGCGCACGAAGTCGCTGCGATGGAACGCCATTTTTGGATTTATTTCGAGCTCGCGCCGACGGGATTCCGTGCAAAATGCACGAATCGCCTACATGTCTCGTCGGGGAGGTCAAGGACGGCGTAAGGGAGTGCTCGTTGGGGTCGCCTGGCCATGGGTGGCCGGCCACGCGGTGGCGCACGGTGGTGCACGGCCACTCGCGGCGAACTGCAACCTGCTGCCGCCGCTACTACATGCTGCTGCTGCCGCTACTGCATGCTGCTACTGTGTGCTGCTGCATGCGCGCGGCCAGAGCAGCAGTGGTGCGACGCGACGGTGGTCGTCGGGGAACGGCAACGACGACGTTGGTGTGGTGGAGGTGGTGGTGTGGTGATGAATGGTAATGGTGGTGGTGATGAATGGTGATGGTGGTAGTGAATGGTAATTATGGTGGTGATGAAAATAAAGAAGAAGAAGGAGGGAGAAGAAGATGATGATGAGAAGAAGAAAAGAATGAGAGGAGGGAGGAGAGGTCGACTGTGATGGGAAGGGGGTGTGTGTGTTTATGTGTAGGAGTGAAGAGAGAGAGGGTGAGATATTAGTATATGTGTGGTTGTGTATATAAAGTATAAAGAGAGTGAGAGTGTCACCCCCAGTTTTTAAATTAGGGGTATTTTCATTATTTTCAAGTTTTATAATTTTTTAGTAATTTTATTTGATTTTATATGATTTTTAGGAATTTATTTGAGTCGGTTTGAATTTTATCCAATTCGGACTCAAGTTGGAGACCCGGGTAGCCTGAACTCTAGTGGGACCCACAAACTAGCTGGGTTTGGTCCACACACTATCATAATTAGGCTAGAAATCATAAACCCTATTTCCATGACTTAATTAGTCATTTTAGAGGCTTAATTTGTATTTAGAATTAAACCGAACCAAACCGAACTCAATTTGAACCAAACCTAAGTCTAATGGATAGGGGGCTTATTGGATCCCCAAAAACCAAACCCATTCCCCCCCTTGGGCCGGCCAAGACTAGGAACCCCCCCCCCCCCCTTTTCTTCTTCATTAAGTCCACCTTCTTCCTCTCCAAAATTTCTTTCTCTCCAAATCTTTTCTTCCCTACAAGACTCTACTTAGGTATGTCATTATTCCTTATTTATTACTCTTCTCTATTTCTTTTCCTCACATTAATTGTAGAGAATATGATTCTCTACATTTTGCCCATAATTTGTAGGTCTTCCTAGAAATCTAGGTTAATATTATTGGGGGGTTTTCCATTAAATGGTATATGTATATGTATTAGATATGTTATATATGTATATATATGTTATATGTGTTTGTGTGTGTGTGTAGAGAATGCTGGTGGTGGTGTTGTGTCATGAGAGTGGTGTGAGAGTGTGAGTGTGTT
>JANAVB010001199.1:1407473-1487473 GCA_029216955.1 Iris pallida
TACCTTGGGTTGACAGGTTGGATCGATGTCGGGTCTCGAAATTAAATGGAAGTTAAATCAGGTTTTACGTTAGATAATTAATTGGCCTAGATCGACCCGAAAGTTGTGCGAAGCAAATGAAGCACAAAATGGAGTGTCTGAGTGGACACGAATGTCATGGGTGAACGTCGCGCGTAGATCAGGCATGACAAGTTGGTTTCAAGAAAAGACTATCTGGTGCTCCTAGATTAAAAGTCATGGTAACGTGCTTATGAGGATCAAGGAAAAGAGTGGGAAATCAATTAATAATTAAATGGTCTAAATTTACCCGAACTTGCGCGAAGCAAAAAGTACAAGGGAACAAGTTCGAGTGGGACACGATATATCAAATTGAAGATAATCTCGTCTACTACAAACTTCAAGAAGAAAGTTTCCAGAGACTGGTATCCCTAATGCTCTAGAAATCCAAGTCACGGTAAGAGCATTAATGATCAAAATTAATTAAATAAAGTAAATCCGATAATAATTCATTTAAAAAATCAAAAATGAATCCCGAAAATTCAGGGGGCTTACATCCTACCCACCTTATAAAAATTTCGTCCTCAAAATTAAAATCATCCAATAGGTTAAGCTAAAACATGCAACTGCTATGGCTACAGTACTCAATCTGCTACCTTTGTGATCACCTATGATGTTTCTCTCTACAATCATTTGGTTCAGGTTCAACAAGTTCTTCCATAAAAAAACTATGTCTATTTTACCCCTAATAATCTTCTATCATAAGAACCTTTACGTATATTCTAAAATAGGTCATCTTCGAGATACTTATATATATCAACAATGATCGGCCATCAACCAAAATTCCAATCTCAATATCAATTTGTTTGTTTCCTTATCCCGTCCTAATATCTTTATCCTATTAATCACAGCTCCATGAAATTATACATCCAAAACCTATTCTTGGCATTGAACCCTCTATCTTTTTACTTAAACTCCTGAATATAAACCCTCAATTTAAACTCTTAAATCATTTACCGATTTATTACCCATGTACATATGTCTTATTTTGTTCCTGCTATCTTTCGATCTGCACGCAATGTTATCTCCTTCTATTTCATTCCATATATCGATCTATCCTCCAATCATAAGTAAATGGTTTGAGATAACCAATAATCACTTGGTCATCAAAGTCTTACAATGCTCAACCCTCGAACCTAAGCACAAGATTCTAGTCCTAAATCCGTAGTCACAAAATATAATATTTCATTACTCTATCTTATATAACATAAATCAATCTATACTACCAACTATCATTCTAATGGTTTCTAAGTCCACTATAGTCAGTCACTCATATCTGTCCTACAGCTTACCTAATGAATCCCCAAAAAAATATACTCATCACAATCACACATAATAACATATTATAGTTACACTACATAATCTGTTAACAAGGTCTGGCTATCCAATCATCAAAAATAGAAGGTAACAAGGGCTTAAGACTGGGTCTAACAATCCATATCAATATTCAGACAAGGTAAGGGTCAAGCAAGGCAGGAAAGATTGTCGAAATATTTTTAAGAATAGTACGAGGCCAAACAAGATGTATAGGACGTAGTCGAAGTAAAACTCAAGAACCATATACTTTCGTAATTATGTCACATGAAGTTACTATCGCGCTAGTGTACATCTGGCTACGATTAACCTCCATGTTCCATAATACGACGGATGGCTGCCGTGCACAGCTGCCACGCCAGATTATATAGATTCCTGAACTTAACTTGGCCAAATCCGTGAATATTTCCAAACAATTTTTTTTTATAAAATAAAGGAGAAGATGTTAGTCAAAATGCTTAGGGAGTGGTCCAAGTAGAATTCGAAAAACATATTTAACAATGATGTCGTTATCTGAAGTCATGCCTCGCCAGTATTTCTCTGGATGCAAACTCTCGATTCCGTAATACAAGGATAAATTACTTTTTGAACTTTCCTTGAATCAATCCATGAGGCACTTTCAACAATTATCGGGAAGGACAAGGAGAATTATCCAAGAGGCTAGCGAAGAAGAGTTTAGTCAAATCACATGAAAGATGGAACACAAAACAATCCTGTTGAGAAAATTCTAGTTAGGCTGTAGATAGACAGAGTTAACCAAGACGGGGAAGAATGATGATAAAAATTTGTTCTTGCTCATCCGGTCATAGCGAAGTGATCCGATTTAAGATACAGTCTGATAACCATACACGTCATCCTGGAATTATGTTGCTAGAATTTTTGCCACGCCAGTAAGCATAGCTGCAAATAAACGATGGAGTCCATAACTTGGGTATATATCCTATAATTATGTAATCTAGATTCCTTACCACGCCAACCGGTATGGCTGCAAGAAAATCTAAATTCCATAACTAGGATAGTATATCCAACATCAGGCTCCACGTTCCTGTCGTGCTAGCTAGTATGACTGCGATAAATTCTAAACTCCATAAATAAGGTAGATATTTATCGTTCTCATCGAATATGCTTATCAGAATATCTTAACTAAATTCATAAAAACTGATTTCAACAAAATCAAAATTGAAGTCAACAACGAACGAATATCCAGATTCAAAATTCAACGATGAATCAAGGATAAGTAATTGGGAACTAGCGAAAACAGATTCCGACGCAGGGTTTAGAAAAAGTTCTCAGGAGAAGTTCCAGAGGCACTATCTAGGTCAAGATTGAATGTACTAGAATATAATCTAAAATAATCTCAACCTTGATATAAGATTGGTCAATCATATTCTCTCCTCAACCTAGATGATATATTAGTCCAACTTCTAGTTCCTTCTAGGGTCCACAACTCATCCCAAGAAAGAATAAAGTTGATACGGACAATATTTCAAAAATCAAGACGAATGGAAACAAGTGGGAAAAGATTTGAAAAGCTTTCGAAATAAGATTCCCAGGGGTCATCTCTGGAATCTACCAAGAGTTCCTAATATGCGACTGAGTACCAAAATCCTAAAATATTCCATGACTCAACCTTAATCCTATGGCAGGCTCGTAGTAGTACAGATAAGCTCAAGCACTACCACGACTTCGCATTAACTGCAAAGACTGACCTGCATGGGCCACCACAAAAATGTGTCACGACTCGTACCCGAATATTCAGGTACGAATACGTGGGTCACGCCCAGCCTATGCCGCAGTATCGGCAGTAGTGTGCTGTCAAGTACCCTATACTAACTACAACCTCTAAAGATCCATAACTAGAAATGTACTCATGTCACATCACGAAAACTAAGGAAGATAAGACAAGAAATAATAACAATATCACTAGAACAACTAGAATCTACAAGGATCATAAGACAGGAAAATAAAGAAGGAACAACAAAACTAACTAAGGATAACTACCAAGCAACTCACATAGAAGAATAGTGAGATCCACCTCAGCTAGCAACATCATGAAGTCCAATACTGAGGGCACAACTACTCCTAAAATTTTGTCAACATATCCAGTCAGGATGGAACGAGCACAAATCTCAAATAACAGTTCTAATTAGACGATATTAAAAATGTAGCAGTAAATAGAGAGATTATACAAGAAATCATCAAATGTACACGTGAGTATCATGGCAAGGTAATCTGTAACTCTAGAGCTAGAACAAGGAAAGTAAAACTGATCATGGCATGCATAAGAATCAAGAATCATCTATCTAAGTGTGTGAGTACTAGCAACAACATGTGGCCGGCTTGGGTCTGCACAAGGTCATGATCTAGCCAATCATACGTGTGGTGTAGGATTGGCATTCACAAGGTTCACAAGATATACAAGGCGGGTATTGACCATACATCTACACTAATACTTCCCGTCCCCGACCAGTATAGTGGATCCAACCATGACACATCATGACATACGATTCTCCGAGAGGGTAGCTAGCCTTCGTAGGAATCGTGTCTATACAATGCACAAGGAACAAGAAAGATTTGCACAAGATATACCAAGGAAAGCGAGGAATAACATCTCATGACGGGATCTAGAGAAATACCAATCCGTGTGAACAATGTGTCAAAAGAACAAGGGTATCGACACTAATACAAGAAACATAGACGATATCATAAAACAGAAATATTATCAGAGAATGTACTCGCCTGCGATCTAGTGGAATATGTCAACTGAGTCCTAGAACAGTGCCTCGAGGACCTATAGGTGGAATACTGTATCAATATAAGGGTTTGGAAGTAAATCAAGTCATACTAAGTCAATCTGGGTCAAGGCAAGTCAAGGGTTGACTTACAGTTGACTTTGGTCAACTGGTCAACTCTGGTCAATCCTAGGTCAAACTTGACTAACGTCGACTAATAGTTGACTTTGGGTCAACTGGTCAACTCGGTTATGTTCTAGTCAATTTTAGGTTACGGTTGACTTCCGATTGACTTTTGGTCAAAATAGTCAACTGTGGTCAACCAAGGTCAAAACTAGTCTAACCTAGGTCAATGTTGACTCTACTTCGACGTTCAGTCAAAGTAGTCAACCATGGTCAAACAGGGTCAAAGCTAGTCTCTATAAACATCTACAGGGTCAACATATCAATTTCAGTGATTGTGAAATTACTGGAATCGATGGATCTTAAAATACCACAAAAGGAGAAAGATTATAATCATGGGGTGAAAACCTACAGATGTTGTCGGATGGTGAAACAACCATTAATAATGGTCCATAATGGTCGAAATAGCAAGAATAGCCTATCCATAAGTTCAATTTGGACATAGGGGTAAAAAAGTAATTTCGAGTCAAAACGGTGTCCGTGTCGGACCCGCTTTGCACCGAAAAATGTGCCAAAATAAAAGTGTACTAAACCTAACAAATTATATGTCCACGAATCCAGAATGACGATACGAACTCAATGGTATGTCCGAAATTGGATTCCGTTGACCCGGTCTCAAATTGGTCCGTTGACCCGGATATTGGAATCCGATTTGCACAGAAAAGCGTGTCGGAGCCAATGTCCTCAAAACTCAGCAAATTATATGTCAACGAGTCCAGAATGATGATACAAACTCAACAGTATATCCAGAATTGGATCTCGATGAGCCGATCTTAAAATAATCCGTTGACCCGGATATTGGTATCCGACTTGCACCGAAATGTGTGCCGGAACCAATGCCACTAAAACCTAGCAAATTATATGTCAACGAGTCTAGAATGATGATACAAACTCAACGATAAATCCAGAATTAGATTTCGATAAGCCGGCGTCAAAAAGTCCCGTTGACCCGGACTGTGGGGCCCGCTTCTTACCGAAATACGTGCCAGGGCCCACGTCCTCCAAATCTAACAAACTTTATATAAAAACAAGCCAGAATGACGCCACGAGTCTACTGGTGGTGTCAGAAATTGAATTCGGAGTCCCAAGTTCAAAAATAGAATTTAACAAGTTAAAAATTACGAATTTGGACGGTCAACTTTGACGTCGAATTCAACCAATCAAACATGCTCACAATGAAACAAAACTTAAGGGGTATGAAGAGGGTTATACTAGCTTCACATAGGAACTGGTAGCATGCCAGACGGAGCCGCGATGGAGGAGATACGAACCGACGAAGTTGGCTCCGCAAAACTGTCAAAAAATTATACAATTTAAATGGTCAAATTGGTGGCCGGTTTTGATGTATCAAACGACGAAATTAACAGATAATATTTGATAGGAGTGAAGGGGTATATACCGAGACTGAGACAGAGAAAAGAAATTGCCGATCCAAAGGTCGTATTTCCCGAAAAACATACACGAAGTCGTTGCGATGGAACGCCATTTCCGGATCTATTACGAGCTCGCCCCGACGGGATTCCGTGCAAAACGCAAGAATCGCCTACGTGGCTCATCGGGGAGGTCGAGGACGGCGTAGGGGAGTGCTTGCCGGGGTCGCCTGGCCATGGGTGGCCGGCCACGCGTTGGCGTGCGGTGTGCGCGGCCACTCGCGTCGAACTGTAACCTGCTGTTGCCGCTACTGCATGCTGCTGCTGCCGTTGCTGTAGGCTGCTGCTGCGTGCTGCTGCACGCACGTGGCCAGGATGGCGATGGCACGACGTGGTGGGTGTCGTCGGAGCACGGCAATGGCGGCATTGGTGTGGTGGAGGTGTTGGTGTGGTGATGAATGGTAATGGTGGTGGTGATGAATGGTGATGGTGGTGATGAATAGTAATTGTGGTGGTGATGAAAATAAAGAAAAAAAAGGAGGAAGAAGAAGACGATGATGATAAGAAGAAAAAGAATGAGAGGAGGGAGGAGAGGTCGGCTGTAATGGGAAGGGGGTGTGTGTTTATGTGTAGGAGTGAAGAAAGAGAGGGTGAGATATTAGTATATGTGTGGTTGTGTATATAAAGTGTAAAGAGAGTGAGAGAGATATTTATAGAGAGAGAGAGAGAAAGGGGGGTGTTCGGTTGTACATGGGGGAGGGGTGGTGTGTGTTGGAGTTATTTTAGAAAGAGAGAGAAAGAGGGAGTTATATATATATATATATATATATATATATATATATATATATATATATATATATATATATATATATATATATAAATATATATATATATATATATATATATATATATATATAAAATATATATATATATATATATTATATATATATATATATATATATATATATATATATATATATATATATATATATATATATATAAGAGAAATAGAGATATTTGTAGAAATATATTTAAAAATAGAAAAAAGTGGAAATTTATGTGGGGTATTTGGGTAGTCACGAGAGGACAACATGGATCTTGGGTTCGGGTTCGGTTGAGCCGGGTCGGATCAAAATCGGACATGGTAAAATATTTGAATTAAAATAGGTATTTATGATCATGGGAAAATAAGTAACATGCGGAGACACAAGTATCATGTGGGTATTAGGCTTCATGTGGGCCAGGTCCATCCCTTGGGTTGACAGGTTGGATCAATGTCGGGTCACGAAATTAAATTGGAAGTTAAATCAGGTTTTACGGTAGATAACTAATTGGCCTAAATCGACCCGAAAGTTGTGCTTAGCAAATGAAGCACAAAATGGAGTGTCTGAGTGGGACACGAAGGTCATGGGTAAAGAGCGTCTCGAGTAGATCAGGCATGAGAAGTTGGTTTCAAGAAAAAGACTAGTCTGGTGCTCCTAGATTAAAAGTCATGGTAACGTGCTTATGAGGATCAAGGAAAAGTGTGAGAAATCAATTAATAATTAAATGGTCTAAATTGACCCGAACTTGTACGAAGCAAAAAGAGTACAAGGGAACAAGTTCGAGTGGGACACGGTATATCAAATTGAAGATAATCTCGTCTACTACAAACTTCAAGAAGAACGTTTCCAGAGACTGGCATCCCTGATGCTCTAGAAATCCAAGTCACGGTAAAGAGCATTAATGATCAAAATTAATTAAATAAAAATAAATCATGGATAATAATTCATTTAAAAAAATCAAAATAAATCTCAGAAATTCATGGGGCTTACAGGTCCTAAGCACCGTATACCATCCAAGCAACAATCTTATCCTAAAAAATAAGATTGCTGTTGAGAAAATAGTCATGTGTAGCCCATATTATTCTCCAAAATTGTATTTTAAGTGTATGTATGGTGTGAATTGAATGTGTTTGATTGTGATTGGAGTGATAGGACTTGTGGACGTTGGAGTTTGGTTTGGTTAACCTTGTTATTTGTATGTGTTTTTATGTCAAATGTTAGGACTTATGAATTTAATAAATTTACGTAGGTTTATGAGGTTGTGTACATGATGTATCGGGAGTCTGGTGGAATTAGATTGTCTACTTATTGTCTTATTGTTTGAAATACATATGTTATTTAGCGTAAATTATATTAGAAATATTTGTTTTTATCTTTAAAATTATGTAAACAAATAAAATTAAAGTTAATGGTTACCGGCCTCCGAAAAAGTTGCGCACGTAGCATTACCCTAAGAGTTAATCTAAGTTTATGTGTAAACTTTGTTCGAATGTTCATACTGGCCCACACTACCGGTATATCCTCGTTGCACACAACTTGGAAAGATTGACCTTGAACTTAGCTCGGCCCAGAACAAAGAAGTGAAGAACAAAAATAATATAGACGAGAACAGAATATGAGAGACTTTTCTTAGGATTTTTCTGTGTTATAGAATAAGAATAAGAAGAAGAAGAAGACTATATATGGGCAAATTTGTAGCTCCCTTTTTCTGAAAATTTTAAAATATATATTTATTATTATTATTTACTTTACTTAAATAGGAATTTATGGAATTTATAATATTTTTCTAAAGTAATTATTATTATAGAAGGTCTTAGTCATGGTTAATTTTTGGAGTGCAAGATGACCAAAATTTTTGGCATGGATAGTGTAGTCGTGTGCTTTGACTAGTTTATTACCCCTGATAGAGAAGACCTGACCATAGCTGTGTCCCAACTAGAAAAATCAATCAAAGTTGTGACTTGACCCTTATAAATAATTAATTAGTTATTACAATAGATTATTTACTTTTAGGATACCCGGTTGTGCTAAACTTGTCAAACTGGATCCGAACCAAATCTAAGTCCAGGTAGTCATGTAGTGCGACCAACGACGTCCATGTAGATATATGTATATATATAGATATATGTGTGTGTGTGTGTGTGTGTGTGTGTGTGTGTGTGTGTGTGTGTATTGGTTCATTTTTATAGTCTAGTAAGTATTTTCTATAAATGGAATATTAAATAAAATACATATTATTTGCAATTTAAATTTTATATTTATCTTGGAAATATGATAACATTTTCTTGGAATGACATTTTAGTTTTTAGGACTTTTATGCTATGAATACTTGTGCGTATAAGTAGTACGTAAGTATTAGGTTTTATATACATATTTAAAAATCAATGGAGTTTTATTTAAATGTTGGTAAATATATTAGTATATATACGACCATTGGTTATATAAATTTTTTATAATACTTTTATAAAAATTTCTTGTATTTGTTTAAAAGTGAGTATATCTAAAAATATATATGAGAGAACTTGTGTATATATATATATATATATATATATATATATATATATATATATATATATATATATATATATATAGAGTGAGAGAGAGAGAGAGAGAGAGAGAGAGAGAGAGAGAGAGAGAGAGAAATAGAAATAGAAATAGAAAGAAAAGAAAAAAGAAATGATTTCTCGCGAGAACTTGAAGTTCTCGTGAGATAGCAAAATATTCATGTACCCGACCCAGCAGACCTATGAAACCTATATAAAGGAAACCAAAAATTCCTAGGAAAACCCTAGAGAGATCGGCCAACCCACGTAATTATGCGCCAGATCACCGCATCGCACGTGCGCCGGCCTGCTACCAGCAGGGTCATCGCAGCAACGCCGTGCACGGCAACCAACAACAGCGGCAATAGGCACCAACAGCAGTAGTAAGGGGCAGCTTCGAGGCCACTTCGTAATGCAATTTCTTCGTCGTGCCTCCATCGTTCATCGATCTAGTTGAACAGGTGCAATCACAACCCTAACACCTACGAATTCCATCAAGTAGTTTATTTTTCTTCGTATTAGGTTCGTTTAGAAATCGATCCAAAAATCGTCAAAAAACTGTTTAAAAATAGGGTGTAGCACTGTCCTAACACCTTAAATTGGAAGGCTAAGATTGGTCGATCCATTGAGAAATCCAGGAAACTAAGAGAAGGCAGTACTACAAAACCTATAGGAGTTTGAAAACCCTTTCGTAGAATTATTTTTCATTTACTGGACAACAAGAAAACCATTTGCATAGTTTGAGAAAAACAGTTTTTGAAACAGAGAATGTAGGAAAAAATTTCTGATACGCAGTACGTCCCAACAAATCGGATGTTGTGTGTTGGCCCATTTTCTGATGGTCACACCCAATTTTGATAATCGAAAATGACTTAAGTCAATACACAAAATATATAAACTGCTGCTAATCATTTCAGGTCAAGTGAAATAATATCAAAAAACGTACTACTACATCAGCAAGCATGCAAATCATCATTCTAAAGCTTATTCTTATTGGAATCAGTCTGAGTCAGTTTTATAATTTATTATGTATTTTATTTTTATTGAGTCTAGGATATAAATTGTAAGATCGACTGGATACTACTGGCTTAGGTAATCACAGTCCACTCTCCTATACAGCCTACCCATCCAAAGTCCACTTACCAAACATACCATTCACTTTTATGCAATAGAATTTGGCAAATATTTTATATTTGAACTGAGACAGAACTCAGGCTGAGTTCGGCCCGAGTTCGGTCCAAACTCTGTCCGAGTTCGGCCCCGAGTTCGGTCAGTTTGAATTCAAATATTTATTGCCTCCATCTGCATGCAACGTTCATTTACGAAATCTTTGCATCCGAACTCTGCCCGAATTCTGTCCGAGTTCGGTCCCAGAAAACACCTATAAATAGAGGAGAATTTTTTATTTCAAATCACTCATCAATTCATCTTCTCTTCTCTCTTCAATAAGTATTTTCATTTGATCTAAAGTTTTCATATTCCACCTACACATCTCTTAGCCAAAAGCCAGTAGTATCTATTTGATCTAGAGTCTTTTGGTTCTCAAGAGTTGTAAAGAGGTCGTTCGAAGTTCAGAAACTATCTCTATTTTTGGAGACGGTCGTGCGCTCGTCGCCAAGCACGGCATTGTAAAGTCGGTCGTGCACTTGTCACCAAGCACGGTGTTGTATGAGACTGCAAGCTCTCAATTAGCTTGTGCCATAGTATATTAACATCGAACAAGTGTACTCGAGACTGGATTAGTCCTCTCAGAGGAATGCCATTATACATCGATGTGTCACTGAGTTTGATCTTTCTATCTCTTGCTACATTTATTTACTATCTCTTTATTCACTGCCATAGTTATTTATTTTTAAATTTATTAATTGTTGATTATTTTCTGCTGCACTCGCAGTCACTCTATTCATCCCCCTCTAGAGGTGCTCAACGATCCTACAATTGGTATCAGAGCATGTTATATTCTAATATAATCAACCTCAGAGAGTATATATGGCAGCCGTAAAATCAATATTCAACGGTGAAGGACAATCCACAAATAGACCCCCACTATTTGATGGAACAAACTATACTTTTTGTAATGTCTATATCTCGTATTACGTATTTGGAATACGTGTACGTATTTTGATCCGTATTGCATGTCTCACCACTTGATTTATTTTGGCATTTCATTGATGGATTTATCTTGGTTCGGTTCGATTTGTTGGCTTGGTTCGGTTTTGCTTAATTTTATGTGAACCAAACCACTCCCACCTACCACCACCTTCATTAAATATCCCACCACACATTTCTCTCTCCATATTAACTCTTCTTCTTCCCCACCATTACTTCTCCACCAACCTGAGAGAGTGGAGGTTTAGGCAAGTGCATCTTGCTTCATGGAGGAAGTCCATTTTTATTGTTCCATTGCCTTCCTCATGTGTTTCTAACCCACTTTAGTACTTAGTACTTTTTATTTCCGTGGTTAATTTCTTGTAGATCTAGTTTTGTGGTATTTTCGGTTTCCATGAGTTTTGATCTATCAAACTTGTATATTTTTGCTAGTTGATGGTTCCATGTTGTAGAGAATTTTATTTTGTCCAAATTTGACCTATGGGAGTCTGGATTTGGGTTCTTAATTGTCGTTTGGAGCATGGAGGCCATGGCATTTTCCATGGACATGTTTTCTGTGGGATCCATTAATTGCACTTTGATATTTGTAGGCCGCATGAGTAAATATTTCTGGCCGCATGGCTGTCAAAATATTTGCTGGCCGCATGAGCATTTTGCAGTGAGCCGTATGGCCATTGCTCTAAGTGAGCCGCATAGACCAATGCCATGTATATTTTAAATACCTGGCCTTAGCATTCACGTGCATGGCCTTGACCATTAAAATGCTTGCATGCATTTAACTAAATTTTGCATGGCCAACAGTTATTGGCCGCATAAACTCATAGCTGGCAGCATGCCCTTTTCTTTTTATTATTGCATGCATTCATGCATTAGCTTGTATTAGTGATCCGCATAGGCCATTAGCAGTAAACTTCATGGCCGTATAGATTAAACTTCATGCAAGCATTAAATGCTTGTATTGTTACTTGTGGCCACATAGCATATGCGGCTCTCCCCCCATTCTTTTCCATTCACTGAGCCGCATGGCCTAAGGATAGTATAATGCATGGCATTAAATGCTTAAAGCATTTGCATGCTTTAGTTAAAGCATGGCATTAGTTGATGCGCTGCAGAAAGAATAATGCCATGGCATTAGTTATTGCTTAAAGCATTTGCATGCTTTAGTATAATGCATGGCATTAGTATTTTGCTTAAAGCATTAGTAGTATATATTAAATAATGTCTTGTCATTCGCATGCACCAACACATATTAAATAATGCCATGGCCTTGCATCCATTCAGCCGCATATGCACTCTTGTTCTGGCTATTTGCATGGCTAATTCTTGTAGCCGCATGAATATTAGTGAGCCGCATATGGCTTTGCTGCCATGATATATTCAATTTGCATGCATGCAATCTTGCTGCATGCTTAATATTCTTGGCCGCATGGCCTTATATACTTGGATGGCATATTATAATATGCGTAATAATTACTTGGCCACGTGAACCAATATTTAAATGGTACACGTGAACCTTTTCTTACTATATTAATTGTTGGGTCCCACATGGCCCCAGTACTTGAGTGGCCACGTGTCCTTTTTTTTTGCTTGAGTGGAAGCTTGCATTTATTGCGGGTTCCTCTCTCCTTGACTTTTCTGGTTGCATAAATATTTCTTACTGGCCGTATGGCCCCTTCAGCTATTTTCTGGCCGCATAAGCTTGGGCTGGCCGTATGGGTGGCCTCCCACTCTTTTTGGCCGCATGTATGTTCTCCCACTTTTGGGCCGCATGGGGTCCACTTTGATTGTTTTGTATTTATTTGCTTGAATTGTGGTCAAAATTTCTTCCCACTCCCAGCATGAAAGTTGTAGAGTTTCTCCTTGGCTTTAAGAATATATATATTATATATATATTATTATTTAATTGTACAAGTTTTTTCCCTTCTTGATAAATGACATGACTTGATAGTGACCCGCCGTGGTGCACTCCCGACAAGATAACTTGACCTGACAATTTGACATGATAACTTGACATAATAATTCTTGATAGTGGCCCGACGTGGCTCACTCTTGACAGTGAACCTGACATGATATATTTCTTGAAATGCTGTTGCGACGGCTAATATGACACGACAAGATTGAATGGCCTGGACACCGTGGACGATTGTGCTTATACAAATGAACCAGTATTGTCTTGCATCATGTCTAGGATGGGGACCCCTGAGTATCACGGTCAGGGGTACCTACTGAAAATGGTTTAAGGCTAATAACTAGAATAATCCAGTAGTCATGAAGAGAATTTTCCAGCTACAGGCAATTCCGTTATCTGTGTGCCCCACTTGGGATCTGTAGCCTGCCGACGAGTAGGGCACATTTCCAGCACACTGTCATGTGTTGCACCCTTATTGTACTAATATTCGACCTGGATAACTTGGATGGTCTGCAGGGCTTGTGGATGTAGAATAATCTCACTGCATCTTGCTAGTAACTAGGCCTGTGATAACCCTAGTTAGTTAAAGTATCAAGCCGTACATATTGCTTGGCCGTGATTGAGTGGATGAGGTATAATCTATCTAGTCTTGTCTTGATCATGTACAAGATTGTTACATGACCTGTTTTCTTATTTTATCTTGCCGATAAATGGTGGGAAAAGCCAAGTTCTGTTCAGACGAAGGGTTACAACCCCGGTCCTTGTTTGGTTTACGGGTTATAACCTGGTTATCTGAATCGTCCCATGGTTATCTCATCGTATATCACCTGTCATGCTTGATACGTTTTACCTTACCAACAAGATTTGGGAGACGGAGTTCTATTCAGGCAAATGGTTACAACCCCGGTCCTTGTTTGGTTTAAGGGTTGTGACCTGGCTACTTGAATGGTTCCCTCTTACTCCATTATGACTGTTGTTATTCTTTTATTATCAAGCCTTAATTACTGTCTTTTATTATGTAATTGTATTCTTGTGCTAATTGCTGGTTTTAGTTCCTAAGTGAAGCCTCCTTTGGGGCACTTGCTCTTTCTGGGGTCTGACCCAGCTGGTTTTGTATGGTCAGATACTGGAGCAGCACCAGAGGATCTACCGGTTTTCCAGCCAGATGGTGACCACTAGACGGAACCCTGGCAACGAGTGGGTTTATTTTGGCTCTCCCACTCTATTGTAAAATTATTCTTTTGAGGCGTTTAGCCACCGAGCAAGTGTTAGCTCGTGTATATTTTTACTTACTGTCTGCCTACGGGCTGTAACATGATTGGCAACCTAGGGTTGATCATGTATGACTAAACTCTTGCTAGTCCTGACATTTTGTAACGACTAGCTTCATGATCAGCTGAATATGTAATATTTGGGATGCCTTACTATTGTATATTTGGTGATCTTACATCTTGTAACATTTACTTACTTACTTGTGATTGAGACACTAAGCTTGTTATTGACCTTAAGAGACTGTTGGCTTGTAGATAAACCCTTATATATTTAGACAGCCATGACCGTATAGTGGAGTGGATCCCATTCCATTATACGTAGCTGGCTATGTCTGCCCCCGCTATCCAGTGTTCTGGTTCTGGGGCGTGATATGGTTTTAGTGGTGGCCCATACAGGTCTTGTAAATTAAGATATTTGAGGGTTTACCAAATAGATGTCTCAATCAGTACTCGTCCTTGATCTCTGTCCGTATCTTCTTATCCCTGAAATTCTTGTCCTGATCACATGCTTGTATCTTTGATCTGTCCTGGTCCTTTCTTATGGTTTCCTACGTCGTCTTCTTTAGCGACATTGTTCATAGACCTGCCGATCAGCAAGGCGGAGCACCTCCCGCGGACGAGCAGCAACCTGAAGATCAAGTCCAGTATTCAGGAGTAGCCTCCAGAGTCATGCCTACTGGAGGAGAGCCACCAGTTCAGCCCGTCCAGCCTGCAGAACCTGATTATGGCACTTTGGTGGGTCTCATCAGGACCTTGTTAGCTTTCCAGGATCGTAGAGGAGATGTCTTGCACCAGGCAGTGGAACATGCTCTGAACAGGGACGGTCGCCATGGGCAGCGAACAGTTTCAAGTGCCTGAACCCTCCATTCTTCGATGGCAGTGAAGATGCGATCGCCGCAGATGCTTGGTTTCAGGACACAGAGGTGATTCTAGAAGCAACCAAGACCCCAGAAGACGAGAAGGTGGCCGCGGTGTGCCTGTAGTTACTAGATCTTGCCCGCAGCTGGTGGACGGCACAGGGCGTGGGATTAGTGGCACCCATTTCTTGGACAGTATTTCGTGAGAGGTTCCAGACCAAGTACTTCGATGCGGTGGCTCGGTACGACCTACAGACCAAGTTCACCAATTTGAAGCAGATGGGCATGACGGTCGACGGATATGCGGCCGAGTTTTCCAGACTCAGTCGATTTGCTCCCACCTTGGTAGCAACCGAGTAGGATAGAGCCCAGCGATTCCAGCAGGGGCTCCATCTCGAGATCTTATTGGCAGTGGAGCAGTTTGAGCATTAGACTTTTGATGTGGTACTGAGGGCAGCCAGGAGGCACGAGTATACCTCCCACAGGATAGTGGACAGGGCCGGAGGTCGGAAGCGATCTCACGGCCAGATGACCCAGTCGACAGCACCAGTCCCGGCAGTCAGGGCTTTGACAATTAGAACTCCGAGGCAGGCGGCCTCAGTAACGTCGGTCACGTCCCCTCAGCAGCAGAAGCAGTCTTCCACAATGGGCTGCACTCATTTTGGGAAGCCAGGACAAGTTGTTTCGGAGTGTCGCAGAGCATAGAGATTGTGTTTGGCTTGTGGGGCACCGGATCAGAAGATAGGGTCCTGTCCGAATAGGGCCAGTTCGTCATCGGCCCAGACTAGTCCATCTGTAAGGGGACCAACGCCAGCACCAGTACAACAGCAATACCAGCCTCCGAGGCCGTTGCCGCATCAGACCCAAGTATTCCAGCAACAGAGACCCCAGCAGTTTGCCCTGCTCCAAGCTCAGATTCAGAACCGGCAGAGAGATTTTTAGCAGGATATCTTCCCTCTTTCTCGTGTCTTCGATTTCTTTGCTTACATACATGATTGCATGATTGATTGCTTAGTCTAGCTTGTCTGAGATTAGTATAGCTTGTCATTGCAATCTCTAGCCTCTTGATTAAATCTGAGGACGGAATTCTTTTAAGGTGGGTAGAGTTGTAATGCCCATATCTCGTATTACGTATTTGGAATACGTGTACGTATTTTGACCCGTATTGCATGTCTCCCCGCTTGATTTATTTTGGCATTTAATTGATGGGTTTATCTTGGTTCGGTTCGATTTGTTGGCTTGGTTCGGTTTTGCTTAAATTTATGTGAACCAAACCACTCCCACCTACCACCACCTTTATTAAATATCCCACCACATATTTCACTCTCCACATTAACTCTTCTTCTTCCCCACCATTACTTCTCTACCAACCTGAGAGAGTGGAGGTTTAGGCAAGTACATCTTGCTTCATGGAGGAAGTCCATTTTTATTGTTCAATTGTCTTCCTCATGTGTTTCTAACCCACTTTAGTACTTATCACTTTTCATTTTCGTTGTTAATTTTTTGTAGATTTAGTTTTGTAGTATTTTCGATTTCCATGAATTTTGATCTATCAAACTTGCATATTTTTGCTAGTTGATGGTTCCATGTTGTAGTGAATTCCATTTTGTCCAAATTTGACCTATGGGAGTCTGGATTTGGGTTCTTAATTGTCGTTTGGAGGAGCATGGCGGCCATGGCATTTTCTATGGACATGTTCTCTGTGGGAGCCATTAATTGCACTTTGATATTTGCAAGCCGCATGAGTAAATATTTCTGGCCGTATGAGCATTTTGCAGTGAGCCGCATGGCCATTGCTCTAAGTGAGCCGCATAGACCAATGCCATGTATATTTTAAATGCCTGGCCTTAGCATTCACGTGCATGGCCTAGACCATTAAAATGCTTGCATGCATTTAACTAAATTTTGCATGGCCAACAGTTATTGGCCGCATGAACTCATAGCTGGCAGCATGCCCTTTTTTTTATTATTGCATGCATTAGCTTGTATTAGTGAGCCGCATAGGCCATTAGCAGTAAACTTCATGGCCGCATAGATTAAACTTCATGCAAGCATTAAATGCTTGCATTGTTACTTGTGGCCACATAGCATATGCGGCTCTCCGCCCACTCTTTTCCATTTACTGAGCCGCATGGCCTAAGGATAGTATAATGCATGGCATTAAATGCTTAAAGCATTTGCATGCTTTAGTTAAAGCATGGCATTAGTTGATGCGCTGCAGAAAGAATAATGCCATGGCATTAGTTATTGCTTAAAGCATTTGCATGCTTTAGTATAATGCATGGCATTAGTATTTTGCTTAAAGCATTAGTAGTATATATTAAATAATGTCTTGTCATTCGCATGCACCAACACATATTAAATAATGCCATGGCCTTGCATCCATTCAGCCGCATATGCACTTTTGTGCTGGCTATTTGCATGGCTAATTCTTGTAGCCGCATGAATATTGGTGAGCCGCATATGGCTTTGCTACCATGATATATTCATTTTGCATGCATGCAATCTTGCTGCATGCTTAATATTCTTGGCTGCATGGCCTTATATACTTGGATGGCATATTATAATATGCGTAATAATTGCTTGGCCACGTGAACCAATATTTAAATGGTTCACGTGAACCTTTTCTTACTGCATTAATTGTTGGGTCCCACATGGCCCCAGTACTTGAGTGGCCACGTGTCCTTTTCTTTGCTTGAGTAGAAGCTTGCATTTATTGTGGGTTCCTCTCTCCTTGACTTTTCTGGTTGCATAAATATTTCTTGCTGGCCGCATGGCCCCTTCAGCTATTTCCTGGCCGCATAAGCTTGGGCTGGCCGCATGGGTGGCCTCCCACTCTTTTTGGCCGCATGTATGTTCTTCCACTTTTGGGTCGTATGGGGTCCACTTTGATTGTTTTGTATTTTATTTGCTTGATTGTGGTCAGAATTTCTTCCCACTTCCAGCATGAAACTTGTAGAGTTTCTCCTTGGCTTCAAGAATATATATATATATTATATATATTATTATTTAATTGTGTAAGTTTTTCCCCTCCTTGATAAATGACATGACTTGATAGTGACCCGCCGTGGTGCACTCCCGACAAGATAACTTGACCTGACAATTTGACATGATAACTTGACATGATAATTCTTAATAGTGTCCCGACGTGGCTCACTCTTGACAGTGAACCTGACATGATATATTTCTTGAAATGTTGTTGCGACGGCTAATATGACACGACAAGATTGAATGGCCTGGACACCGTGGACGATTGTGCTTGTACAAATGAACCAATATTATCTTGCATCATGTCTAGGATGGGGACCCCTGAGTACCACGGTCAGGGGTACCTACTGAAACCGGTTTAAGGCTAATAACTAGAATAATCCAGTAGTCATGAAGAGATTTTTCCAGCTACAGGCAATCCCGTTATCTGGGCGCCCCACTTGGGATCTGTAGCCTGCCGATGAGTAGGGCATATTTCCAGCATACTTTCATGTGTTGCACCCTTATTGTACTAATATTTGACCTGGATAACTTGGATGGTCTGCAGGGCTTGTGGATGTAGAATAATCTCACTGCATCTTGCTAGTAACTAGGCCTGTGATAACCCTAGTTAGTTAAAGTATCAAGCCGTACATATTGCTTGGCCATGATTGAGTGGATGAGGTATAATCTGTCTAGTCTTTTCTTGATCATGTACAAGATTATTACATGACCTGTTTTCTTATTTTATCTTGCCGATAAATGGTGGAAGAAGCCAAGTTCTGTTCAGACGAAGGGTTACAACCCCGGTCCTTGTTTGGTTTACGGGTTGTAACCTGGTTATCTGAATAGTCCCATGGTTATCTCATCGTATATCACCTGTCATGCTTGATACGTTTTACCTTACCAACAAGATTTGGGAGACGAAGTTCTATTCAGGCAAATGGTTACAACCCCGATCCTTGTTTAGTTTAAGGGTTGTGACCTGGCTACCTGAATGGTTCTCTCGTACTCCATTATGACTGTTGTTATTCTTTTAAGATCAAGCCTTAATTACTGTCTTTTATTATGTAATTGTATTTTTGTGCTAATTGCTGGTTTTAGTTCCTAAGTGAAGCCTCCTTTGTGGCACTTGCTCTTTCTGGGGTCTGACCCAGCTGGTTTTGTATGGCCAGATACCGGAGCAACACCAGAGGATCTACCAGTTTTCCAGCCAGATGGTGACTACTAGACAGAACCCTGGCAACGAGTGGGTTTATTTTGGCTCTCCCACTCTATTATAAAATTATTCTTTTGAGGCGTTTATCCATCGAGCAAGTGTTAGCTCGTGTACATTTTTACTTACTGTCTTCCTACGGGCTGTAACATGATTGGCAACCTAGGGTTGATCATGTATGACTAAACTCTTGCTAGTCCTGACATTTTGTAATGACTAGCTTCATGATCAGCTGAATATGTAATGGTTGGGACGCCTTACTATTGTATATTTGGTGATCTTACATCTTGTAATATTTACTTACTTACTTGTGATTGAGACACTAGGCTTGTTATTGACCTTAAGAGATTGTTGGCTTGTAGATAAACCCTCATATATCTAGACAGTCATGACCTTATAGTGGAGTGGATCCCATTCTATTATACGTAGCTGGCTATGTCTGCCCCCGCTCTCCAGTATTTTAGTTCTGGGGCGTGACACTTATTGAAAAACACGAATGACATTCTTTTTAAAGTCTCTTGACTTTTTCTTTGGTCTATAGTTATTGTTGGTTATAAGAAACCGCCACCTACAGTAGTTGATGTCATACTTACAGACAAGCCTCATAACAAATATACAGAGGCTGAAAAAGCAAAGACTAGTCTAGATGCTCATGCCATCAACGCAATGTTCTGTACAATTGACAAAACGGAGTTCAACAGAGTTTCAACTTGTAAGACGTCTCATGATATTTGAAAACTTCTTGAGGTAACTCATGAGGGTACTTCCCAAGTGAAGGAATCCAAAATCAGCAGACTAACACAGAAATATAAATCTTTTAAAATAAAATCCGGTGAGTCAATTACACAGATGTTCACTCATTTTCTTGATATTAGTAATCCTTTGCAATCTCTTGGTAAGGATTACAGTAATCACAAGAAGATCAAAAAAGTGCTACGGGCTCTAACCAAGAACTGGAACCCAAAGGCAATGACAATCATTGAAGGAAACGATCTCACTACCATGACTCTAGAAATACTTATGGACAAGCTTATGACCCATGAGCTTGATCTGCAAGAGTTTGAAGAAGCTACCCCAAAGGAAAAATCTATCGCCTTTAAAGCTCAAGCCAGAAAGTCAAAATGCAATAATTTGAGAAAGAATCATCAAGTAGTGATGAACAAGCCCTGCTAGTGAAGAACTTCAAAAAATTTCTAAAGTTTGAGAAATCAAACAGAAAGAAGAGAGATATCCAAGAAAGCAATGAAGAAGAAACAATATGCTTTGGATGCAAAAAATCAGGGCATATGAAGAAGGACTGTCCAACTTCAAAGAAAAGCAGTCCATATGATAGATCAAGATCAAGCAAAAAAGCAACAACTAGACAAAAGTACGCAAATACAAGTATTTAGCATAAAAGCGATGCCAGTGATTCAGAGGAAGGAGACAGACCCTGCGGAAATGCCAATGTCTGTCTTATGGCTTTTGATAAGGTATCCTCAAATCCTTTGTATGATATTTTTACTTTCGATGAGTTAGAAAATGCCTTCAGCAAACTACTTGAAGAACACAGAAATGTGCTTGACAAGTATAAGCAATCTTGAAAAGAGGTTAAGGCATACACAACCGAAGTAGCTAGACTGTCAAGTCTTATTGAAGACATTAAGGAGACATCTACTACCGGTAACACGGAAGAGATAGCCAAGCTTAAAGTAGACTATCATGAGGCTATCCTCAAAATTGAAAAGAAAGAAAGAGACTATGTCAAGATACAAGGGTTATATGACATAGAAAAGAAGAAGCACTTGGTCAGAGAACAAACCAGATATGACTGCTAAATATGAAGAGTCTTATGCGGTTTCTAAAAAGTTAGAAATTAAGTTAGACAAATAGGCTATACCTATGACAAAGCCTAAGTTTAGTCCTAATGCTAAGCATACACCTAAGAGAACCAAAATACAGAAAGCACGTAAAAGAAACAGGAATATCATCATGCTTTCACTTATAGGTTTTCAAAGAAACCACATATGCATGTCAACACAAATTCTACTAACATGTTTTCAAAACTTACTTGCATATACTGTGGTACTCACGGACACATATCACAGTATTGTTTAGTAAGAAAGCTTGTTGACAATCTCACATTGATTTGGAGACCTAAGACTAATCAATATGGAGCCTTCAGTAAATGGGTACCAAAGGATTCATCTACTTATTTTGTAGGTGGACCCTCAACCCTCTCATGCTAAAAGCAAGTGGATCCTCGATAGCGGTTGTTCGCGGCACATGAATGGTGATGCATCTTTGTTCGCCATACTATCGATGAAGAAAGAAGGATACGTCACCTTCGAAAATAACTTGAGAGGTAATATCATTGGGAATGGCATTGTTGGTATATCCCCTTATCCTGTAATAAATGATGTTTGTCTAGTTACATAATTGAAACATAACCTACTGAGCATAAGTCACTTGGCAGATAATGGTTATGACATCAATTTTGTTAAAGATAAATATACAATATATGATATATCATCTGGTAATCCCGTATATGAAGGGATTAGAGAAGACAATATTTATGTTTTCTTTCTAGAGAGTTCTAATAATGCAGAGAGACGCCTAGTCGCAAACTTAGATAAAAGTTGGCTATTGCATTTGAGGCTAGGACATGCTAATATGGACACTATTTCATGACTAAGCACTAAGAAGCTGGTAAAAGGACTCCCTGAGATACCGTTCAAGAGAAATATGGTATGTGCTGACTATGAAAAGAACAAATCACATAGGTCTACATTTAAATCCATCAACATTGTAAGTAGTTCTAGACCTTTGCAGTTGATATATATGGATTTATTTGGTCCTAGTAGAGTCACTAATCTTGGCGGTAAGCTCTACGCATTTATTATTGTTGATAATTTTACTCGTTTTACTTGGGTTTACTTTTTATCAAACAAAAGTGATACAATTTTTGAATTTCAGTTATTTTGTCAAAAGGTACAAAATGAAAAAGGCTTCATGATTACTCGTATCCAAAATGATCATGGTGGCGAATTCGTGAATACTGACTTCAAAAAGTTTTGTGATGATAGTGGATATTACCACGAATTTTTCTGTCCTAGAACTCCTCAACAGAATGGTATTATGGAGCGGAAGAACCGTACTCTAAGCGAGATGGCTAGAGTCATGCTGAATCAGCATAATCTTCCTAAATATTTTTGGACAGAAGCTGTTAGTACAGTCTGTCATGTTTTAAATAGGATGTTAATTCGACCTATATCGAAGAAAATACCTTATGAACTTTAGTTTGGAAGGATTCCAAATATTTCTTATTTTAAAGTTTTTGGATGTCGCTGTTTTTTCTGAACACCAAGGACAACTTGGGAAAGTTCGACTCCAAAGTAGATGAAGGAATATTTCTCGGCTATGCTGCTAAGAGTAAGGGATATAGAATTTTCAATAAAAGATCTATGATTGTTGAAGAATCCATTAACATTACTTTTGATGAGCTCAATAGTCACAGATCTAGTGACAGTGATGATAAAAATGTACAAGCAAGAACCGATAAGAGTATTGTGGAAGATCTGACTCATAGATTTGAATCATTGAAGTTCTTACCAGATCATCCAGAGACGCTCATTATATTTGATATATCAAAAGGTGTAAGTACACGCTCTTCTTATAAAGATTCTAAAATAGCAGCAAATGTAGCTTTTATTTCACAAGTAGAACCTAAGAATATAGCCGATGCTTTTAATGATAAGTTTTGGATTGATGCCATGCAAGAGGAACTTAATCAATTTGAGAGAAACCAAGTTTAGGAACTCGTTCCTAAATCTATTGGTTAATCGATAATTAGTACCAAATGGGTGTTCCGAAATAAATTAAGTGAAGATAGACAATTTCTACGCAACAAAGTACGTCTAGTGGCACAAGGTTATAATCAAGAAGAATTATTGATTATGACGAAACATACGCTCATGTTGCTAGACTAGAAGCGATCCGCATGTTTTGTGCATAAGCATGTTTCAATAATTTTAAATTATTTCAAATGGACGTAAAAAGTGCATTTTTAAAAGAATTTTTGAAAGAAGAAGTGTTTGTGAAATAATTCCCTAGTTTTGAATATTTTCAACAACTTGATCACGTCTTTAAACTTAAGAAAGCACTCTATGGACTCAAACATGCACCTCGTGCTTGGTATAAATGCCTAAGTGCCTTCTTACTTGAAAATAGTTTTTCAAAAGGAAGAGTTGATACAACTTTGTTTAACAAGTCTTTAGATGATGATATTCTTCTTGTGTAAATATATATTGATGATATTATATTCGGATCTACTAATGAAAAACTCTGTCAAGAGTTTGCTAAGTGTATGCAGAGTGAATTTGAGATGAGTATGATGGAAGAGCTGAACTTCTTCCTAGGACTCCAGATCAAATAACACTAAAAAAACATTCATCAATCAAACCAAATATACGAAGGACATATTGAAAAAGTACGACTTCGAAAATGTAAAGCTAATCGAAATTCCAATGGCTACATCAACAAAGCTTGACACTGATGAAGGTGGCAAACCTGTCGATCAGCGTAAGTATCGAGGTATGATTGGTAGCTTATTATATTTAACTGCTAGTCACCCTGATATTATGTTCAGTATTTTTATTTGTGCATGATACCAAGCAAATCCTAAGGAATCACACCTATGTGCCGTTAAGCGTATCTTCCGATAACTTAAGGGAACTTCAACAGTCGGCTTATGGTATCCTAAAACCAAATCCTTTGACCTGATAGGTTACTCAGATGCGGATTTTGCAAGATACAAAATAGACCGTAAAAATACCAGCGGTACGTATCATTTTCTAGAAAAAGCTTTAGTCTCATGGTTTAGCAAAAAATAAAATTCTATAGCATTATCAACTACTGAGGTTGAGTATATCGTCGCATGACGTTGTTGTGCTCAAATTTTGTGGATGAAGCAAACATTAGGAGACTACAATTTGTACTACACTAAGATTCCTATTTTCTTTGATAACACTAGCACTATAAACTTGACTAAGAACCCTGTATGTCACTCATTCACAATGTACATTAAAATTCGTCATCATTTTTTACGTGATCACCAACAACACATGTAATGACCCGCTCCGCCCTAGCGGAACGCTGATTCAAACTTCAAGTGCAACGACGCAAACGAGCCGTCGACCCGAAGAGTTGGCATCGACCTGATAAAGAATCGATGCAAGGCTTACATTGGCCCATCAAGATGAATCCAAACTTAGACTTTCAAAGGCACGCTCGGAGTATCGCTCGGCCGATGCGAACATCGCTAAGGTGGGTGGCTCCGATGAACCCGTCTTTGCTTAGCCTAGACACATAACAATACGGATACTATTGCTAGAATCGCTAGGTGATAACACCGTGCATACTAATAAATGAATGACTCAACGCACCTAGCTAAGTGAATAATGCCATCTTGTATGCTTGTTTAGAACATAGAAAAGAACTCGGCAAATATAGAAACTCTCGTACTGCGCTCTACGCTCGTGCTAAGGCACAAGCTTATATGCAAGTTTCCTATGCGTTCAACAATGAAACAATAAACGGTTTACAACAAAGAAACGGAAGACTATCGATATAGTCGTTCCGAGTAGAGTATAGCAACATTGGAAGACTTCGGGACCGATGGGTCGCCAAGACGACTCCCGCACGGAGAGTTGCATAATGAATGAATAAATGAACGAATAAGTAAATGAATGAATCCACGAATGAATGACATAAATACGTGAAGAATGAATGAATGTACGAACAAGTGAAAGAAAGACATGAAAGAGTGAATAAAAGATAAAAAAAGAAAGAATGGTTAGCGACAGGTATGACGGGCACGTGCAACGGGGTCGCTACCCGCGCTGCACGGACGCCAACCAGGTCGATAACGTATTATGGCTCAAAGACAACCGTTAAGTTAAATGACAAGTCAATAAGAAATGGTCGTAGACAAACAGCACGGGCGATGGGGAGGAATACCGTGGCCGCCATGAGGAAGGATTCTGCGGCACGGACGATGGGGGGAATACTGTGGCCGGCCTAGGCGGAATTAGGAGAAAAACCATCTTTCTGCCCGACCGGAATTGACAGAATGAAGCTCTGTCAATTCTAAGATAATTAGTTTCCTAATTTAGGTTTGTATTTGTTATTAGTATTTACTAAATTAATTAGTGCGTAATGGTTAGAACATTAATGCTAATAATAATAGCAACGCCTTTATAATTGTCATTTTATGTGCATAATTCTTCAGATCATAAATTAGCTTTTATTAATAAAAAAAACTGTAACTATTTTGCTATAAATTGTAGGTAATAATAATAAGATTCATAAAGTGTATTTAATATTTTTAGGAATAATGTTAGTTATTATTCCCTTAGTAAACCCTTAAGTTATTCGCATTACTAAATAATTTCTTATTAATTGGTGATACAAAAATATTTTTGTAATAAACTCACTAAAAGGGTTAAGTTAGCTTTTGTCTTATTAAAATAAGTTTTTAAATGATATTTTAATTACTACCTTAAAATATGATTCTAAAATATTAGATATTAATAAATAAATGATTCTCATAATATTATAACTATTAAAATGGTTTTCTTTATATTTTAAAATATTTAATAAAATACTAGAGTTAATTTATAATAATAAACCATTATTTTATTTCAAAAGTACTTTCGAGTATTATATATAAGTAATTTTAAATTACAGTATTAATTATAACTGTAGCAACCATAGATTGGCAACTAAGTTATATTTCGTTAATGTTGGTTTTCAATTCCAGGACTTAGTCTGAATATTTCTTGTCGTCACCTACAGCATCAAAAAAACCAAGGCAAGTTCATATGTATTCAAACTTGTGTCACTACCAGAATAAGTCATTTTAGCGACGCCTAAAGACATCGCTAAAACGACAAATTACGTCGCTAAAAATATTTACCGACACAATTACCGACGTTTTGGAATTGTCGCGAAAACGTAAGTCGCTGATCTTTAAAACGTCGTCGAACGTCGCAAATACCGACGTTCACCGACGTATAATTACGTCGGTATATCCTGGGATATTACCGAAGTCTACCGTCATTTCATCGGTGGATTAGCGACATGTTGAAAGTCGCTACACGTCGGTAAAATCCTGGAAACTTACCGACGTTTACCGTCGTTTAGTCGGTGAATTAACGTCGTTGAAAATGTCGTAAAACGTCGGTAAAATACTGGAAATTTGCTGACGTTGACCGTCGTTACGTCGGTGGATTGGCGACGACTATTATGTCACTAAATGTCGGTAATTCCTGGGATTATTACCGACGTTCATCGACTTTTACCGACGGTCTCCGACGTATAAGGACGTCGGTAAACGTCGGTACCCTGAAATTTTTTGCAGATTTACCGACATTTATCGACGCAAATGTACGTCGGTGGACGTCGGTGAACGTCGGTAAATCTACAAAAAAAATAAATAAAATAAAATACAGAATGTCCTTTTCTCCCTGCAGTTTAAAAAGATAACCATAAAGACACAGTATAACAGATATCCTTTTCTTCCTGGGTTCGCCGACCCCTCCGGTGGAACACTCAACACCGGTAAACATAAACCACAGAAGCACATTAACATCCAATTGAAACGAATAATAACATAAATAACAGTATAATATAATATAGCAGGGAACAAATAGAATAGGATCCAACAAATAGAATAGGATCCAACAAGTAGAATAGGCACAACCAACAAGTATCCAAATAACCAAGTCTATACCAAATAACAAAGTCTACAACCAAATAACCAAAGTCTACACACAACCAACAAATAGAATAGGATCCAACAAATAGGATCCAAACATCCAAGTCTACACAACCAACAAATATCCAAGTCACAAACAAAGGATCAAACAAACACAAACAAACGGTCCTAACAAGGACTACTAGAGATCTGGTACAAGAGGGGCACCGTCGCGACGAAGGGATAAGAACAAATCATACTCCTCAAGTGAAATCGATACCGATGGAGCATGCAGTAACGTCGGTGGAGTCGGTGTCGATGAAGAAGGCGGTGGAGACGGCAGAGTCGATGACGATGAAGGCGCACCCGGAGGACCAGCACGCTCCAACGCTGTAAGTCACTGGTTGTATGAATCCATGGTAGATAACAGTCTATTATTGCTCTGGACCATCGAATCCGTCACCATTCTCAGCCTATCGGTCATGGTCACATGTGCTGTCTGCAGCTCCGTCACTGTACGCTCTAACCCTCCAACGCAGCACTCTGTCCTCTTAGTCGTCTCCATGAGCTCCATAATGTCGCGGTCGAGCGCATCCAATCGTGCTAGCAGCACAGGATCGTCTGGAGGGTGCTGAGACTGCTCCTCGATCCGTCGTAGCAGGTCGTCACGGAGAGACTCAATCATCTGGTGGACTCGGGCAGACTCCTGGGACGGCTGTGGACCATGCACACTAGCAGGAGATGTCCTAGAGGACAGGATCGCAACTAGGGTGCCAAAGGATCCCGTACCGTAGTACGTACCCCTATGGAGTCCACCAGCGGCGGTCATCCACAGCTCGTCCGCCGATGGAGCTTGAGTGGGCTGCGAGGAAGTACCGGCCTCTCCTGCATTAGGTGCACTAGCAGCCGCCCGTTCCCGCAGCCTCTGATACTCGGCCTAGAAAGTATGGATAGTACTCTATAATTTCTAATTTCTAATTAATGTACTTATTATTACTAACTACATGAATATTTATTTGCATCATATTTACTAAGTTATATTAAAATTGACACGAAGTATTAAATTAAGATAACATATTGTAATACTTACATAGGTCTGCTCGGCCCTCTCGTCAATAAGGCCTTCGTCCTTCCGATGGGTGGCCAGAAAGACGGTCACCATGTCGGCGTTACCGACCTTCCTTACCTGTAATTAAATATATTATCTTAGTAATAATTTATCAAATTTGTATTAAAATAATATTTATAAAAGAAAAAGACATACCAGACGACGGAAATGTTCCGTCATCGGAATCGACCCACCGCACCACTTTGAGGCATGTTGCCTAGCCGCCTTGGCCTTTTCCGACTTCTCCTTGTACCTTGGCTTGTCGAATCGAGCCTTCATCGCATTCCACTGATCAGGGGTTATCCAACCTTGGATCAGCTATCCGGCACGATCACGATCCTTCTGATCATTAATAGTGTCATGGATCAGCTTGGCAGCGACGACAGGAAACATTCCCTCGATAAGCTCGGCCCGGTGCGGTGGATAGAAAAACATATCCTAGAAGAGCACAAACCAAATATTTATCAGTTATATATAATATGAATTAATTATATGATTCATATTAAAAGCAAATCTGTTTTAACCTTGAAGCATGTAAACCAGTAGTTCTTTCTTTCGTCTGGAGCATCAGAGTAGTTAATCCAAGGACCACCATAATTAAGCCTCAACATGTAGCCTAGGTGTCTCTGTACCTCTGGGGGCGATATCTATAAAGACATATTATATTCATGAAAAAAGTTAATTTATGATAAAACAGAAAAAAAATTATAAACCAAAACACCTACTTTGTACCTTCGGCCCAGATCTCCGTCCTCCTCTCCTTCGGAGGTACGCACGCATCATCTACATGATGCTGGTCGACCGTCGGCGCAGCCTCCGCCATCTGCTCATCCGTCTCCATCGTCGTATCAGCAGCAGGAACGCTAGACGGGCGAGCACTCTCATTAGGCCTGGAACTACTCGTCCCAGAAGATATGCCACGTGACGTCGTCCCAGCAGGCCCAGCTACTGTCCGATATGTTGGAGTAATCGACGATGAGGATCTAGAGCCGGTACCAGTAGGAGGTACCGAAGGAAAACCTCGTCCTCTAGCAGTACCTGTAGGAAGTACCGGAGGATCATGACCTCGTCGTCCCCCTTTTCGGAACGATCCGCGATGACCTGCCATACCTGATAATAGCATATGATAATACAACAAATAATAGAGACTAGAAATATGAAAGTACAACAAAGACAAGATAATAACCATGACAACATATGATGATACATCCTACAATAAACATCTAAGTCCATATAATATATTCTAGAAGAAACATCTAAGTTCAGATAAGTATATCTCTCTCAATCATCTTCAGAATAATCATCTTGTTCGTCTTCTTCGACCTCATCTTCCTCTTCCTCCTCATCTTTACTTTCATCTTCGCCTTCGTCGGCTTCGTCTTCCTCTTCGGATAATTCTACATCTTCTACATTATGCGTCGTGTAATACGTAACTTCCGTGGAGTCCACATCGACAATATTGGTTACAGGAGGTAGCTCGTCCTCCTGGTAAGCTTTTTCGTCAACATCAAAAGTATCTCTAGCTTTAGTCTTGCATACAACCCACCAGTCAGACTTCGTTGCTCCCCGTCTCGGATAAGCTGTAAAGTACACAAGCTGAGCCTGAGTTGCTAGGACAAACGGTTCGTAGCCTTGATATCGACGCTTGTAGTTTATATCCACAAGACCATGCTTGTCAATTTTCCAACCTTGATTTTCAATCGGATCGAACCATTCACACTTGAACAATACGATCTTTGCAGTTTCTCTGCCATTATTATATGATAACTCCACAATCTCTCGCAAGATGCCAAAGAAATTATTTCCTGGATCGACGTCTTTATAGTTCGAAGACTTGATACACAAACAATTGTTTTTCGTGGAATCAAGATCCAGGAAGCTGTCTCTGATTGGAGCATTTATCGACTTGAACCGAAAGCCATTAACACAGTAAATTGGCCATATTTTAACAAAAGTAATTGGTCCCTTGGCAAGAGTTCTAATTAATTCAATCTCGGATGAAATTAGACGATCGACCTGAATATCAAAGAAGAGATAATAAGTTATTTATTGCGCAGTTGCATTAGAAGAGGCCAGTAATTACTGAGCTACTTACATATTCGCTCAACCAAGAAGAAAAATGACGTCTCATTTCTTGTTCTAATGCTTCGTCTGTTAGGTAGTGTCTAACCAGCCTCAACTCATCATTATATGTGCTGGAAAACAACGAAGCAACCGCCGATTAGTACAATAATATTAGCTTATACTATTACATTGAGATAACGTAAACTCATCATTCCTTACTTACCCGTCTAGCTTCTCCACTTCATCCTCGTCGCAATTGAGTAATACATACAAGTGAGCATCCCTTAGCTCTTCGTCATTCAAATATCTCTTCTTTATTTTCTCCGAAGGCTTTTCGGACGCATTGAATACTTTCAGTATTCTATCATTAAATTCTTGATATCTGTCGTCGTTTCTCGGAGCCCTCGTTCTATTCGTAGCAATATGAGGTTTGAAATAGGAGGAGCAGAAATTTGTAATCTTCTCGAGAATATAGGCTTTACAAATAGAACCCTCGACCCGAGCCTTATTTTTCACCTTTCTTTTAGGTGTCATAGTGTGTGCGCGTCAGTATTGTGTCATGTGTCAAAGTGTGTGTGTGTGTCAAAGTGTTGTGTCATGTGTCAAAGTGTCATATCCGTGTGTATACGAGCCGGTTAGGGTTAGGGTTTACCTGAGCAATCGTGGCAGGAGGGGAGGGGCGACGGCGAGGGGGAGCGGCGACGGCGAGGGGGAGCGGCGATGGAGGTGGCTGGAGCGGGCTCTGGCGAACGGGAGGGACGCTCGAACGAGGGATCGGACGCGGCGATGGCGAGGGGGAGGAGGGGGTCGACGGTCTCCGGAGGAGGGGGTCGGGGAGTGGCGGTCACCGAAGGAGGGGGTCTGGGAGCTGATGGGGGGAGGGTTGGGGAGAGGAGAGGTAATGGTTTGGGTTGGAGAGAGGAGAGGGGTCGCCAAGGGGGGTGAGGGTCGCCGAGGTCGGTAGGGGTCGCCGAGGGCGATCGGTCGGGAGCCGAGGGGGGTGGGGGTCGCCGGATCGGGGTCGGGGGGGAAGGATGAAAGAAATTTGGGGGCAAAAATAATGGGGGAATGAAAACTCGAACCTGACCTATATTTTCAATTTAGCGACGTCATATAGATAGTCGGTAAACGTCGCTAATATCAGTGACATTAGCGATGAAGTAATAAATACGTCGGTAAATGTCACTAATATAACTAATATTAGCGACGTTTACCGACTTATACGCGACGTGAGCTCTTTAAAACGCAAATGTAGTTTAAATACGTCGCAGAACGTCGCTGTCAGTCGCTAATAATGACGTCTTGCGACGTTACAAAAAAGTCGCTAAATTGTTTTTTCCTGCAATATTTTTCTTAAAACGTCGCTAATTACGTCGGTAATATGACTTGTTTTGGTAGTGTGTTTTAGTTAATAATTAAAATTATTACATCGTCGAATCATTGTATTGACACTTGATCCACGCGATCCTATTCGGACCCAACTGATTGCTTGACTGACTCATTAACTCTTTGATTCGGGGTTGGAGAGTAGTGTTAACACCTGTGGTCAAAGCCCCCTACTGCCTCATTGTGGATAGCGGAAGACTAGCCCACTTGGGCTGGTCGAACTATGTTTACTAGAACACATACTGCCTCCATCCCTAGCCGGCCACAGGATGTTACGCACTCATACGCTATTGCTAGATTTATTTCCAGAGATTTATTACATCACTACTTCTTTATTATTATTATTAGAAAATAAATTATGTTATGAATTTCCTTCTTGTCTATTTTTAAATTATTCATTAAGATGCTGGAATGGATATGTATGTTTTTGTTTTCCTACCGACTGGAGACCAATATATATGTTCTTGTTCCCCTTTTGACTAGAGATCAATATTTTAGGTGATTGTGACGACGAGGAGCTAGCCTATAGTTCTTACTATGGACCCGACTTGGGTTCCGGGGAGTTATCCGGACCCGGACATGAGATCCAGGTGTTCTAGATTGCACCTTTCTATGTAGTTTCTTTCCTTCTTAAAAGTTGTAATAACTGAATGTTTCCTTCTTTGTGCTTATTCCAATTAGACTCTAGTTTTATTTCAAACGTTTTAATAAAAATTTTATTTCATATTTAGAATATTGTTCTTGCGTTGCTACTGATTGATACAGCTTAATGCCACTGTCTCACAACGGCATAGGCTGGACATGATCCGACTGGACCCAGTATATTGGGATCGGATCATGACATATTTTCAGTGGTGGCCCATGCAGGTCCAGGTTCTGCAAAATTGGTCTAGTCAACTTAGTCTAGACCAGCATGCAGTCCTGCATTCTGACTTAGGTCTAAGTATGACTTTAGGAAAACAGACTCTAGAAACAACTAGAACACTTAGACCATTTTTATCCGTCACAACATAGGACCGAATTTATATATTTATAATCTCTATTTTTGTTTGCTTACAGTTTTGTAGGTTACCTTGCTTATGTTTGTACCTAAACCTTTCAGAGGATGACGAAAGGGAAGACAACCCGCTCTGGGCCTGCCGTCGAAGAGGTTTCATCCTCTGCGAACACCCCAACTCAGGCCCAATCCAATCCTTCTCCGTTGCTGCTGACTGATCGTCCTCATGCTGCACGGACTCCCCGCGCCGCTTACACTTCCATAGTGCATGCAGCAGTACCGATTCCTCCAAGGACCACACCACCACCTGCTGATGTGAATCCTTCCGTGGCTCCACCAGTGCCAGTGGACCCCGTCGAGCTCGTAGGCCTGCTATGAGGAGTTCTTAAGGCCCAGAGGGCTCAAGTCGAAGCTAATCGTGAGCAGACCACGATTATGAGAAAGGGCACAAAAAATGTCCATAATGTGGCTATGACAACACTAGACTCAACACAGTCAAATCAGAGGTCTGCCAAGGTAAAATAAGAATAATTTGTTAAGTTTTATGTTTCATTGGAGAAATGTAAGTCTGACAGACAGTCTATTATCCAGGAAAAGGTTAGAAATATCGAGAGCTTCAAGAAGCTGGATCCACGCCCTTTCAAAGGAATAGGGGGCCTTATTTGTGCGGATGAATGGCTGGACAATATAGAGCAACTTCTCAGCGTCACTCGACTCCCAGCAGATCTTCTGATAGAGGCTGTAGCTCTATAACTTAGGGATCTAGCCAATATATGGTACAGAAACGAGCCCAGATTCTAGACTGGAGAAACCTCCTGGCGTTCCTTAAAGAAGCAATTCAAAGAAAACTTCTTTCCGGAAGCTACCTTAGAAGCTGTAGGAAGGCAGTTCCATGACCTGAAGCAAGGAGACTGTACTATTGAGGAGTACGCAGTTGAGTTCAACCGGCTTGGCAGATTTGCACCCCGCCTGGTAGAAGACCCAGTAAAGCATGCCAAGAAGTTCCGACACAGACTGCGAGAAGGAGATCCACACCTTGGTAGCTGCAAATGGTGTGATGACTTATGACAAGATGCTGAATATAGCTTAGGATGTTGAGGCCAGCTCATCTGCCCGACCCAAGAGGGAGCACCCAGGATCCAGCAGCAACTACCAGGGCAACAACAAGAGGCCCAACAACAACCACAACAACAGGCCCTCTCACCATCAACCGCCAGTAGCATCCAATAAGGCACCCCAGTACCATCAACAGAAGACAACCAACTGCGCATATTGTAAGAGGCCTGGTCACACTGCAGACGTATGTAGAAAGAAGCGGGGACACTACCTTGCTTGTGGATCTGCCGCCCACCAAGTGAAGGACTGTCCAACTTTATTCATCAGGACTGGAGCTGGACAGCAGAGAGGTCTGTTACTGTCACGACCCGCTCCCAATAATCGAACACGAGTCAGACACGCCCAGCCTTCGTCGTTAGACACGACGAAGTAAGCTATACCAAACTAGGAAAATCTAACTAGATAAACATAAATGTGTACAATCATAGCATCTAAAAACGTTTCCAGAACGATCACCATAATCCACAAATCCATATAACATAAATGTACCAGAGTCATCAGGAATGAAATGTACTATGAACTCTAAAACAATATCTAGGAGTAAAGCTAAACAGTCTAAACCTGAAGCCTCTAGCTAAGTCATGTCTCCATCCTGCTCAGCTAATGTCCCGGGCTCTGGTCCATATGGTAGAATGATATCCTACAAGTACACCTGCAACATATCCAGTCAGGAGCGGAGCAAAGTAAAGTTCTAGGTAATGAACAAGAACATCATGGTATGGAAATGAGTACAAGAGACATGAAATATAATGTACAGGAAAAGAACATAAAAGTACATGAATGTAAGTACAAAAAATAAAGTAAAGAAATGTAACTATGAACCTGAAGTACAAGACATGACATGTGCACAATGTTTGAAATACAACTAGCCTATGTGACCGGCTGGGGTGAGTACATGAATATGTACAGGAGTACATGAATATCGTTACGGCTTAGGACCCGCGTACATAGTGCGAGGCCTAAGCTATCTACATGAATTTTTATAATCGGGGTTTGGTCACAAAGCTGGTGTATTTCCCCTCCCCGACAAAAGTACAAGAACATAAAAGTACATAAGAACATGATATCGTGTCATGACGTGTCACAAAAAAGGTACAAGATATATAAATGTATAAGACCGTAGAAAAGTACTTGCCTTACTCCGGAAAGGTACGGGTAATATATAGAGCTGGATGTCCTCCTGCTTTAAATGATTTACAAGTGGGTTAAGTTCTAAACAAGTATTCACTATATACCTTTATCTACTAACCATATCTAAGTATAAAATAATTATAAGATATACTAACTGTACTCTAGATACAGAATAATAAATATGTACTAAATTATTGACAAAGTATACCATAATATTCATAAGTAATTTAGCTGCCAGACATATGGGTTGGTAAATACTACTATCCATGATAGGCCTTGATCCTCAGATTGTATTTAATCTATATCGCACCCAAGCAAACCCAAACCCTTCAATATGTTATATATATACATAGTCATAATAGCTTACAAAACTAAATTTCATATTGATTGAAAGCTAACTCTACTACTCATGCAACTATAGCTTATATGGCCCCCTTCACATTTTAGTTAGAATGCCCTCTAACAGTTACTCATGATATGTAGGGTGTCACTAAACTTAATACAAATCCTAATATTCATCTTTAAAAGCTATGTTCCAAATAACTTGCCGGCCACACAAATTTAAGGTAATAGAAAGTTAAGTTCCAACTTATTATCACCAGGTTCAATTCATTATACTCAATAGTGCTCATCTCCACAAATAATTCAAGGCTTGCATATATAGTTTAACCATCAAAATTAATTTCAAACCCAAGTAAACCTCTCATTCCCACGTCAAAGTATTTTACTACACGAACCCCGCATCCAGTATCAGTAGAATACTCACATTGATAAACTATAGAACCACAACCAAGGTTTCTAATTAACTACCTGCAGCTCCCTGATATAGCAATCTAAGCTCAACATATCAATTGAATTTAACAGTTAAGTGCTCAGAATTTGGAAGGAAATATGAGCGAATTCACTTAGTAATATTATAACTACAACCAATCAATCAGGAAATTAAACCTGTTACTGCCTATTAGCGTACACGATGATACAAAAATCATGATGACCCATCCAAACCCCTGACTCAAATCGGAACCCACTACCATTCTCCTCCAGTTGTTCACTACGCCACCAATCAGTAGACACGAAATACTAACCACAAGCTCCTGGACATGCAAACGACATGGCTCAGATACGCACACGAACCTAATTGATCCCTGTCTCGCCAACACCATACTTCACGAACTGCCACGTGCTCAACTCAATCGACCCCTACTACTGACACTCATATGCACCAACAGTCATGGGACACGAACTAGTGTTGGACATGATCACTGATAGATATGAATGGAAAATCGGACACAATCACCAACACCCTGCATCCGACCACAACCCGCCCATTCACTATAAATCCTGGCTATGAATTAAAAACACACAACATCAAAATAAAGAATAATACCTGAAGATAATGTGTTCGATTTGGAACCAGGACGCACTCACAGGACACGGACATAGCAGCTCACTCGTGTCCAGAAGGATTCAAGCTTAAACGACTTGATAAACCAATGATGATCTTTGAAGGAACTCAATCGATCCACCGATCTACCAATCTTATCCAAATAGCAGGAAACAAAATAATCACTACGAATTGTTCAATAATTCTTCAGATCTGGACAATCAAGATTGCTACTCACCGTCGATACTCTGTTCTTAACGAAGACGAGGAGTCTTGGTCGATCGATTCTTCGAAACAGTATCCTGTAATCCGATCGCTCGTCGAATCTTGATAAAGGAACCGAACTTCACGTCCTTGCCGCTGCAAGGATCACCGGAGAAGAAATGATGTAGTCGTCGTCATTCGCCATGCCGTCGATAGGAGATCGACGCCTAAACACCTCACCGTGAAGACAACTCGTTCGCCGCCGAAGAGGAAGTGGTGTTGTACTCGAATGATGCTCGTCAGCCGGCAGTCGCCGTCCGAGGATCCGCCATCACCGCCATAGTCGTCCGACGCCGCCATGGCTAGCTTTCGAAGGGGTGGAGATCAATGCAATAGCCGTCCGACGCCGCCATGGCTGTCGAAGGGGTGGAGATCAACGCAATAGCCGTCCGACGCCGCCTTGGCTGTCGAAGGGGTGGAGATCACCGCCGTCGCCATCAGATTTAGGGTTTGGGTTAGCCGATCTGGAAATTAGGGAAGAACAGAGGTGTGGGGACAAGAGTTCTGGTTTGCTCAGGAATGGAGAGCTTGGCTAAATTTTTGCTGAGGAAGAAAAAAATGATGAGACTCTCTCTCCAAATCGGTTTAAAGAAGAAAAAGTAATTTTTGCACTAAGCCCCCCTCCCCCCCCCCCCTCGTTGTAAGTTTATTTAATATAGGTCCCTCCGGTTTTGGTAAATTTTCAAAATCAACCTCTTCTTTTTCATATATTATACTGAGTACAGGAATTAGTTAGAAAAGTGACTGAGTGGGTCCCAAGTTTGTTATAACAAACTTTCAAAATTAAAAAATTATGCTCCTAACTATTTCCCTCCAAAAAGTTCAATTTTCAATATTCAAAATATTTACTAAAATTATAAATACTCAAATCAAAACCTATAATGATTATTAGAAGCTTTAAATTTTCAAAAAAAATAAATGGGGAAGTGGAGTTTCAAATCTCCCCTCTTAAAATAATTTTGTCCTCAAAATTTTAAAAATCAATAAAATAAATCTCAGAAAATCACAAAAGAGGTTCGAACACAAGTTATTTATTGAAATCAGATTTTTCGAACACTAGAATACAATCAAGCAAACAAGCTAGGATAGCGCTCTCGCATCTCGTCCTCGCGCTCCCATGTGGACTCTCCCGGAGAGTAGTGTTTCCACATGACGCGGACAAGTGGAATAGTCTAGTTTCGTAGGCGCTTCTCCCTCCGATCATGGATCTCCACTGGCTGCTCCTCGTAGGTCAACTCGGACCTACCTTTAGCTCTGAATAGTCCACTACATGACTCGAATCTGGAATATAGCGTCGAAGCTGGGACACATGAAAGACGTCGTGCACTCCCTCCAAGCTAGCTGGAAACGCTAGTCGATATGCCACCTCGCCAATTCGCGCCGTCACGTCGAAAGGCCCGGTGTACCTTGGACTGAGATTCCCGTCTCTGTCGAAACGAATGACGCCCCTGGTTGGTGAGATCTTCAGGGACACTCTATCTCCAACCTTGGACTCCAGTGGCCGTCTGCTGCTGTCCGCCCAGTGCTTCTGTCGATCCTGTGCAACTCTGCGAAGCCCTGAGCCTTGAGACCCAGTACTATAATTACACACAAGAAGTCGAAATAACACGATCTAACGACAATTAAGAATCAAATAGGCACGAGATAGAATAAAATTTCAATTACAACTTAGAGGAACAAAATCATGAAGACACAACTCTCTACCGCTAACTACGATCTAACACGAGGAAAACATCCTATCTACTTCCACAAGTCTATTACCAGTAAGTATATTGAGCCTTACTGATTATGACTCGGGCTCCAGTCCTACCCGTGTCGCGAATCGTGCAGACATAAATGAATGCGATGCACCAGAGTCAAATAATACTGAAACTGGAAAGGTGTTGACGAGAATAGTACCTGCCACCACCTCATCTGGTGCTATTCCTTCTTCTTCCATGGTCAAGGCCAGCACTTGACCATGTCCTCTGGGTGCGGGTCCCCTCTGCTAAAAATTCCTCTACCTACTCTGGATCAGAGCTTGGGCTTGGGCATACTGCTGCGGTCTCTGCTGCTGGAATGCCTGGGCCTGCATCGGCAATGGCCTCGGGAACGGGTACTGTAGCTGCTGCTGCGGCTGGACTGGTGCTGGTCCTCTAACTGAAGGACTAGAGAAGGCCGATGAACTCTCCCTGTTCGGGCAGTTCCCAACCCTGTGGTTCAAGGCACCACAAACCTAGCACAAATCCTGTGCTCTACGACACTCTGACACCACATGCCCTGGTTTCCCGCAATGTGAACATCCCACTGCGAAAGACTGCTTCTGCTTCTGCTGCTGAGGGTGCGTCGGGGTGGAATGCTGAACCGACGTCACTGAGGCCGCCCACCTCGGAACTCCAATGGTCAAAGCCCTGGCTGTCGGGGTTGGTGCTGATGACTGATTCATCTGGCCGTGAGATTGTTTCCGACCTCCGGTCCTATCCACGATCCTCTGGGAGGTATACTCATGCCTCCGGGCTGCTCTCAAACCTGCATCAAAAGTATGATGCTCAAACTGCTCCACTGCCAATAAAATTTCTAGGTGGAGCCCTTGCTGGAACTGCTGGGCTCTATCGAACTCGGTCGCCACCAAGGTGGGAGCAAACCGACTAAGCTTGGAGAACTCGGCCGCATATCCATCGACCGTCCTGCCCATCTACTTCAGATTGGTGAACCTCGTATGTAGATCGTATCGAGCTACAGCATCGAAGTACTTGGTCTGGAATCTCTCCCTGAATACTGTCTATAAAATAGGGGCTACTAATCCATCGATCTGCGCTGCCCACCAGCTGCGGGCAAGATCTAGTAACTACAGGCGCACTATGGCCACCTTCTCGTTCTCTGGAGTCCTGGCTGCTTCTAGAATCACCTCTGTCTCCTGAAGCCAAGCATCTGCAGCGATCGCTTCTTCACTGCCGTCGAAAAAGGAAGGGTTCAATCGCTTGAAGCTGTTGGCTGCGCTATTACCCTGATGACCTCCTCTAGTCAAAGCGGCTGCCACCGCCTGGTATAAGGCATCTCTACGATGATCCTGGGAGGCTAATAGTGACCTGATAAAACCCACCAAAGTGCCATCATCAGGCTCTGCAGGCTAGACGGGCTGAAATGGTGGCTCTCCTCCATTAGGCATGACTCTGGAGGCTACTCTTAAATGCTGGGCTTGATCTCCAGGTTGCTGCTGGTCCGCTGGAGGTACTCCGCCTTGCTGATCGGCAGTTCCAGGAACAATGTCGCTGAAGAAGACGACATAAGGAACAATAAGGAAGGACGAGGATAGTCAAAGATGCAAGCATGTGACCAGGTCAAGAGTTCAGAGATTTAGAGGTTACGAGCAGAGATCGAGGGCGAGTGCTGATTGAGACATCAATTCGTTAAACCCTCATATATATTGATTTACAAGACCTGCATGGGCCACCACTTAAACCATGTAACGCCCCAGAACCAGAATACTGGAGAGCGGGGGTTTACATAGCCAGCTACGTATATTGAAGTGCAACCCACCTCGCTATACGGTCACGGCTGTCTAGATATATGAGGGTTTAACTACAAGCCAACAGTCTCCTATGGTCATGAACAAGCCTATTGTCTCAATCTCAAGCTAGCAATAATAGTTACAAGATGTCAGAGCACCAAATATATAATATCAAGGCGTCCCATACATTACATATTGGATGATCATGAAGCTAGTCGTACAAAATGTCAAGACTAGCAAGAGTTCAGTCATACATGATATCCTAGGATCTGTCAATCATGTTACAGCCCGTAGGCAGACAGTAATTAAAAGTGCAACCGAGCTAACACGTGCTCGTCGGCTAAACGCCTCAAAAGAATAATTTTTATAATAAAGTAGAAGACAAAAAGAAACCCACTCGTTGCCAGGGTTACGCCTGGTGGTCACCATCTGGTTGGAAGGTAGGTAAATCCTCTGGAGCTGCTCCGATATCTGGCCATACAAAACCAGCTGGGTCAGACCCCAGAAAGAGCAAGTACCACAAGGAGGCTTCACTTAGGAACTAAAACCAGCATATCACAATAGAATATTAAAGATAATAAATAAAGAATTGATAATAATAGAGATAACAACAGTAAACTGAGCACGAGGAAACCATTCAAGTGCCAGGTCACAACCCTTAAACCAAACAAGGACCGGGGTTGTAACCCTTCACCTGAATAGAGACCTGTCTCAAATACTAATGGTACAGTGAAGACAATAAACGAAGAGAGGACACAAAACTGCTCCGGAAGCCAGGTTACAACCCATAAACCAAACAAGGACCGGGGTTGTAACCCTTCGCCTGAACAGAACTGGACCCCTGATCTTTATTGCTAAGGCCAGCATAATTAATCATGGTATTAAGGTAAGGTAAAACATGACGAACATGGCATGGGGTTGCAATAAGACAATAACGAAGAGAGGACACAGAACTGCTCCGGGAGCCAGGTTACAACCCTTAAACCAAACAAGGACCGAGGTTGTAACCCTTCGCCTGAACAGAACTGGACTTCCGATCGTTATTGCTAAGGCAAGCATCAATAATCATGTCATGTCACAATCTTGCACAGGATCAGGATAAGACTAAGCTGGAATAAACTCCATCCAATCAATCACGGCCAATCAAGAGTACGGCTTGATACTTTTAACTAACTAGGGTTATCGCAGGCCTAGTTACTAGCAAGATGCAATGAGATTATCCCAACAGCCACAAGCCCTGCAGACCATCCGGTTATCCAGGTCGAATGTCCGTTTATGAAGGATGCAACACGTGACAGTGTGCTGGAAATGTGTCCTACTCGTCGGTAGGCTACAAGTCCACTTAGTGCGCCCAGATAACGAAATTGCATGTAGCTGAGAAATCTCTTCATGACTACTGAATTATTCTAGTTTATTAGCCTTAGTCGATTACAGTGGGTACCCCTGACCGTGGTACTCAGGGATCCCCATCCTAGACATGATGCAAGACAGTGCTAGTTTATTTGTACAAACACAATCGTCCACGGTGTCCAGGTCGTTCCTACTTGTCATGTCAGACTAGCTGTCGTAACAGCATGTCAGGATATATCATGTCAGTTTACTTGTCAAGAGTGCGCCATGGCGGGCCACTACCGTGTTCTATTCTTATATTGTCATGAATGATAAAAACTTGCATAAAATAACTAATAACATATTCTTGAAGCCAAGGAAAAGATCTACAACTTTTATATTGGGAGTTAGGAGAAATTCTGGCCACAATTCAGCCAAATAGGACTTGAAATAGCCAAAAATAGCCAAAATAGGCACTATACGGCACAATTCAGCACTATACGGCACTATTCAGCACTATGCGGCACTTCCATATGCGACTAGACACTATGCGGCACTATGCAGCACCCTTATGCGGCTGGACACTATGCGGTACTATGCGGCACCCTTATGCGGCTGGGCACTATGCAGCACCCTTATGCGGCTGGACACTATACGGCACTATGCAGCACCCTCTTACCGCTGGGCACTATACGGCACTGTGCAGCACCCTCATGCGGCTGGACACTATACGGTACTATGCAGCACCCTCATGCGGCTGGGCACTATACGGCACTATGTAGCACCCTCATGCAGCTGGGCACTGTGCAGCACCCTCATGCGGCTGGGCACTATTCATCGTCCCTGCCAAAATCGGCACAGATGAACATAGAAATGGCCAAAAATAATTTTGGCCATAACTTTCTCAAAACAAGTCGAAATCCAACTTTTCAAAGGTCTATTTTCGGTAAAATCGAATTCTCTACAACATGGAACAATCAAAACCTGAAAATAATGAAGTTTAATAGATCAAAACCCAAAAAAACTAAAAATAATATAAACTTAGATCTACAAGAAAATATCCATAAGAATGGAAAATGCTAAGTTGTAAAGTATCTTAGAATCTTACGAGGAAGACAATAGAACAACAAAAATGGAGTTTCTCCAAGAAGCAAGTTGCACTTGCCTAAGCTTCTCTTGGTAGGTGGAGAAGTTAAGGGGAAGAAGATGAAGAATAAATGAAAAGTAAAGATGAGAGAGAAGGCGTTTGGGTTTTAAATGATGATGGTGGTGGTAGGTAGGGGTTTTCTTTTGGTTCATGATGAACCCAAAAGCAAACCAAACCAAGCTAAACCGAACCAAGCTATGCCATAACCAATGAAATGCCAAAATACCCATGCCAATGCAACATGCTAAAAATAAAATCATGACTAGCTAACCATGACTAATAAAAATACGGACCCGAAATATGTAGACGTATACGAAAATACGTAACACGGATTTCGAGGGTGACAATGGCCCCCTTCACATTTTAGTTAGAATGCCCTCTAACAGCTACTCATGATATGTAGGGTGTCACTAAACTTAATACAAATCCTAATATTCAGCTTTAAAAGCTATGTTCCAAATAACTTGTCGGCCACACAAATTTAAGGTAATAGAAAGTTAAGTTCCAACTTATTATCACCAGGTTCAATTTATTATACTCAATAGTGCTCATCTCCACAAATAATTCAAGGCTTGCATATATAGTTTAACCATCAAAATTAATTTCAAACCCAAGTAAACCTCTCATTCCCACGTCAAAGTATTTTACTACTCGAACCCCGCATCCAGTATCAGTGGAATACTCACATTGATAAACTATAGAACCACAACCAAGGTTTCTAATTAACTACCTGTAGTTCCCTGATATAGCAATCTAAGCTCAACATATCAATTGAATTTAACAGTTAAGTGCTCAGAATTTGGAAGGAAATATGAGCGAATTCACTTAGTAATATTATAACTACAACCAATCAATCAGGAAATTAAACCTGTTACTGCCTATTAGCGTACACACGATGATACAAAAATCATGATGACCCATCCAAACCCCTGACTCAAATCGGAACCCACTACCATTCTTCTTCAGTTGTTCACTACGCCACCAATCAGTAGACACGAAATACTAACCACAAGCTCCTGGACACGCAAACGACATGGCTCAGATACGCACACGAACCTAATTGATCCCTGTCTCGACAACACCATACTTCACGAACTGCCACGTGCTCAACTCAGTCGACCCCTGCTACTGACACTCATACGCACCAACAGTCATGGGACACGAACTAGTGCTGGACATGATCACTGATCGATATGAATGAAAAATCGAACACAATCACCAACACCCTGCATCCGACCACAACCCACCCATTCACTATAAATCCTGGCTATGAATTAAAAACACACAACCTCAAAATAAAGAATAATACCTGAAGATAATGTGTTCGATTTGGAAACAGGACGCACTCACAGGACACGGACACAGCAGCTCACTCGTGTCCAGAAGGATTCAAGCTAAAATGATTTGATAAACCAACGATGATCTTCGACGGAACTCAATTGATCCACCGATCTACCAATCTGATCCAAATAGCAGGAAGAAAAATAATCACTACCAATTGTTCAATAATTCCTCAGATCTGGACAATCAAGATTGCTACTCACCGTCGATACTCCGTTCTTAACGAAGACGAGGAGTCTTGATCGATCGATTCTTCGGAACAATATCCTGTAATCCGATCGCTCGTCGAATCTTGATAAAGGAACCGAACTTTATGTCATCGCCGCTGCAAGGATCACCAGAGAAGAAATGATGTAGTCGTCGTCATTTGCCGTGCCGTCGAGAGGAGATCAACGCCTAAACATCTCACTGGGAAGACAACTCGTCCGCCGTCGAAGAGGAAGTGGTGCTGCACTCCAAGGATGCTTGTCAGCCAGCAGTCACCGTCTGAGGATCCGCCATCACTGCCATAGTCGTCCGACGCCGCCATGGCTGTCGAAGGGGTGGAGATCACCGCCATAACCGTCCGATGCCGCCATGGCTATCGAAGGGGTGGAGATCACCGCCGGCGCCATCAGATTTAGGGTTTGGGTTAGCCGATCTAGAAAATTTGAGACGAACAGAGGTACAGGGAGAAGAGTTCCGGTTTGCTCAGGAATGGAGAGCTCGGCTAAATTTTTGCTGAGGAAGAAAAAAATGAGGAGACTCTCTCTCCAAATTGGTTTAAAGAAGAAAAAATAATTTTTGCACTAAGCCCCCCCACCCCCCTCCCGGTTGTAAGTTTATTTAATTAGGTCCCTCCAATTTTGGTAAATTTTAAAAATCAACCTCTTCTTTTTTATATATTATACTGAGTACAGGAATTAGTTAGAAAGGTGACTGAGTGGGTCCCAAGTTTGTTATAACAAACTTTCAAAACTAAAAATTCCTGCTCCTAACTACGTCCCTCCAAAAAGTTCAATTTTCGACATTCAAAATATTTACTAAAATTATAAATACTCAAATCAAAACCTATAATGATTATTAGAAACTTTAAATTTTTAAAAAATAAATAAATGGGGAAGTGGAGTTACAATTACCCACCCAGCAGCAACGCTACAACCAGCAGAGGGCCGGAAAAGCTTTTGCCTTGGCCGTTGAGGAGCCAGAATCAGAGCCAGATACTGAAGGAGATGTCATCATAGGTGCTATTTTATTACATTCGCACCCGACTTTAGCTTTATTTGACTCTAGAGCTTAACATAGTTTCATATCATCGAACTTCATTACTACATATATATCACATAGATGTAGGATGTAGTAAAATGATTTATAGAGTTATGACCGGAGGTGGACCTATCCCAATCACAGAGACTTACACCTGCCCTATCACTATCGCAGGTCATACCTTCCTAGCACCCCTCTTAGTCATGCCTCTCCCTAACTACGATGTAGTCTTGGGAATAGACTGGTTGGACAAGCAGCACGCCCTGATAGACTGCCATCGGGGTTGTGTCATCTTTAGTGCACCTGGAGGACCCAATTTTGAGGTGGCTCGAGCACCAGAAAGCATGGAGTTACCCCCAGATCGGGACGTGGAGTTCACTATCGATCTAGTACCTGGCTTTTCACCTATCTCGCAATGATGCTACAGAGTCAACCCCAAAGAGGCCAAGAAGATGAATGACCAGATTGACGAACTCAAGGCCCATGGATTCATCAGAAGTGGAGCTTCACCCTTAGGGGCACCAGTCTTGTTCGTACCCAAGAAGAGCAGAATCATACGGATGTGCATAGACTACCGGGCATTGAACAACATTACCATCAAGAACAAGTATCTCCTGTCTAGGATTGACGATCTTTTCGACCAGTTGAGCGAAGCGAAGGTCTTCTCGAAGATCGAACTCAGGTCAGGATATCACCAAGTCAAAGTACGGAAGGAAGATATACTAAAGACGACATTCAACACCAAGTATAGACAATATGAGTTCTTGGTCATGCCCTTTGGAATTAAAAAAGCCCTAGCAGTGTTCATGAATCTCATGAACGAGATCTTTTATGAGTATCTGGACCAGTTTGTCGTTGTCTTCGTCGACGACATTCTGATTTACTCGAAGATCCAAGAAGAACACGAGAAGCACTTGCGGATAGTCCTGGAGACATTGAGGAAGGAGAAGTTATACGGTAAGCTGTCCAAGTGCGACTTTTCTTAGACAAAGTAGATTTTTTGGCCACGTTGTCACATGAGAAGGCATATCAGTGGATCCCAAGAAGATAGCAGCAGTAGTGTCATGGACGACACCCAATTCAGTTGTAGAGATCAGGAGCTTCTTGGGCTTAGTAGGGTATTACAGAAAGTTCGTGAAAGATTTTGAAAGGATGGTCGAGCCCATGACGAAGCTAACCATGATGAATAAAGAATTTGTCTGGACCGAGGTGTGTCAGGCATCATTTAAGGAACTGAAGAGAAGGTTGACATCAGCACCAATATTGTCGCTATCCTCAGGATCAGGTGGATTCTCTATCTATAGCGACGTTTCCGACAAAGGATTGGGATGTGTGCTACAACAACATGGAACGGTAATTGCTTATGCTTCACGACAGTTACGGAACCATGGGAAGAACTACCCGACGCATGACCTGGAGCTAGCAGCGGTCATCTTTGCCCTAAAGTTCTATAAGCATTACCTATACGACGAGAAGTTAGGCATATACACAGACCATAAAAGTCTAAAGTACGTCTTTACACAAAAGGAGCTCAACATGCGCCAAATGCGATGGCTGGAGCTCATGAAGAATTTTGATGTCAATTTACAGTACCCTACGGATGAGGCTAATGTCGTTGCTGATGCGCTTAGTAGGTAACTGATGGCATTTCTAACAAAGGATCGGCATCTGCTAGAAGACATGGAGAAGCTTGGACCAGAGATTGTGCTACCAGAAGCAGTAATATTAAAGCTTGGAAAGAAGCTATTGTACCAGGAGTGGACTCGCCCATGATGTAACTACAAGTACAGTCCAGCCTAATCGACAAGGTCAAGGAGACTCAATTCCAGGATGAGACACTGTGAAATCTGAGAAACCGATCGAGTATTATCCAGAACACTTGAGGGTTTCTCCGTAACTGGAGATGGAGCATTGAGGCATAGCACAAGGCTTTACGTGTCGATTGGTGAACTGAGGAACGAGCTGATGAAGGAGGTACATCAGTCACAACATTTATCCATCTGAGAGCAAACAAGATTTACAAGGACATGAGAGCATATATATGGTGGCTTGGAATGAAGAGAGACATGGCAGAATTCATCTCAAAGTGCTTGATCTGCCAGCAGGTGAAGGTGGATCGTCAGAGGCCAGCAGTTTGTTGCAACCGCTCCCTATTTCGGAGTAGAAATAGGAGCATATCACCATGGACTTTGTAATGAGATTTCCTAGATCCCAAGGAGGGAAGGATGCAATCTGGGTAATTGTGGACAAACTGATCAAGTCTGTCCATTTTATTTCCTTCAAGGTTGGTTTATCCACCGAAAAGTTAGCAGCTCTCTACATGCGGGCCGGGTTCATGGAGTTCCAATCAGCATTGTATCAGATAGGGATACCCGGTTCACTTCACATTACTGGAAGAGTCTGCAGAAAAGCTTTGGTACTCAGCTAAAGTTCAGCACCGTACCATCCACAAACCGATATGCAGTCTGAAAGGACTATTCAGACGCTGGAGGACATGCTGAGATCGTGTGTTTTACAGTTTGGAGGATCTTGCGAAGATCATTTGTACCTGGTTGAATTTTCTTATAATAATAGCTACCAGGTCAGCATCCGTATGACACCATTTGAGGTGTTGTATAGACGCCGTTGCCAAACTCCACTAGCAAGCGACGACGTAGAAGATCGAGTTATGCTGGGACCAGAGATGGTTATAGATGCTGCAGAGAAAATGAACGTGATCAGAGAGACGCTGAGGATTGTACAGGACCGCTAGAAGCATTGGGGAAACAGTAAGCTTCGAACATTAGAATTTGAGGCAGAAAACAAAGTCTTTGTCGGGATTTCTCCTGCTAGAGGCATGATCAGATTCGATAAAGCTGGGAAGCATAGTCCCAGGTATATTGGTCCATTTGAAGTACTAAGTAGAGTTGGAGAAATAGCATACATTGTGGCTCTTCCACCAAGTCTTGAGGGCGTGCACAACGTCTTCCACGTATCGTATCTAAGGTGCTAAGTATCGGAGCCGAGCCATATTATGGATCACTCAGAGAAGGAAATTGAACCAAGTCTCACCGTGCTAGAGCAGCCAGTGGAGATAGAAGATCGAATGGAGAAAAGACCGAGGAACGCTGTGATTCTGCTAGTCAAGGTAGCTTGTCGTCACCACACTCCAATCGAGGCTACCTAGGAGCGAAAGGCTGAGATGAGGGAGAAGTATCCTCACCTTTTCTAAGTATATTCCTAACCCCACTCTTTTCATTATCAGTAGAAATTTCGAGGACGAAATTTTCTAAGGAGTGAAGGTTGTAAAATCCATGATTTTACTTTTATTTATTTAATGGACTTTATGTAGAATAATGTGTATTTGTATTATTTTTTACTACATGTGGCATTTATTGAGAGTTTTAGTTAGCCCATAACTTAAGCCCATGGGTTAAACCTGCTAACCCTACCCAAACCCAGTTAACTTAATCCTACCGTTCCCAAACCCACTCTCCAGTCTTCTCCCGATCTGTTTCCTCTGTCGGATCACACCCCCACGTAACCCCTCTCCCCCTTCACGTAAAATCTTTCAGAAACCTCTTTCTCCCTTACAGAACATCACAAAACCTTCACAAATCTATTTCTCCCAAAAACCTTCATATTCCCTTCATCCCTCCCCCAATTCCAAAACTAACCCCACCACTAAAGTCCTTTCCTCACCCCGATCAATCTGACACCTCTCTCGGAGGTGTTTCCCAACGTCGGGCAGAATCCGACGTTCCTGCGCCCACCTCCAGGACCGCCGCTCGCTTTCCGTCGCCGCCTGCCAGCCGCCGCCGTGCGCCCGTCCCATACGCCAGCACCCGTCGCCCACAATACGCCCGCCCCGTGCACTGCCGTGTTGCCGACGTCCCGCGGCTTCCACGTCGGAGCACCAGCAAGGCCTGACCGGCACGCCAGCCCCGCCGGCTGTCCCGTGCGCCCCACGCGGCCTCCCTGCGTGCGTGTGCCGTTACGCGTGCCCCGTGCGCGCATCCGCGTTCCGTCGTCATGCGACCCGAGTCTGAGGCCTCCCCTCGGTACTCCTTCCCCAACTCTCCGGTATAGTTTCTATCATAATCCTGTTTAAGTTCCAGAATAGAAATTATGAAAAAAACCAACTTTTTGTCCGACCGTAATTGACAGAATGAAGCTCTGTTAATTCTGGAATAATTAGTTTCCTAATTTAGGTTTGTCTTTGTTATTAGTATTTGTTAACTTTATTAGTGCGTAATGGTTAGAACAGTATTGCTAATAATAATAGCGACATCTTTATAAATGTAATTATTTTGCTATAAATTATAAGCAATAATAATAAGATTCATAAAGTATATTTAATACTTTTAAGAATAATGTTAGTTATTATTCCCTTAGTAAATCCTTAAGTTATTCGCGTTACTAAATAATTTCTTATTAATTGGTAATACAAAATTATTTTTGTAATAAACTCACTAAAAGGGTTAAGTTAGCTTGTCTTATTAAAATACGTTTTTAAATGATATTTTAATTACTACCTTAAAATATGATTCTAAAATATTAGATTTAATAAATAAATGATTCTCATAATATTATAACTATTAAAATGGTTTTCTTTATATTTTAAAATATCTATTAAAAATACTATAGTTAATTTATGATAATAAACCATTATTTCATTTCAAAAGTATTTTCGAGTATTTTGTATAAGTAATTTTAAATTAAATACTCATGAAAACCCATTTATTATTTACTAATAAATAAAATGTAGTTTTTTCCGTATTATTTATAAAAATATAATAGTTATTAAGAAAATCGTTTTTACCAAATATTAATATACGTGGTTAAAGTATTAAATAATTGTAGCTTTACTCATCTAAAAATATGTTATAACTAAATAATTATTTTATTAATTATTGACGGATTTAGAGTCTAGACGATATCGTATTATTAATTAGTTAATTAATTAGAATTGTAGCAACCGTATATTGGCAACTAAGTTATATTTCGTTAATGTAGGTTTTCAGTTCCAGGATTTAGTCTGAATATTTTCTATCGTCACCTACAGCATCGAAAAAACCAAGGCAAGTTCATATGTATTCAAACTTGTGTTTTAGTTAATAATTAAAATATTGCATCGTAAAATCATTGTATCGACACTTGATCCACTGGATCCTATTCGAACCCAACTGATTGCTTGACTGACTCATTGACTCGGAATTGGAGAGTAGTGTTAACACCTGTGGTCAAAGCCCCCTAATGCCTCATTGTGGATGGCGGAAGTCCAACTCGGGCTGAAGCCGTACCGTATTCAGTAGAACACATACTGCCTCCATCCCTAGCCGGACACAGAATGTTACGCGCTCACACACTATTGCTAGATATAGATTGCATCATTTTATTTCCAGAGATTTATTGCATCACTGCTTCTTTATTATTATTAGAAAATAAATTATGTTATAAAATTGTTTCTTGTCTCTTTTTAAATTATTCATTAAGATGCTGGAATGGATATGTATGTTCTTGTTGTCCTCCTGACTGGATACCAATATGTATGTTCTTGTTTTCCTCCTGACTGGAGACTAATATTTTAGGTGATTGCGATGACGATGAGCTGGCCTATAGTTCTTACTACGGATTCAACTTGGGTTCCGAGGAGTTAGTCGGACCCGAATAGGAGACCCAGGAGTTTTAGATTGTACCTTTCTATTTAGTTTCTTTCCTTCTTAAAAGTTGTAATAACTGAATGTTTCCTCCTTTGTGCTTATTCCAATTAGACTCTAGTTTCATTTCAAAAAATATTTTAATAAAGTTTTTATTCCGTATTTAGAATAGTGTTCCTGCATTGCTACTGATTGATACAACTTACTGTCGCCGTCTCACAATGGTGCAAGCTGGACATGATCCGACTGGACCCAGTATCTTGGGATCGGGTCGTGACAATAAGCACTATCCACAAAAAAGCTACAACCGATGTGGGACTATTGCATTTGAGGGAGTTGGTTTTTGGAGTGAAACAACAGTAGCAAATTATATGTTTTAAAAATTATGATGGTTTACATCTATTCCTTATATCTAGCATATAATAATTTTGTCCTTAGTAATTCACATCCTTGTTTTATTTTCTCTCGTGCTCTTTGGTCCGAGCTTTGCTATCGTTTGACAGCCTAGTATTTATTCGCTAAGTATGGAAGATGAACACGAAAATACTACCCCGTAGTACTGCCTGATGGAGAAAGTAGAACATGAAAAAGAAAGTTGGAACTGAAAAATGATATATTTGTATCTTGAGTTATTTGTAAAAGATCCAATAGCGCAATGTGTAATTTACTTTGTTTTGAGATTTATTTGGGGGATATGAGTTGTACCAAGCTTCCTAATAATTATTTCTCTTATGTTTTATATGTTGACTTGAGACTAGCATATAATTGTCTATCTCTATCCCTATAGACAAAAATAACAAGTACAAAAAATGGGATATGTGTAGGTCATGTAGTCTTAGATGTTTATTACGAACTCTAAAACAGTACGAACTCTACCCGTGATATTCTGGAAGTGAGATGGGATAAAAAAATTTTAGGAAAAACTTGTCATTTTTAGAAATTGTAGCTAGAGTCTTTTATAGGTGTTGCATGGAATATAAATCCATAAATCAATTTTTATCGTCTATATGTAATTTTAATGCAAAATTTAACAGAAACAAAGCATGAATCAGCCAAACTATCAAATGAAAACCACTACAAACTAGCAAGAGACCAACATTTCTTCACTACTTTGCAAACTCTAAAACTAGAAGAACTACACTAGAATTAGTAGGGGAAAATAGAGGCCGGAACGGTGGTGGGCCCATCCATCCACACAAATCAACCCAAAATTGGATACGAAAAAGCGCCCACCACAAACCCAAACTATTCACCACCCTTTCCTCGCCCCCCACTCACCGCACCCGATCCCCATCGGGCCCACCGCTGACCTCCGCCGCCTGCGCCGACACCGACACCGACACCGGAGCAGCAGCAGCGTAGCACTCCCCTCCTCCTCCGCCGACGCCGCCCTCCATCCGCCACGGCTCCTCCGAGGCCCACATGAACCCCATGGGTCCCATCCCCAGCCCTAGCTCGAACCGGAACGGCTCCCCCAGCGCGGCCAGCTGGTACCCGCCCGGCCCGCCCACCAGCTGGTGGTGGGCCAGCAGCGGGGACACGTGGCGGAGGGGGAGGAGCGGCGGCGGCGCCGCGTCGTGGACGGCGGTGCGGAGGCGCTTGTTGGGGTTGTGGTGGTGGATGGGGTTGTGGGTGGCCGGGCTGCGGGAGGAGCCGCCGATGGGGACGTTGCGGAGGGAGCCGCCGAGGGTCCAGTAGCGGCGGCAGCTCCGGCAGAAGTGGCGCGGCTGGGAGGTGTTGTAGTTGTTGTAGTAGCAGAACTTGGTGTCGCGGGACTCGCAGCGGGGGCACTTCTCCCGCCGCGGCTCCTCCGGGCCCTCCATCTCGGCCGCCGGGCGCCGCCGCGACTCAGCTGCTGCTGCTTCGGATGGCATTGCCGATGATGTCTCTCTTTTTTTTTCTTTCTTATCAAGATGATAGATAGGTCGGTGACGTGGGGGGGGGGGGGGGGGGGGGGGGGTGGATGATCGATAGTGTACAGCTGTAGGCTGCTGCTGGTTATATAGTAGCGAGTACTGGCTAATGTTGTGTGTTTTGCACGTAGGACCCCATCTCCCAATTTATTTGCAAATATCATGTAATTTTGTAGGAATGTCACGTAATTAGGTGATTACTGGATCGAAGGGGATAAAATATGGATAAAAGCCCACAAGACTCGGATGTAATAATATAATTTAGGGTTATTTAGTTGCAGGTCACACACACACACACACACACACATATATATATATATATATATATACGAAAATGTCGGTCAATTTCGAACCCAGATTCTAATATCCATATATACGTGAGATCCTAAAACTAAATAACCCTAATAATTTCTTTGTTGCATAGTTGGTTGCAACTTGCAAGTGAATCAGCAAGTTATATGTAGGCAATACTATTAGGTAAACATTAGAAAATGGCTAAGGACAACACACATGTTATCACATATATTTTTAAAAATTTGTCATTTTTTGATAAAGATATGAAAAGTGTTAAATGCAATTCCAGTTTTCTGTATTAGTACTATCAGAATTTTAGCAATCCTAACTACAGTGAGAACTGTCAGAATTCTGACAATCCTAAAACAACAAATTGTGTGTTTTAGAACTACCAGACTTATGACATGTCCTTCGTCGTCTCCAATCGGAATGTACCGATTTCTAATCTTCTACATCCATCATCTTCTTCTCTCTCTTGGCTTCACCTCCTCTCCATCTCATCCCTGTTAGTCTATTTGCAAACAATCGATGGAAAAAACTCAGTTGCAATCCCTAAGAAGAGATGCAAATAATGCAGTTGCAATCCCTAAAAAGAGATGCAAATAATGCAGTTGCAATCCCTAAAAAAGAGATGCAAATAATGCTGATTGCGTAGCCTAAACGATTAAAAAAAAAAATCGAATCGCGTTTGCAATAGCGGTTTCTCGAAGGCAACAAGAGATGATCAACAACAGTTGAGTCTCAGATTCTCGAAGGCAACAGAAAGAGGAAGGAAGAAGAAGAGCGGATCTCGCTGGGGTGTTGAACACCGGCGCTCAAAGCTATACCCGCAGTACGGATAAGCTCCCAGGAACCAGCAAGTTCAGGAGAACTTCTGGAACGCTCGTAAGTCAATATTTGAGACTTGAACGGGCTTCCTGGACTTAACAGACTCCCTCAACTCTCTTCTTGGTGCATCTTTCAAAGGAGGCCAAGGGGCTCTATTTATAGAGTGGAGTTGAGACTTCACCTCTTCTCCTATCCGATGTGGGACTAAAATACCAATACTCAAAAATAGAGTTTGATATTTTAGATCATCCCACAATCAGCATAGAAGTGTGCCAGTCCACGCCTACCCCCCGAACCCTCCCGTGCATGCACGAGACATCTTGGAGTCCGCGTCCGAGTCCGAGTCCGCACAACAAAAATTAACTTGCATCCTTGTTGGATTTAATCCTTTTTCCTTCTAGGAAAATACTTCCACATGGCACAAACTTGTGCCCCACTACACCTCATGTGCACACCTCAACACAAGCAATGCATTATATTGAGATACTCACCATTTGGTGTAGCCGATGTGGGACTATCTTTTCTAGTCCAAAGGCAAAAACACCAACAATCCCCCACATATCTCAATATATGGGTTGAGCGTTCCCCACAGTGATTGTCCATCATGCATTAGGAGAGATGTCGCTACGACTTGAATCTTCCCGCATAGGTTAAATAACAGCATGATACAAGAATGGACTAAGCCTTGAATTCTGCACCATAACTGCAATTCTTCCTACTCACATAGTGACATCAACTGTGCTTCTGGCTGCACATTGAAGGCCTTGTGCCAGCCTGGTTTCAGTGTATAATTTTTGGGCGTCTACAAGTTTACCCTCAAGAGACGGCCTGATATCTCTGTCCATACACTATAGGTGAGTTCTATATAAAGAGTCATTGGCATGAAGCATTGCGCTTCTTTGCGGTGCTACGCCGCTATGACATGGCTGACAAAGCCAAGGCATTACCCCTACCTGGGAACCTCATCGTAGTGTCATACTACTGTAGCATGAGGTCTCAAGCCTCTTTGTAGTGCCAAACTACCCAGCATGAAGCCTTGCGCTCCCTTGTGGTGTTACGCCACTATGACATGGCTTGCAAAGCCGAGGCTTTACCCCTACCTGGGTACCTCATCGTGGTGTCATGCCACTGTAACATGAGGACACCGGCCTCTTTGTAGTGCTGCCTACATCTCTTTATTACGATTATGCAACATTAGGCTACCTGCCTATATGCGGTGCTACGCCGCCTGTAACTTGGCTAACAAAGCCGAGGCATTACCCCTACCTGGGAACCTCATGGTGGAGTCACCCCACTGTAGCATGGAGTTGTAACACTCCTTTGTGGTTGTTGCGCCACCATGCTTCCTGTAAAGCATAACAGACCTTCACTCAGTCTGAGAACTCATTAAGGCATTATGCCATCCTTCTCACAGGATCAATTTTCCGTAGAAAATTCATAGTAGACAACAGTGGTTCTGGGTCCGAAACTCTTACATGTTCCGCAGAACAAGTGCCCACTGTTAACTAATATTTTTCCAGTCAATAGTCCTCCCTTGAATCAAAAAATTAGATATCTGGTAGATTTCTCTTTGAACCAATAACATAAAATTTATTGATAGGATTATAATGACACAATATTAGAATGCCTTCAAGCCCATCTTCCTTGCTGTGTCCTCGACCAGCTGACGCTTGAGACCCTTCGTGAACGGATCCGCCAGGTTTTCCTGACTCCGAACATCGATCACTGCAATGACGCCCCTTTTTATGAGATCGTTCACTGCTCTGTGCTTCAAACCGCACAGTCCTCTTCTTCCCGTTGAAGAGTTCATTTGATGCCACTGCTGCTGCCGCCTGGTTGTCACAGTATATCGGAATCGCCGGTATCTGAGCCCCAACCATTGGAAGGTCATACATGAGCTCCCGAAGCCACTCTGCTTCATCTGCTGCAGCGTCCAATACAAAGAATTCAGATTCCATGGAGGAGCAAGATAACATAGTCTGCTTCTTCGACTTCCACGATATAGCAGCTCCACCCATGGCGAACACATATCCACCTGTGGAATATTCGCTCTCCACCTCTGAACACCAGCTAGCATCACTGAAGCCTTCCACTACTGACGGATCTCCGCTGTAGTATAGTGCATATGTCTGAGTCTTCTTGAGATATCTCATAACACGCTTCACAGCTTTCCAATGCTTTACGCCTGGATTGCTCGTAAATCGACTCAACATTCCCACTGCAAAGGCTATGTCAGGCCTTGTGGCAGTAGTAGCGTACATCAAACTTCCGATGATGCTAGCGTACTCCAACTGCCTGACGCTCTCCTTCGAATTTGGCTCCAGTTTCAGATCACTCCTGTACGGTATATCAATAATAGGAAGATCTTGATACCCGTAGCGAGAGAGCATCTTCTCAATGTAATGAGACTGTGACAGCGCTATTCCAGTGCCTGTTCGGATGATCTTGAGCCCCAAGATTACGTCGGCATCCCCCAAGTCCTTCATACTGAACTTGGTCGAGAGGAATTTCTTTGTCTCTGTGACGCAGCTTAAATCCGTACCTAGGATTAGCATGTCGTCCACGTATAGACAAACGATTACTCCTCTTCCGTCAGCAAACTTCGTATAGACACACTTGTCTGTTTCACTGACCCTCTAGCCATTTGACCTTATCACCTTGTCAAACTTCTCATGCCATATTTTGGGAGCTTGCTTCAAACCATACAGAGACTTCATCAACTTGCAGACTTTGTCTTCCAGACCTCTGACGACAAAACCTTCTGGTTGTTGCATGTAGATCTCTTCGGTCAGCTCGCCATTAAGGAATGCCGTTTTTACATCCATCTGATGTATCACCAGCTTGTGTATTGCTGCTAAAGCAATTAACAATCTGATAGTTGTCATCCGAGCTACTGGAGCATAAGTGTCAAAGTAGTCGATCCCCTGCTTCTGAGCAAACCCCTTGGCCACTAGCCTGGCCTTGAACTTGTCAATGGTTCCATCTGCTTTCATCTTCTTCTTGAAGATCCATTTGCATCCGATGGGTCTTGCTCCTTCTGGTAGGTCGACCAATACCCATGTGTTATTGGAGGTGATTGAGTCAATCTCGTTGTCAATCGCCTCCTTCCAGAATATAGCATCTCTGGTCTTCATCGCCTCATCATAGGTAAGCGGATCTGCTTCCACATGATAGGTGACGAAGTCATCTCCGAAGTCTTTCGGCCTCCTCGCTCGCTTAGTTGACGGCTCAGCGAGTTCTGGTTCAGCTGGTGTCTCCTCGACAACAACTCCATCTTGGACTACTGGTTCGATAAAGATCTCTGTCTGCTCCGCACCCTCATTATTCTCCGGAATGTCCGTGAGAACAATGTTCTTGTGCCTTGCAAACTTTTCTTCAAAATATTCAGCATCGCGAGATTCGATGATATGATTTGACTCGATATCAAGGAATCTCCGAGCATCACTCTTCTCGACATACCCCAGGAAGATCGCCTTAGTAGTCCTTGTCCCCAGCTTCTGAATCTTTAGATCCGGGAGCTTCACATAAGCCAGGCACCCCCACACTCGAATGACATTCAGGTTGGGTCTGACTTTGAACCAGAGTTCATGAGGAGTTATGTCGGAAGTTGCATACGACACTCTGTTCAGAATGAAAGTGGCCGTTAATGCAGCTTCTCCCCAATAGCACTTTGGGAGACCCGCAGTCAACAACATAGAATTCATCATCTCTGTCAACGTTCTGTTCTTCCTTTCTGCTACTCCGTTGGATTGTGGAGAATACGGAGCCGTCGTCTCGTTGATGATTCCATGTTCTTTGCAGAATGATGAGAATTCATGAGACCTATATTCCCCACCTCGATCACTCCTCAGCCTCTTGAGTTGTTGTCCAGTTTGCCGTTCAGCCTCGGCCCTGAACTCCTTGAACTTCTCGAATGCTTCGTCTTTAGATTTGAGTAAATAGACGAAGGCATACTTGGAGAAGTCATCGATGAAAGTAATGAAATACTTCATCCCGGCCTTTGTAGAGAATTGTTTGAAGTCACAGATATCTGAGTGAACCAACTCCAGAAGATCTGTGCTTCGATGGACCCTGTGGAAGGGTTTCCTAGTGATCTTCGTCTGAGCACATATCTCACATTTCTCTACCTTACCCCCACACTTGGAGATAAGTCCTAGACTAGACATTTTGTTTATTCGCTTACAATGAACATGTCCTAGTCTATTATGCCACAACTCAAGAGAGTAATTCAAACTAGTGATAGCATTGACATTATTATGCTGGGTTACAACAAGCTGAATTTTGTACATTCCTTCAGTCTGAAAAGCTTTCCCGAAGAAAGTACCCTTCTTGGACATCACCATTTGGCCAGCATTGATGTCCATCCTTAAGCCTGCGTTGCAGAGCAGGCTCCCAGAGATCAGGTTCTTTGCGATTGCAGGAACATGCTTCACACCTTGAAGCGTCAGAATGTTCCCCGATGTAAGCTTCAGCTCCACCGTCCCGATCCCCAGTACTTCAGCTTGTGCCTGGTTCGCCATCATGACTTTCTCGGAAGTAGGCTCATAGGAGACGAACCAGTCCTTGTCTGAACAGACATGACATGTCGCGCCAGTGTCTATCCACCAGTCCAAGTCTGCCCCCACAGTTGCAACCTGTGCTATCATGGCAACCTGATTAGTAACCAAAGAAACCTTGTTAGGCTCACCTTGCTCTTTGGGCTTGGACTTGCATTCACTTTTATAGTGACCCTTCTTGCCACAGTTGAAGCAAGTCACATGGGACTTGGACTTCTGTTGCTTGAATCCTGGACCCTTCACTTTCAGATTCGAGAAGTCCTTCTTCTTGTGGTGAGAAGCCGCCTGCTTCCCTTTGTTCTCTCTGGTGGCTTGAACCAGATTCGCCGTTGCTAGTTGCTTGGACAGGGTGTCCAACTTCTGTTGAGAGCGCATCTCGTCCTCAACATGAATCTCGCTGAGGAGATTATCCAGGCTAATCTCCATCTTCTTCCTATGCATCCTTGCATAGATGTTGCTCCATCCTGGAGGAAGTTTTGCCACGATCCCTCCAAAGACGAACTTGTCGACGAGGGGCATGCTATCGTCCTCCAGTTTCTGGCGCAGCTTCAGGAACTCTTTCACTTGGGGCAGCATGGTCTTCTCGTCTTCAAAGACCCATTTGTGGTATTTTTCAACCATGAACATCTTCGACCGGGCCTCGTCGTCGTCATACAGCTTTCCCACGGACTCCCAGATCTCTTTGGCAGAAGTCCTCTTTGTGTAGGACTCGGCCAGAGAGTCTTCCATGGAATTCAGGATCAGCAGCCTGCATATGCTGTTATCCTTTTTCCACTTCGTCTGCTTGCTCGTAGCAGCGGCCAGAACAGCAGCAGATCCTGTTGCTGGAACGATTGGTTCTTCCTCATCCAACACGTGATCAACATCCACGAGTTGAAGGTTCAGAGTCACCTTTCGCTTCCAGATCTGGAAGTGTTCGCCGTCGAATTTCTCCAACTTGTTAAAGCCGGTATCGACAAGCGAAGCACGAGTGTTTTCCATCGAATCGTATAGCTTTGAGATTGTTAGTCTATTTGCAAACAATCGATGGAAAAAACTCAGTTGCAATCCCTAAGAAGAGATACAAATAATGCAGTTGCAATCCCTAAAAAAGAGATGCAAATAATGCAGTTGCAATCCCTAAAAAAGAGATGCAAATAATGCTGATTGCGTAGCCTAAACGATTAAAAAAAAAAATCGAATCGCGTTTGCAATAGCGGTTTCTCGAAGGCAACAAGAGATGATCAACAACAGTTGAGTCTCAGATTCTCGAAGGCAACAGAAAGAGGAAGGAAGAAGAAGAGCGGATCTCGCTGGGGTGTTGAACACCGGCGCTCAAAGCTATACCCGCAGTACGGATAAGCTCCCAGGAACCAGCAAGTTCAGGAGAACTTCTGGAACGCTCGTAAGTCAATATTTGAGACTTGAACGGGCTTCCTGGACTTAACAGACTCCCTCAACTCTCTTCTTGGTGCATCTTTCAAAGGAGGCCAAGGGGCTCTATTTATAGAGTGGAGTTGAGACTTCACCTCTTCTCCTATCCGATGTGGGACTAAAATACCAATACTCAAAAATAGAGTTTGATATTTTAGATCATCCCACAATCAGCATAGAAGTGTGCCAGTCCACGCCTACCCCCCGAACCCTCCCGTGCATGCACGAGACATCTTGGAGTCCGCGTCCGAGTCCGAGTCCGCACAACAAAAATTAACTTGCATCCTTGTTGGATTTAATTCTTTTTCCTTCTAGGAAAATACTTCCACATGGTACAAACTTGTGCCCCACTACACCTCATGTGCACACCTCAACGCAAGCAATGCATTATATTGAGATACTCACCATTTGGTGTAGCCGATGTGGGACTATCTTTTCTAGTCCAAAGGCAAAAACACCAACAATCCCTCCCCCTATATATACATCATAACTTCATCTCCTTGTGTCTCGTGGCCAGGGCCGGCCCACGGGGTTGGGTTACCCTATCCAGAGTTAGCTTCGGTTATCCCTTGAGCATTATTCTGGATCGATCCTGAAAGATCACTCGAGATCCTGACCTCTTGTGGAGTCATGCTGAATCTGAGGGGTTACCCCAAGCAAACGAGGGTTGTCCAAGTTCAAAATTTTGTCTCTCTGGACTGGCTCTGCTCGTGGCTTCACCTCTTCACCATCTCATCGACCACTTTCTTGCGACGTGTTTACTCCAAAGTCCACGCCCAATTCTAAATATATCATCTCTTCTATTTTTATGTTCTTAATTTGGCCTTAAAGAAGACATGGTTGTCATTGCACCTTCTCTCTCTCTCTCTCTCTCTCTCTCTCTCTCAAAATAAGGGAGAACAGCCACTATAAACTAATGTTAGAAATCATTTGGTGGGCCATTGTAAACTAACTAATGTTAATTACAAAATCATTTTCAATGCCCAAAATTAAGTGATGGTTGCACTTGCGCCAAAGACTTATAATAAGCACCTCCATTGATATCCTCCTGTACATGAGGGTTCTCTATGCAAATAATTCAGAAGAAATGGCTTATTTTGCAAGAAGCCATCAAAGTTTAACGACTGAATGGACGATGATGAAGGGAAATATAGAGAGATTCTAACGTCGTTTTCTTGGTTGGTACGGCGGGGTTTCAAAAGGCTGAGAAAGGGGGATTGCAGCAGACGGGGAGGACCCTTTCGTTTTGGATGGAGCTGCTTGGAACTTTTCAGGTGCAAGGAATTTTCCTCCTCTTATCATTTTGAATTGATGAGAGGAGAAGCGAAAGAAAGATGACAATCACAAGATACTGTGCTGCTGCTGCTGCCTTTGCCCTCCTAGCTAGTGCCCACTTCTACCGTACAATTTGGTCCTATATGTGTTCTGCCTTATGTTGGACCTCAATTCTGTCTTCGCCAGGATAATTTTTTTTTTTTGCATATCATGACTTAGAGCATCATTTGAAGTTGGGACTATCAAATATAATTTGGGATCCCATATTTAAAAAAAAATATAAATATAAAATAGATTAGATTTGTATGAGAATAGTAGAAAATGATAAAATGAGCTCCGGTCCCAAACGTTATGTGGTCAAAAATTAATGTAGAAAAAAATAATATAAAGTATAAAATCTAGAAAGTTTGGCTCCAAATTGGGACTTACTATTCTACAAAACGAATTTCTACAATCTAGAATCTAGAAATTGGGAGGCCCAACCTTTAGCACCTATGGATGAGATGGGACCGAAATTGTAAAAATTGGAACTAGGGATGATACTTACTATTCTACAAAATGAGCTCCTACATTCTAAATCTAGAATCTAGAAAATGGAATAGGCCTTACTAATGATGCTCTTAGAGATACCATTTCTAACTTGGTTTAGCTGCGGTTGGTTGGTTGGCTGTTTGGAATATAAGGAACTTAAAATTTAGGTTTCGTTTGGTTCGTGGAAAGGAATGGAAAGAAAATCAATTCCTTGACATTTTCTTTCATTTGAAAAATTACAATTTCCATTGATTTTTCTTTTCGATATTTGGAAATGTCAAGGAATTTGAAAAGGAAATTGAATACTTCAAGGTGGAAAAGTGATTCCATGCTTGGATGGATGAACTTATGTTTTTCCTAATTTTTCTTCCATTAGGAATCACTTTACTTTTCTCCTCAATTCCTTTCGCACCCAAACATAGGGAAGTAATCACTTTCTTTTTCTAACCCCATGATTCCGTGAACCAAAAGTAGCCAAGAAAACCGGTGGATTTCCTAATCAAGTTTATTTTCACTAAGTGTTGAAAATTTAGTTCGATTCCAAGGTAGATGAAAGTCTTGAGCAGTCACAAAATCGATGGTAGAGAAATGTGGAGTCTATCGAGGTTGAATTAGGCAAAAGCAGTAGAAACATAATTCTAGTATGGGCCAAACTGTGTTGATCGAAATTTCGATCAAGATATGGCATGGTTCATGATCTAGATCTAGATTTTCTATTATTTCTTGGCGGTCCATAGTTGTTTGAGACGACTTATGGGCTAAGTCAGTATTTCCTAATGTTGATTAGGATTTCTTTGATGCCTATAAAAAGAAAGCAAATAAAAATTTCTATTGTGTCACTTCTACGGTTCATGAAGATTCTATGGTTTCTAAGAGTTCAACAAGCCCTTAAATTGTTGCAATTAGAGAATGATGAAAGGTTTATGAGGGAGAGTCGTCTACTCATGTCGAGATCGTCACCGTCGAGATGATACTAGGTGAGATTATCTTGTAAGGGGGTGGGGTTTAAGCGACCTATATTGTATCTATTTCGTTCTCTTAAGAAGTGTAAGGGGTTGACTCTAGGGGTAAGGGGTGTCACGTCCTATCACGATATGCACCCAGTGTAAGGACACGAGAAGTGGGTACGTCCAGCCTATGCTGGAGTGTCGACGGTAGAACGTTGTCCTAGGTCACAACATCTAACAATATATAACTGTACATGTACAATGATATACTCTCCACAAGGAGGACAACATAGAAGGTACAAATCAATCACAGAACCTAAGATGGAAATAAAGGGATAGAAAGATGGATAATAATCTCAACAGAGAACTACAACTGAAAGTTAATAAGTTTGGATGTTTAAACAACATTAAAATCCAAATAACTGAAGTACATCTCAAAGACAAAACATCTAAATAAAGATAATTAGTCTAGCAGTCTAATCTAAAACAATGGGCAAGTCCTCAACAACTATTGGATCCTCCTGAGGGCCCAAGTCACCGGTGTCATCTAAGCCAGCTCCATAGTAAGTAAGGCAGAACTCCTCATCCTCTGTAATATTTTCAACGGGTCCAATCAGGACAGGAACAAATACATCTCTCACACAGTTCATATCATGACAGGAAATATAAAGCATGCTATAGAATAAAGTACATAAAAACTGTAAGAATAAACATGAAGAAGAAGAGAGAATTTGATAAAAGGAAATATTTAGGTATGGTAATAGAGAACTGTAAGTGACTAAGTGATTTAGAGTACAAGATAGTTATGTGAACGGCTTGAATCTGTACATAATTACACTATAGAGTTTGTACATGATTACACTACTTTAGAATTATTTACATGACCACTTCTACTCCCCCGTACCCCAATCAATACAGAAGGATATAGACAGGTTAAGTTATTGTACATGAAAGTTTATACATGAAGCTCATGAGATCATGAGAGTACATGACATCACATGAGTGTACATGAATAATAAGAGTCCATAGAATACATGATGTTCGTGAAAAGCACATGACATGATGTATTCGATGCACTCGAGGGAGATAACATCTCATGAAAAGATCCATATAGTACTAATCCGTGATAACATCATGTCAGCATCAAGTAAATTAGTCTATAACAAGAATATAATTCCTAGCAAGTATGAAACGTTCAGAGAATATACTTGTCTGATATCCTGAATGTCTGATGAGAAAATATGTCCGGACCGGAGTAGATGAGTCCTATTTAGAGCAACCAAAGGTTACAAAGTGTCTAATATGAAATAAGAGAAATTTATAATACATTCTAAATGATTCTAGGTCAACCATTCTAGTCAAACTAGGTCAAACCTAAGCCAACTAGTCAAATGTTCTAAGTTTAAGTCAAATTTAAGTTAACTAGTCCTTTTAAATCCATTTGGATCAAGTTTAGATCAAGTTTGACCTATAATTGACTTTGGCCAACTTGGTCAACTTGCTAGTCAACCTTGCCTAACTAGGCCTATAGGTCAATTCTAAACTAACTTACTAACCATAGGCTATTATCTTATATCACACACACACACACACACACACACACACACACACACACACACACACACACATATATATATATATATATATATTTTTTTTTTTTTTTATATATATATATATATATATTTTATATATATATATATATATATATATATATATATATATATATATATATATATATATATATATATATATATACATTAGGATATATAATAATAATATATACATTAGGATATATAATAATAATATATATATATATATATATATATATATATATATATATATATATATATATATATATATATATATATATATATATATATATATATATATATATATCCTAATGTATATATATTATTATTATATATCCTAATGTGTATATATATATATATATATATATATATATATATATATATATATATATATATATATATATATATATATATATATATATTATTATTATTATTATTTTTAGTAAACCCCCTATTTTATTCAAGAAGGCAGAAAGGTCGAACTTTTACAAATATACCATGAGGCATAAAATGCCGATGCCTATACACATATACTGACAAAAGAAGAGAAAAGAAAGGAACACTAGGTATGCCACGGCTAATTTAAGAAAATGAGAGAGTGCCAGAATGCCGTCTGGCCATGTTGGCAGAGGGATCTCCGTTTGCGGCACTGACGAATGGTCTCCCTAATTAATTGGGTGGCATTGTACTGGCGGCCTTCGTAACGAGCCTCGTTCCAATTTTTTTAGAGAACCCACGTGGTGGCCGCCACGACGATCTGGTGACCATGTGACTCCGATGCCCAGGTAGCCATGAGGTGGTGAAAGTTGTCGCCTCCATGAGGCAGTGTGCAACATTGGGAGAGAGCTTTCCAGACCTTGATCGATAGCTCTCCTTGGCTGAGGATGTGGTTGACTGTATCCGATTGTTGCTCAGAGCAGCATGTGCAAGCTGAAGCAAAGCTGTACCCGATGGTGTTGAGAGTGTCATCAGTGGGGAGGATGTTGCGTAGGGCTCTCTAGATGAGGAATGACTACTTCTTGGGGATGCAGGTATGCCAGAAGGATGCAATAGTAGGAGATGGAGCTGCATTGCCTAGGATCACTCTTCTGGCCGACTTAACCGAGAATGCTCCGTTACTATCGGGCGACCACTCGAGCTTATCAGCGTCCGGTCCGATCTTAACTCGGCTACGGCGAATGTAATTGACCGCCTCAGACCCGGCCCATGCCCGGACTTTGTTCCAATTCCAGGAGTTATTAGGAGGGTCCCATAAGTCCTTGATAGTGATATTTCTGGGGATAGCGGAGATATTGGGCAGCAATAAATCGTCGATCCAGCGCTCCAAAAATGGCGAAGCTTCGCCGTTACCCTGTTTAAGGCGAATTGCTGGTTCGGCAAGGGACCGCCCGAAGAGAATGCGACGCCAGGCCGCTGAAGGTCTGCTGTTCACGATGGCCGTAGACGGATAGATGTGCTTGAAGTATCTGGCCTTCATGAACCTGGACCATGTAGTGCCCCGCTCCCGTTGGGGCGAAGCACTATGTAATAGGCTCGTGCCAAGTTAGACATGGTCGGGAACATAGATGGCTAGTCTGACTCGGCGACGAGTTTTGTATACAAAAACTATGACATCAATAAAATTGATTTGGACGAGTGATATGAGTACCGTTCCAACTAATGGATCGACTACTGTTGGAATAAGTCCTAGATGTGGTAGGCGGCGTCTTGGTGAAGGAACTCTAAAGAGAGCGACGCAACCCGTCCGTCGTTGGTTTTATTGGTTTTCTTGGCTTTCTGAACGAATTGTTGCGTGGATTTGATAGTGTGCTTTCGCGTCGATTTTTGAATGCATCTTTGAAAATTTCGAAAGAAGGATTGAAGGAAGGGTTCTAATTCGATGCTCATGCCATTGCAGGAGTTCGTGTAACTGATGCTTGACCGTCGTGAAGCGTTCTTCTACTCTCGGCACAATCTCCTTAGGTGGGTGGTTCTTCGGCCCCTTCTTTTCTACTTCTTCCCGCCAACTAAATTCTTAAAGTTCAATGTTCAAATCGATGATGCTAACGGGATGTATGCTTGCCACTAAGATCAAGAGCTCGGGATAATATATCAACCTAGAGAAGTTAACTCTGAATTTATAAGTTCACACTAAGTAGAGAAAAGATAAAGTTCTAAGAAAGAGATAGAATATATTTCATGCCATGCAAAACACAACTATGAAAACCTTGGTGGCGGTACATCATGCCTCGGAGAATTTGGTGCCTACGGGATGCTAAATCAGAACGTACGGTTTCGGGAGAAAGGACCCTTGTACGAGTAGGAATGATTATGTGATTTGATAATGGTTACGCTATGCATTTTACTTCATACATATTAAACTATTCATACATTCGCATGGTCAAGGACGACTTGTGCACAATATGAGCTTTTCTCGAGACGGTACCTGGGGCCCTGGGACCGAATTGGCCTGGAAGAAAATTATGGAAATCGTGCTTCAGCGCGAGGCATTGCGAGACCTCCAGTTAGGCTCGCTACCTGGACTGGAGGGCGCATCGCAAGGCTACGTAATCGTCCTTCATGGTGTCGATATCACCAATGACCGCATATAGGATAGACTGCATGCTCACCTATTGTCTTGTGCAGGTGGTAAGTATCATGTATATTTTGTGCTGGAAAGGAGCACGGCCGTAGTAAGAATGCCTTTAAATTGGTTATGTGTTATGGTTTAAAATGTGCCTTCGATATGAACTGCAATTCATATAGTTCTAAATAGAAAGATCACTTCGTATACTAGAATCCTTAATAAGCAGTGTCGGTTTAGACGAGTGGGTTCGTCCCATCCACTAGCAAGTGTGCTAACCCCCAACTCTCCAGGTAACGAGCGCGCTGTTGGAGCTCGAGACTAGACCTGAAGCTGAAGAACGGGAGGCGGCACGAAGCTCTCCTATTTTAAAGTATTTTGAAGCCCAACTCAGATCGAAGGCTTTGTTCAAATGTATAAAGGGGCGTGAATGTATGGAACGACAAGAATTATTTCAGGGCAAGCTTGTCGAGAGTTTTTCTTTTGTGTTTCAAAGATGTAGCCGCAACGGCATATGTAATATAAAAATGACCTTGCACATACTTTGCAAGCTTATGAATGAAAAGCTAAATTTCTTCCTATGCTATGTCTTCAACTCTCTGCACTGTTTAATTTCAACGCGTCAAGTAAAAAGAAATTTTCAATTGCACATCCTTGCCTTGTGCAAGTCCATTAAAGACTTGCACGGCATCACGTCCCGACCCATGGGGATCGATTTATATCAAGTCAAGGCGATGGAGACCGATTCGGCGAGTCGGGGCGTGACAAGTTGGTATCAGAGCACGGTTCACACCTCGGACCTTTCAAAATACTTTCTTTTAGATGATGCCGTTACGATTTTTCAAAAATTATGCTTTTCGACATATGCAGTCTGAAATAATCGTTTCATACATATAAGTCCATAGATATTTTGAGAATACTAGCGGGTTTGCTCAATTTTGTAGGTATGCCGGAAGGACTGGGTGTTCCAGCTGTCAACGCCACATTGATTAGCACGGATAGCACCTGTAAAACCCCTAAAAAGATTTTACTAATTTTTTTTGTACTGATTTAAATTTTTATATTATACGTCGCATAGTCGTATTATACGTCACGCACGAAATTTTATTTTTTGAAATTGCTCGACGAGTGCGATTATGTGCGAGCGCACGTATTTTTAGAAAAACATTTTTTCTAGTTTCAACATAATATATGTAATAATTATTTTTGCTATCATATCAATATTTCCAAGTCCATTATTTTATCTATTTATAAAAAGTCTTCCGTTTATAATAGTTATAAATAATAAATAATATTCTTGTGCATACGTAGATAATTCCTAAATATTTTACTAGTTATTTTTAAATAAAAATATATTTTCAAAATTTATTAATATTAATATTTTATTATTCAAAAAGATTTATTATTTTTAAAATTATTATTATTAGTATTTTTGGAAAATATATTTCAAAATTATTGTGATGATTTAAAAATCTTGATTTAAATTTGTGGATTTATTTAAATAGTTAATATTTGAAATTTGAATTATCCCATTGATTTTAAACCAAAAATTTAATTAGATTCAAATTTGATTTGTATTTGAAATTGGATTTATATTTAGATTTTGATTTAAATGATTTTAAATTAAATGGTAAATTATCTACTTGGGTTTTAAATCAATTCTAATCCTATCCTAATGGGAATTTCCACATCCTATAAATAGGTAGGTACTCCTCCAACATTTTTACAATATTCCTCCAAATTCCACAACCATAGTATGCGTGCATCGTGTCCGTGTTCCCCGTCCAATTCTTATTCCATATTTTACATATACAGTTCACCTTCTTCATGTCCACATGTCGGACACGATTTTGATACAGCAAACCCAATCCTCTATTCTAAACCCTAATCCTAATCTGAACACTAATCGACACTCTTGGGCCGCCCTTCCTGCTGCTCGAGCTCCGTCGCACCCGCCTACGCCTCCGCCGCGACCATCAACCACCATTATACTCACCACCACCTCCAGTTCCCATCATCGCCGACCGACCACTACAACACAGCCCCCGCCACCAACGGCACCACCCTCATCCTTGCCGCCACGGCCACTGGCCGGAAAACTCGACACCATCACCCCTACAAACCAGCACCAACACCACCACCGCAACCACCACAGTCTTCCACCACCCGCCATCAACCACCTACGTTACCACCTTCGCCACGCCCCCATTGAACCACAGCATAACCCATCGTCATCTCGGCCATTGCCGGCGAACGCCACCACCACAGACCACCAAAACCCCCATAAATAAGGAAAAAAATAAAATAGAAAATAATAAAACAAAATCGACCTGACCGCCGACCTCCGACCCGTGTTCACCGTCTCCACCGAGCCGCCGGCCGCCTCCTTCTGGCCGCGGTTAACCGCTCAGCACCGCGTCCGCCCCGACCGAACCCCAAACGTCAGCTTTGCCTCCCGTCGGATCCGCCCGCTGCCCGCGTGTGCGCCGTCTCCCTCCGCGCGCGCATGCGCCACCCTCCGTCGGATCTGCGCCGGCGAGCTCCTCCTCGTCAGCGCCCCTCGACTCGACCCCACTCCGACCACCACCGTTTCCCCGTGCGCAGCCCCGCCGTCTTCCGTCTCGCCCGCTCGTGTCCCCACCATCTCGTCACCAGAGCAGCAACGCCCGGTGAAGCCAAACCCTCACCGCCTGTCACCCCCATTTCCTGTATTTCGTATTTGTACTCGTAATTGATTTTTGGCACGTATTTTTTTCTCGACTTGCGGATTTTGGTTTCTCGTAAATAGGTTTGGACCATGGCTTGGTTTTATTTTGTAGAGTTGGTTTGGTTTGGTTCATCATGAGTGGAACACTTTAACCTACACTCAACCCTCAACACAACACACCCACCTCCATTAAATCCTACCTAACTTTTCTCTCTCCTCTTTATTTTTCATTTACTCTCCATTAATTTTCTTCTTCTTCCTTCCTCTACACAACTCCCCAACCCATAGGCAAGTGCACCTTGCCATCAAATAAGCACCACTTTTTATTTGTCCATTAACTAGATTAGGCCATAGAGAACAACTTTAGAACTTGACATTTTGTGATTTGGAGCTTTCATTTTTCTAGATCTAGGTTTTGACTATTTTCGGATTTACATAGTTTTGATCTATTTTGTTTGGATTTTTATGGGTTTTGATGCTTTCATGTGGAAGAGAATTCAATTTTACTCAAGTTAGACCTTTGAAAATCTAGATTTGGTTTTGATTTTACCAAGGTATGAAGTTTTGAACCTTAGAGTTCTTGGAGTCTTCTTCTCGGCCTGGAGAAGAAGACAGCAGCCTGCGCTCTTTAGCGCAGGGCTGGATTGCGCATCCCCCTCGGCCAGCGCTCTTTAGCGCAGCACCGACCGCGCAGCTTGCCCCTTGGCGAACTGCGCTCAACCCGAGTGCGCATGAATTCATGCGCAGTCTGCTCATGCACAGTCTGCTCATGCGCAACCTATCCCTGCGCACTCCACTCATGTGCAATCTGACCCTGCGCCATCCATTCCTGCGCAACCTGATCCAGCGCAATCCATCTGCTGCGCCATCCACCCCTGCGCAGCTCACCCCTACGCAGCTCACCCTGCGCACTTGGTACCCTACGCAGCTCACCCTGCGCACTTGGCACCCTGCGTAGTATATACCCTGCACAACCTACTTGTCTATGATGAATTTGTTATTTCTTGATCTTGGCTCTTCTATAGTCCTATTTTGGCTGGATTTCTTGATCTTGGCTCTTCTATAGTCTATGACATGAACTTGATTTTGCTTAATATGTTTGGAATGACTATTGTACATAGCATGGTATGACAAAGAACTAGCATAACACGACAGTGACCCGTAGTGGTGCACTCCTGATATGACCAATCTGACTTGATAGTGGCCCGTGGCGGCGCACTCCTAACTTGACTTGACTTGTAACTTGACTCGTATAATTAACTTGACACCGTGGGTGCTCCTGTTTGCTTGCTTGTACAATCCACTTGTCTTGTCTTGCATCATGTCTAGGACGTGACTTCCTGGGTACCACGGCCAGGGACTCGCGCTAAATTGGATTAGGTTAATTATTAGATCAAACTAGAACATAGAGAATTCCCAGTCACAGGCAATCTCGTTATCTGGGCGCTTTAATGGACTTGTAGCTTGCCGACGAGTAGAGCACATTTCCAGCACACTGTCATGTGTTGCACCCTCTAAGTCACCTAAGGGTACATTTGTCTCTCGGGCAATGTACCCACCTATAACTCTCAACCCGCGGAAGGATAACTGGATAGTCTGCAGGGCTTGGGACTGGAATTCTCACTTGCATCTTATTAGTAATTAGGTTGTGATAACCCTAGTTAGTTAAGGTAGTAAGCCGTAGTATTTGTTTGGCCGATTGCGAATGGATGGTGTCCAGCCTTGTTTAAGTCTTGTCTAGCTCCAGTACTTGCTATCACCTGGGCATGTTTGTTTTACTGGTCTTAACGATAAATGAGTAGAGACATTGAGCTATTCAGGCGAAGGGTTACAACCCCGGTCCTTGTTTGGTTTAAGGATTGTAACCTGGCTCCCGGAATGGTTCCACGTCCCTAGTCGTTTATCGCCCTGTGTACTTTACTACTTGTACTTCTTTTATTCTTATGTTCTGATATGCTGGCTTTTGTTCTTATTTGTGGCCACCTTTGTGGCACTTGCTCTTTCTGGGGTTTGACCCAGCTGGTTTTGTGTGGCCAGATTTCGGAGCAGCTCCCGAGGATCTACCGAGCTTCCAGCCCAATGGTGACAACTAGACGGAACCCGGGCCAAGAGTGGGTTTTCCTTTTTGTTTCACCCACTTATATGTAAATTTATTCTTTTGAGGCGTTTAGCCGACGAGCACCTGTTAGCTCGATGCACATTTACTTACTGTCTGCCTACGGGCTGTAAACATGATTAACAAATCCTAGGGTTGATCATGTATGACTGAACTCTTGCTAGTCCCATCATTTTGTACGACTAGCTTCATGATCATCCAATATGTAATATTTGGGACGCCTTATATATATATATTTGATGCTCTAATATCTTGTAACTCTGTTAATTGCTTGAGATTGAGACAATAGGCTTGACCTTAAGAGACTGCTGGCTTGTAGTAAACCCTCATATCTAGACAGCCGTGACCGTATAGTTGAGATGTATTCTATTTCAATATACGTAGCTGGCTATGTCTGCCCCCGCTCTCCAGTATTCTGGTTCTGGGGCGTGACACCGCCGCCCTTCGCCACTGCTGCCTCTCTCCACCGTCTTCCTCCTCCCACACCCTCTCTGTGCGCCTCTCCGCTCCGCCGCTCACAGCGGCAAACCTCCAGCCAACACCACCGCGTCCTCACCCTATGCGTCCGTCTGTCTCCCTCCGCGTTCTCCTCTCCCTCCGTCTCCGACTTCCCGGGCCAGCCGGACCGACTCCACTCCTCCGCCGCTGGAACCCCCATCCTCAGCCTCTCCGCCGACCGCAGAGGAAAAACCCATCTCTGTCGCCATCCTCCGCCGCACCCCGCTGCATCGCCGCCCCTCCGCGTCTGCTCCGCCTACGATCCAGCGCCCGGACGATCGACGCCCGCTCTCTCCTTCCTTCCTCTGCTCCCTCTCTTCCCTCTCAGCTCTTCTCGATCTCTCTATCCCTTTTTTCCTCTTAAGTCCTTTCTTTTTCTGGTTTTTTTTTATCTGTTGGAGAACCACAGGTTTTAAGTATGTCATTTTTTGTTACCTATTATTATTATTATTATTATTATTATTATCATTATTATTATTAGTATTATTGTTATAACTACTATTATTATTATGTTATTATTATTATTATCATTATTATTATCATTATTATTATTAGTATTATTGTTATAACTACTATTATTATTATGTTATTATTATTATTATTATTATTAATGTCTTAAAGAGGGAACAACAATGTGGTTTCTCTATTAAAACTTTTTAGTACTTTTTTGTAGATTTACCTTTTGTTTCATTAACAGTATTAATATTAATTCAGATTTTTATAATACAATATTTACTAAGTACTGATATTAGTTGTTACTAAAATATTTATTGCTATCATAAAAGATAGATAATATTTTGCCAAATTTATAATAATAGAATTTTTGCCTATATTGATTTCAAATTTGGTTTTAGCCTTAACTAATTTTCTAAAAATTAGTTGGTATTTATCCAAAACTATGTTTGAAAATATTGATTTGAGCTAAAATAATATTTGTCTCTAAAACATATTTTGACTAGTGTAATATATTTTCAAGTTATAAATAATTTCAACAATAGTAAATGTATTTATTTCCCAAATTTCTTTCGGTTCTCCTCTTGTCCGTGACAAATTCCATCATTCATATTCCCTCGCCAATATGTCCAACCTAACCAACTTGACCCTTCTGGACCCAATGGAACTGTCTGTGCCCCCATCAGAGGGCACCATGCATAGTTGTTGCACCGAAGTCACAGTTCATGCCACCTTGATCATCGCATCACACCAAGCATACTATCAGGCAAGACACCTTGCCTTCACTGTTTAATTTCTTTCTCAATATTATGCATGTTTTTACTTATTCTAGAAAATATAAATTTTACTTGCAAATTATTATATTTTAGTTGCATATGGCTTAGAGTTAAGGAACCACCTTTGTTTGTGTCGCATTCATTGGCCCGACACTTGAGTATCACGAGTCACGAGTCTCATATAGATCTCGGACGTACGTATCGACTGGCCATCGGTGCGTACATGTCGTACGTTAGGCAATAACTGCTAAATAGTTATAGTTGTCTAGAAGACTTAGCGGTTATTAGAAATATCATGGTGTGGATTCAGCACAAGTAGTGCATGGGGAGGGTGGAGACAGTTATTAGGCGCAGGGGCTTTCACACCTTTACTTTTCTCTGGATGCCATTTGTGACTCAGTCGAGAGACTAGTGGCCGTGCATTTATTTACTTTTCTCTAGATGCCACTAGTGCCTCGGTTGAAACACAAATGTGATGTGCATTTACTTTCCTCTAGCTGCCGTTAGTGACTCACCCAAGAAGCTAGTGGCCGTGCATTTATTTTTCTCTAGACGCCTCTTAGTTCTCGCTCGAGTGCTAATGGGCCGTGCATTTACTTTTCTCTGGATGCCACTAGTGACTTGGTTGAAACGCTAACGTGCCGTGTTTCTAGCTTCGGGAGCCCTTGTGTGGAACGTTGTCTTCGAATGCATATTCACATAGAATGGTTAAGAACCTTTATTTGTGTAGTTTTCTGTTGAGCTAACTTTATTCAGTTTATGGCATGATATTATGTGTCTTGTTATGTCCCTCTGAGGACCTGGTTATCTCGCCAGGTGTGCGCTATTGTCTTTCGCAGGTGCTTTAGCTCTAGCCGTGTTCATTGCTATTTCTCGAGGATGATTGCACTTGGATCGTCTTCGCTTCACTCGCCAAAATCTTTCTTTTGTTATGTATTTCTTTTCATCGTTGGTAGTGGATTTGTCTCCGCCCAACATATTGTATTAAGACAATTTCTTATCATTATTGATATCTTTTATTCATTTATTTTTGTGTGGATGAGATTAGTTATGGTTCTACTGCATTTTACAGCTTATGTATCCATACGAAGCCTATGTACTTCGTATGAATACAGCTGGCATGTCTTCATTCCTAGTCCTACGAATTTTGGGACTGGGACGTTACAGCACCGAAGGCGCGACGCCTAGCGAATCTGCCGTGGAGCGACTACTATGCCTCATGGAACTCCAACAACGCCAGTCAGAGATACAGCAACGATAGCTGCAGGAACAGATCCAGGCCCAAGTCAGCGTCCAACAAAAGCAAATGGAGGCCCGACCCGGATCGTGAGCACCATAGCGACGCAACAGAACTCAACGACCGTCATGTCCGAGGAAAAAGTACAACCCGTAAAGATAAAACATGTGTCTTCCTCCTCCCTGCTCAAGATGACCAAGTTCAAGAAAATGAACCCGCCTGAATTCAACGGTCGAGCAGAGCCTGACGAAGTCATGGGGTGGCTAGTAAAGATTGAGAGTCGGTTCACTCTCCTCAACATCAAAGGGTCCAAGAAAGTCGGGTGCGCAGCGTTGCAGCTCAACTTGAGGGCCTACGACTGGTGGGAGGCGAAGAAACAGGAATTCAAAGAGGCCAACCCCAATGCCAAGATCTCGTGGGAGACGTTCAAACTGGCCTTCCTCGAGCAATACATCCCTCGTGCCCTTCGTCGACAAAAGAAAGAAGAATTCATGTCCTTGAAGCAAGGAAACTTGTCCGTAAAAGACTACGATGCGAAATTCGTGAAGCTTGCGAAGTTTGCCGGGGCCTTTCTGCCGAACACGGAGGCATGGTGCGAGCGCTTCCAACAAGGCCTGAATGAGGATTTGCGTCAGGACATCATGAACCAGAGATGCCAGACGTACAGGAAATCATATAACGTCGCCCTTGACAGTGAGCGGATCTTCGGTCGAGCGTCGCAGAAGGGCAGATCAAGCAACCGCAACAACTTCATCAAGCATCCTCACGACGCGGGAGGATCTGGTGCGCCAAAGCGCCAGAACACGTCCGAGTATCGGGGGCCTCACCTAGGCGTACGGTGCCATCGCTGCGGCAAGATGGGACATCTGGCGGTCGATTGCCGAGGGGGATGCTTCAAGTGTGGCCAGCTAGGTCACAAGCCAGTAGATTGTCGCATGGGAAGGGCGAACCAACATCCACCAAGGGACGTCCAGAACCAAAACAGGGCGCCTCCCGCCCATGGCGCAAATGCGGTGCCCGTGAACCCACAAAATCGCCAAGGGGCGCAAGGCCGAGTCTACGCACTGACTCGGGACGAAGCCTATGCGTCCGACACTGTCGTGACAGGTATACTACTCTACAAAAATAGGCCTGCTGGAGTATTATTCGATTCGGGTGCTACGCATAGTTTCATATCTGCCGACTTTGTAAAAGAGAATCAACTACCTATGCAACTTTTAGATATGAATCTTAGCATTAGCACTCCATCGGGAGTAGATATGTCTGCCACTCAAATTTGTAGGGATGATTATATATGCATCGGACGGAAGAATCTATCCTTAGAAGTTATCGTCCTTGACGTCAAGGAGTACGATATAATCCTCGGCATGGATTGTTTGGGTGCATGCCACGCAACGATCGAGTGCGCGGAGAAGAGAGTTGTGTTTCGCTTTTCCGACGAAACCGAGTTGTCCTATTCGTACGGAGCAGCATCAAAGTTGACAATGACGATATCGGCAATTTCGGCAAGGCATGTTGCATTCTAGGTGCAGCGGGTACCTAGCATCAGTTCGAGACACGAGAACGGAGATTGCAAGCACGGCCCAGACTGAAGTCGAGGCAGAATTTCCTGATGTGTTCCCAGATGAGTTGTCAGGCATGTCGCCGGACCGAGAGATAGAATTCAGCATCGACACCTTCCCGGATACCCGACCGATATCCAAAGCACCTTATCGAATGGCGCCGGCAGAGCTGAAAGAACTGAAAGCACAACTACAAGAGTTGCTAGATCGCGGATATATTCGCCCTAGTGTCTCTCCGTGGGGTACCCCAGTATTGTTTGTGAGGAAGAAGGATGCATCGATGCGGCTGTGCATCGATTATCGGGAACTCAACAAAGCCACGGTACGAAACAAGTACCCGTTACCGAGGATAGACGATTTGTTTGACCAGCTGCAAGGGACGACGGTGTTTTCCAAGATTGATCTTCGCTCAGGCTACCATCAATTGAAGATCAAGTCCGAGGACGTGCCGAAGTTTGCCTTCCGAACTCGATATGGTCACTACGAATTTTTAGTCATGCCCTTCGGCTTGACCAACGCTCCTGCCGCGTTCATGGATCTAATGAACCGGGTGTTCCGACCGTTCATAGACAAATTTGTCGTCGTATTCATCGATGACATCCTTATATTCCAAGAGCAAGGACGAGCACATGGAACACTTGAAGACGGTGCTGCAGACTCTGCGCGAACATCAACTCTATGCCAAGCTAAGCAAGTGCGAGTTCTGGATGAACAGCGTGACGTTCCTTGGGCACGTTGTCTCAGTTGAAGGCGTCACGGTTGACCCAAAGAAGATTGAAGCAATAGTCGAATGGAAACGGCCTACCTTAGCAGGCGACATCTGAAGTTTCCTCGGCTTGGCGGGCTACTACCATAGATTCGTGAAAGATTTTGCCAAAATTGCGTCGCCTCTGACTCGCCTCACCCAGAAGGGAGTCGCATTCGAGTGGAACGACGCCTGCGAATCGAGCTTCCAAGAGTTGAAGAAATGGCTCATCTCAGCGCCGATCTTTGCACTTCCAGACGGGCCGGAAGGGTTTCAAATATTTAGCGATGCATCGCGGACGGGTTTGGGATACGTGCTTATACAAAGGGATAAGGTGATTTTGTTTGCTTCGAGACAATTAAAGCAACACGAGAAGAATTATCCTACGCATGATCTGGAGTTAGCGGCCATTGTGTTCGCGTTGAAGCTATGGCGGCACTATCTTTATGGTGTAGCTTGCAGAATTTATACGGACCATAAGAGCCGTAAGTACATCTTCACCCAACGGGACCTGAACTTACGGCAGCGGCGTTGGCTCGAACTCATTAAAGACTATGATTTGACTATCGAGTACACGCCGGGTAAGGGTAACGTCGTAGCGGACGCTCTGAGTAGAATGTTTGCAGGGTGCTTGTCTATCAACCATAACATACAGCGAGACTTGGCAGAGATGGGTATCGAAATTCGAATCCATTACCGTGGAGCACGATTGGCCCAATTGTACCTTGAGTCGAGCTTGCACAACAAAATAAAGACCGCACAGGAGGACGACCCATTTTTGAAGAAGATGTGCGAGCTGATTTCGATGGGAAAGGTGACCGACTTTGCTGTGGATGAGGGCGGAATGACGCGGATGAAGGGGAGGATATGCGTGCCGGACCATGCTGAACTTAAAAAGGAAATTCTAACAGAGGCCCATTATGCGAAGTACTCATTGCACCCCGGGAGTACTAAAATGTATAAGGACCTGCGCATGACCTTTTGGTGGTACGACACGAAGAAAGACGTAGTAACGTTTGTGTCACAGTGCATGGCTTGTCAACGGGTGAAGGCCGAGCATCAAAGACCAGGCGGAGAGCTACAGAACCTTGACATTCCAGTATGGAAGTGGAACGACATCTCTATAGATTTTATCATGGGCCTTCCGAAGATGTCGCGGGAGAATGATGCAATTTGGGTCATTATCGATCGTTTGACCAAATCCGCTCATTTTATCGCTATTAAAGCATCATGGAGCGTCGATCGGTTAGCTCAGATTTATCTCGACGAGATCGTCAGACTGCACGGTGTACCTGCCACAATTATTTCGGACAGAGACGGGCGATTCTTATCATGTTTCTGGACGAGTCTACTGGCAGTGCTGGGCCCTAAGTTGAACCTTAGCTCCGCGTACCACCCGCAAACCGATGGCCAGACAGAAAGAGTGAATCAGATCCTGGAGGATATGCTACGTCTGTGCGCGATAGATTTGAAGACTAGTTGGGACACGCATTTGCCGCTCGCAGAATTCGCATACAACAACAGTTATCAATCGAGCATCCAAATGGCTCCCTACGAGGTACTTTACGGGAGGAAGTGCCGATCTCCAATTTGCTGGGACGAAGTCGGAGAGCGACAGGTGCTCGGGCCAGAACTAGTCGAACAAGCCGTCGAGAAGGTCCGCATGATTCGAGATAGGCTCCGTATTGCTCAGAGTCGACAAAAGAGTTATGCAGATACTCTTCGACGATCGTTAGAGTTCTTGGTTGGGGACCATGTGTTTCTGAAGGTGACGCCGATGTGGGGCGTCATGCGATTCGGAGTAAAAGGCAAGCTGAGTCCGAGATTCGTAGGGCCCTTCGAGATCCTCGAAAGAGTGGCGACCGTTGCTTACCGGATCGCGCTACCTCCTGCCCTGGCCGAAGTGCACGACGTCTTCCATGTCTCCCAACTTCGAAAGTACGTGCATGACCCAAGTCATGTGGTTAGTTTCGATCAGTTGGAGCTACGCGCCGATCTATCATACTCGGAGGAGCCCGTGCAAATTTTGGATCATAAAGAAAAGATCCTGCGGAGCCGATCGATGTCCTTAGTTCGCGTACTCTGGTGCAACCATTCCGTCGAGGAGTCGACGTGGGAACTAGAGGCGGAGATGAAGGAGAAGTACCCTTCACTTTTCGCCGACGAAGGTCAAACCCTTGTTCTTAAGTTTCGGGACGAAACTTTTTCTTTGTGGTATATTATGTAGTTCCCCGCTACCGTTGCGGCGAAGCACTATGTAATAGGCTCGTGTCAAGTTAGACATGGTCGGGAACATAGATGGCTAGTCTGACTCGGCGACGAGTTTGGTATACAAAAACTATGGCATCAATAAAATCGATTTGGACGAGTGATATGAGTACCGTTCCAACTAATGGATCGACTACTGTTGGAATAAGTCCTAGAAGCGGTAGGCGGCGTCTTGGCGAAGGAACTCTAAAGAGAGCGATGCAACCCGTCTGCCGTTGGTTTTATTAGTTTTCTTGGCTTTTTGAACGAATTGTTGCATGGATTTGATAGTGTGCTTTCGCGTCGATTTCTGAATGCGTCTTTGGGAATTTCGAAGGAAGGATTGAAGGAAGGGTTCTAATTCGATGCTCGTGCCATTGCAGGAGTTCGTGTAACTGACGCTTGACCGTTGTGAAGCGTTCTCCTACTTTCGGCACAATCTCCTTAGGTGGGTGGTTCTTCGGCCCCTTCTTTTCTACTCCTTCCCGCCAACTAAATTCTTAAAGTTCAACGTTCAAATCGATAATGCTAACGGGATGTATGCTTGCCACTAAGATCAAGAGCTCAGGATAATATATCAACCTAGAGAAGTTAACTCCGAATTTATAAGTTCACACTAAGTAGAGAAAAGATAAAGTTCTAAGAAAGAGATAGAATATATTTCATGCCATGCAAAACACAACTATGAAAACCTTGGTGGCGGTACTTCATGCCTCGGAGAATTTGGTGCCTACGGGATGCTAAATCAGAACATACGGTTTTGGGGGAAAGGACCCTTGCACGAGTAGGAATGATTATGTGATTTGATAATGGTTACGCTATGCATTTTACTTCATACATATTAAACTGTTCATACATTCGCATGGTCAAGGACGACTTGTGCACAAGGTGAGCTTTCCTCGAGACGGTACCCGGGGCCCTGGGACCGAATCGGCCTAGGAGAAAATTATGAAAATCGTGCTTCGGCGCGAGGCATTGCGAGACCTCCAGTTAGGATCGCTACTTGGACTGGAGGGCGCGTC
>JANAVB010001199.1:1492473-1736554 GCA_029216955.1 Iris pallida
TGTCTGCTATGGCTGTAAGAAGAAGGGACATATGAAGAAGGACTGTCCTATCAACTCATCATCGAGCAAGAAGAACAACAGGTATGAAAAAGGCAACCTGAAAAGATCAACGTCTCGGAAATATGCCAACACCAGCATATGGCATGAGAGTGAAGCTAGCGACTCAGAAGATGAACATTCAGAGGACGCTGCAAACATCTGCTTCATGGCAATCGATCAGGTACCTACTGAACCTGTAGAAACATATGATGACTTCACCTTTGAACAATTAGGAGATGCCTTCAGTGACCTGATGCTTGACTACAGGAAACTGCATAGTAAATATCAGACCGCTAAGAAGGTACTCAAAGAGTACAAAGGAGAAATAGGAAGACTTACCGACCTACTAGCTGAGGTTAGAGCTAATGTTAGTGAGTCTGGTGAGCTTTTCTCTATAAAGCTCTTATTACACGAGACTAAACAGTCATCCGAAGAAAAAGACAAGATTATAGACCAATTGAGAGAAGATCTTTCTAAAGAAAAGAAAAGTCTTCAATCTGCACAAATCAGAATGGAATCACTCACTTCTGATTATACTAAGTTATATGACACTTCCAAAAGGTTAGAAATTAGGTTAGGAAAATAGCCTGAGCCTGCTGCTTCCGATCCTAACACGTGTCACTTACCGAGAATTCGGAACATTCCCAAGCCAAACACTGTCGGACCAAACCATATAAAACCTTTACCCCAAAAGGTTAAGCCCAAACATGATCATAGGTATGCATTCTTCTATTCTAGAAAACCCAAACCTACCAACCATGCACACCACTCAGCTTTCAACACTCGACATGCACAATGTCATTATTGTGGCCTCATTGGTCATATATCATCTGCATGTAGAATGAGAAAGCTTGTAGATTTAAATGTTTATGCTTGGATACCTAAAACTAATAATTCAGGACCCTACAAGAAATGGGTACCAAAGGTTTCATCTGTAAACTGTTTTGTAGGTGGAATACCCTTCACATGCTAGAAGCAAATGGATCCTCGACAGCGGTTGCTCACGGCATATGACCGTGACGCTACCCTATTTGCAACACTGTCGAAGAAGAAGAAGGAAGGTTATGTTTCCTTCGGTAATAATTTGAAAGGGTATATTATTGGTATCGGTGATGTTGGTAAGTCTCCCTATCCCGTGATTAAAGATGTCTGTCTGGTTACCGAGTTGAAACATAATTTGTTCAGCATAAGTCATCTAGCTGATCATGGTTATGGTATCAACTTTGGCAAAGACAAATGTACTATAGTTGATAGCTCAACTGGTAGTACTATCTTTGAAGGAATCAGGGATGACAATATATATGTTTTCTATCTGTTGGAAGAAGCTAACATTTCAGGTAGATGCTTAATGGCCAAAAGTGATGAGAGTCATCTATGGCACATGAGACTCGGTCATGCAAACATGGATACAATTTCAAGATTATCCACAAAGAAGATAGTACGCGGTTTACCAGACATAACATTCAAGAAGGATTCGGTATGCAGCCAATGTGAAAAGAACAAGGCTACCAGATCCACATTCAAGTCTGTAAACGCAGTATGTACTACTAGACCTCTACAATTGCTATACATAGATTTATTCGGTCCTAGCAGAGTTGCTAGCCTCGGAGGTAAATTATATGTATTTGTTATTGTAGATGATTTTTCTAGATACACGTGGGTATATTTCTTGACACGCAAGAATGACGCATTATCCAAATTTGTCGCCTTTTGCAAGAAAGTACAAAATGAAAAAGGTTACATGATCACTCGTATTAGAAGCGATCATGGAGGCGAATTCGAGAATGCTGATTTCGAGCAATTTTGTGACACACACGGTTTTATACACGAGTTCTCCTGCCCTAGAACTCCACAACAAAATGGAGTTATGGAACGTAAGAACCGAACTCTAACCGAAATGGCCAGAGTGATGTTAAATCAATTTAGCCTACCCAAATACTTCTGGGCTGAAGCTGTCAATACAGCTTGCTTTGTGCTCAATAGAGTTCTAATTCGACCCAAATCGAAGAAGACTCCATTTGAGTTATGGTTTGATAGAATTCCTTCAGTTTCATACTTTAAGATTTTTGGCTGTAAGTGCTTTATTCTTAATAATAAAGACAACTTGGGAAAGTTTGACGAAAAGGCCGATGAAGGTATATTTCTAGGTTATGCGGCCAAGAGCAAAGGGTACAGAGTCTTCAACAAACGTACCATGATCATCAAAGAATCAATCAACGTCACTTTTGATGAAATGAACCAAATGACTCTCGATGACAGTGATGAAGATCTGCCTACATCAAGCTCAACATCAGCTGAACCTAAACCAAGCTCTGCACTAGCTGAACCCCCTAGAGGAGATCCAGGAACCAGCTACCTATAGAGTCTACCGAAAAGGTTAAAATTTACAGCTGATCATCCACAAGATTTGGTAATTTGTGACATTACCAAAGGAGTAATACTCGATCATCCAGTAGAGATTGTTTCTAGTGTTGCATTTATTTCACAGCTAGAACCTAAATCTATTGATGAAGCATGTAGTGATAGTTTCTAGATAGATGCCATGCAAGAGGAATTGAACCAATTCGAACGGAATCAAGTTTGGAAACTTGTTTCCAAGCCTATTGATCATCCGGTCATTGGCACCCGTTGGGTATTCCGAAACAAACTGAATGAGGATGGTTTAGTAACTCGTAACAAGGCTCGACTCGTAGCTCAAGGATACAATCAAGAAGAGGGTATCGACTACAATAAGACTTATGCCCTAGTTGCGAGATTAGAATCCATTCGAATGTTATGTGCATTTGCATGTTTTCATGATTTCAAACTTTTTCAAATGGATGTAAAAAGTGCTTTTCTAAATAGCTTTATAAAAGAAGAAGTTTTTGTAGCACAACCTCCGGGTTTCACGGATTTCAAAAATCTTGACTATGTTTTCAAGTTGAAGAAAGCCTTATATGGTTTGAAACAAGCCCCTCGTGCTTGGTATGACCGTCTAAGCTCTTTTCTACTTGACAACAGTTTTTCAAAAGGAAAGGTTGATACTACACTATTTATTAAATCCTTTAATGGCAAGCTGCTTTTAATTCAAATCTATGTTGATGATATTATTTTTGGATCCACTGATGAATCTCTTTGTCAAGAATTTTCTAAGTGTATGCAGAATGAGTTTGAGATGAGCATGATGGAAGAACTGAAGTTCTTTCTCGGATTGCAAATCAAACAAACCAACAATGGGACGTTCATTAATCAAGCCAAGTACACAAAAGATTTGCTAAAGAAGTTCGATCTGGACAATGTCAAACCTATTGGCACTCCGATGGCAACTTCAACAAAGCTTGATTCTGACGAACAAGGCAAGCCAGTCGACACACGTAAGTATCGAGGTATAATTGGTAGTTTACTTTACTTAACTGCTAGTCGTCCAGATATTATATTTAGTGTTTGCCTGTGTGCACGTTTTCAAGCTAACCCAAAGGAATCACATCTGACCGCAGTTAAGCGTATCATCCGATACCTTAAGGGCACTTCTTCTGTCGGCTTGTGGTATCCCAAAACTAAATCCTTTGACCTTATTGGTTATTCGGATACAGATTTTGCTGGATGCAAGGTTGATAGAAAAAGTACTAGCGGTACATGTCATTTCTTAGGCAAGGCTCTAGTCTCTTGGTTTAGTAAAAAGCAAAATTCTGTAGCCTTATCAACAACAGAGGCTGAGTATATCGCCGCAGGACGTTGTTGCGCTCAGATTTTGTGGATGAAACAAACCCTAGAAGACTTTGATTTATTTTTCACACATATTTCCATTTTCTGTGATAACACGAGCACCATTAATTTGACTAAGAATCCTGTATGTCATTCTCGTACTAAACATATCGAGATTAGACATCATTTTCTTAGAGATCATCATCAAAATGGAGATATAAACCTTGTGTACATAGATACTGAAAATCAATTAGCCGACATCTTCACTAAACCTCTAGCGGAAGATCGTTTCAATTATTTACGTCGAGAATTAGGAATTTTGGACGTCAATAATATTAATTGATTTTATTTTATGATTATATATCATTATGCAAAAACTGTGTTAGAGACAAGCTAATAAAGAGTCTGTCTGTCACCACAACTACGGTTGACGCGAAGCGGTACTTAAGAGTTCCCCGGTGAACCTCCGCCAGCTGGGACAGAACTCCTACAGCTAATCTGAGACAGTCGCTGTGTAACGACATTTAATTCATAAAATATTATTAATTATGTTATTTGAAGGCTAAAATAACTAATCTTTGAATTAAATATTTACAACGAGTCAATAAAAAAGAAGTAGCTAAAATCAACCTGAAAGAACCCTAGGCGAATTCGACCAGAGCTCTGTCCGAATTCGGTCCGAGTTCGGTTGTCGGTATCTGTGTATATATCCAGAACCCGAGAGCTTCTTCTCTTTCATTGCTTCCAAACAAATTACAACAGCAGCAGCAGCCGACCCCGACCTCCTAACCCTAGTTCTTCACCAATCTATTGCTCCCAATCTACTTGGTGAAATCCTTCCAAAATTTGGAATCGTGCGGAGATCGTTCTTCTCTACAACATATCCAATTTTCGTGAGGTATAACTCCCTCTCTCTCCACCTTTCAAATTAGTGCTTTTTATTTCAATGGCACCTAGATTTAATCCGTCTAAGAGGAAGAAGACCACTCCTAGTGAGGAAGGGTCCTCTTCGAATCCTTACACGGATTCTTTGTTTTCGCCGGTCCAAAAGAGCGATGGCGCTTTCGATGGGTTCTTCTTTCAAACCCTCGATCAAGCTTTATTATGGTACGGTGACTTTTCCACCCGATCCATATGTAGCGGTGCTCCGGTTAAATGGACGGTATTCCCTGATCATCGTCACTTATTTGAGGCATTAGGGTTACACTTACTTGTTAAACTGTGCTTCCCAATTGCTACTAATGCCATTAGATTGTTCTATTGCAATCTCATAGTTAACACTTTTGACGTGAGCACACGTGTTGGAGGCATAGACATTGAGTTCAATGATGTCCTCCTAGCGGAGATTCTTGGTATTCCCAATGAAGGTGAACCGCTAGTTGATATCACGGAATTCGATTTCCCCGAAGGCACTACACTCACGAGTTTCAAAACGGAACTTTGTGCACCTGACAGAGTACGTTCTGGAAAGTTCAAGGCTAACAACCTGAACTTATTTAACTACGAATTGCATCGCATCATCTACTCTACTCTTCTTCTAAAATCCACTTCCAAGGATGATGTGACTTCGTTTGAGCTATCCGCCATATACCATATTCTTAAGGGGATTCCTTTTTCTACCCCTAAGATAATTATTCAGATGATGGGACATTGTCGTGCTAGAGATCGAAATCTCTCTTACGCGATGATTCTCTCTCGTATCTTTCAGCGATTCGAGATCGATCTATCGACTTGTACTCAGGACTCTGAGCCCAAGTTACTCCAGCTTTCTCGTCGCAGCCGGACTGCTTCAGCTCTACCTCCTGCTCCTCCTACTGCACCATCTTCACCACATCAGCCGTATGCCATGACTTTTGAGGGCATACATCAGCATTTATCAGCTTTACACGTCTCGATGACGGACATGGCTCGCGAGCGAGAGTTTCGCGATGTCACCCGTTACCAGGCGATGGCAAACTCCTTGGCCGATCTGCGTTTTGCCCAGACTGGTCACTCTGCTGCTTCCATCACTCGTGATCCAGCTTTTTCGGGTTACCGCTGTGAGGATGAGGCTGTTCATGCCTACTTCCAGCCAGGTAACGCCTATGACTGGTATCGTGCACCTCGAGATTACGTTGGTGAGTTCTATGCTGGCGCCCCTACTCATCCTACTGGCGCTGGTACTTCTGGTGCTGGTACTTCCGGTCATGCTGGCCACGCTGCTGATGATATTGATGAGGATAGTGATGATGAGATCTGATGTGATTATTAGTGATATTCTATTGTATACTTGGAAATGCTCCGACATTCCAAGTTTTTATCATTTACTTTTTATCAGTACTTTGTAGTTTGCTATCAGTACTTTTTATCTTCAAGAAATGTTTTTGATGTTTCATTTATGACATCTCAGTTTATTTCAGCATTTTGTTTCAGCACTATTTCTTTATACTGCTTCTCCATTTTTAAACTGCCTGTGAAATAGCATGCCTGAGATTTTTTATGTTTTTGAAGCAATACATGCCTGTGATAATATTTTGTAGAAACATTACATGCCTGTGATGCTATATCTCTAATTCTTATACTATATTTGTTTTCTTTGTTTTCTCGCTATTTGTTACTTATGCTTTGATTGCGGGGGAGTCTTCTGCATTTAATGCGGGGGAGCCTTCTCTTGTGCAATTATTTTGCTAAGTGACAAAGGGGAAGAAAATTAAAAATGATCTAACATTTTTTTTGAGTTAAATACAGGTTATGAACAATTTCTACTTTTTGATATTTTTCGAACTAGCTTAATGTTCTATCATTCATAGTTTGTCAATTATCAAAATGGGGGAGATTGTTGGCCCATTGGTCATATGGTCAACCTGATTTTAATAATTGATCAAAACTCTGTCTGGATATACGAAGCTTGTTGGGACATCTCAGCTTCTTGGACATAAGCAAGATTGGATATTCACTCCGTTCAAGACTGAAGATCTGTTTGCCTACTTGAGTCTGTACTTCCTATGTAATGTAATTTTCATTTTATTTGAGTCTAGGAATACGTTGTACACCGAGTCGTACTGACAAATAGGCTATTCCCAAAATAGTTCAAAATGTTTTTAAAATGACCTATTAAAATGTTTACAAAAAGGTTTTCAAAAATCACCAAAATCTATTTTTAAAACCCTAACCTAACCCTGACAGAACTCGGCCAGAGTTCGGCCAGAGTTCGGTTGGTGGCCGTTTGATTTTTGAATTCTCTGGAACTTGGTCCTCCTGCAGTTGCAGATTTGACCGAGATTTGCTCATCGAGTTCTGCCCGAATTCTGACAGAGTTCTCCCTTTGGAATTTCTATAAATAGAGATGGATTTCGATCATTTCAATTCACTCATTCACTTTCAATCTTCTCTCTATCTAAAAAGCTTTCTGCCTTCCAAAGAGTTTTCTAGAGCTTTCATTTTCAGATCCCAAGCCAGTTACAATCCTCTAGTCGATTTGCCAGTACGGTACGGTCTAGAAGTTTCTGAGAGATTATAATCAGAAGGCTTGATTGAAGAATACCTCTTCACATTTGAACTTGGACGAGTTCTTCGTATCAAAGCTCGCGTTGTAGAAGTTGCAAGGACTTCGTAAGAAAACTTACGGTTTTTCCTATAGTGGATTCAACTGGTAGCAAGAGTTCTACCGACTGGATTAGTCCTCAACAGAGGGATACCAGTATACATCGCTGTCTTTGCGTTTGCTTTCTGAACTCTGCCTTTACATTATTTCAACTGTGATTATATACTGTGATTGTGTTGCTAACATTTTTTAATTAGCATTATTCCGCTGCCAACTCTATTCACCCCCCCTCTAGAGTATTACGCTTTACTATACCGTTTCTACAAATATCTCAATGAAACGAGCCTCCAAACGTCCTAACGCCGATTTCCTTCGGTCCAAAGCCTCTGATTCCTTGCTAGCAAGTCTCCAGAAAGTTTCTCTCCTCCCAAGGATCGTAACGTACTTTTTTTAGTCTGATTTGGATGAGAATTGAGAAAAAGAGGCTATTGGAAGGGAATGAGAATTTCTAGGGTTTTGAGAAAGCTTGACGACTACTATACTATATATAGGGGGGTTGCTGTTGTGGCCGACCAGAGGTGCTGCTAGGGTTAGATTTGGGTTTAGGATGGGCCACAATACAACTAAAGTCCAAAAGGAGCCCATTAGCAAAAGCCCAAAAAGTTATATATTAAAGAGGCTAAAAATGAATTTAAAAGTTTTCTAATTAGGACTAAACCTTAAATTAAAATCTAAAATGCTAATTAGGTCTCTAATCACATGGTTAGTCTATAATCATGGTTAGCTATGGTTAAACCAACTACTAACACCAAAAGCACCAATTAAAATATAATAAAATAAACAAAAATTTCAAAAATCACACAATTACCAAAATACCCCTAACCTAGAAAAGTGGTAGTGACACGTCCCGCTCTTAAATAATTGGGTATGAGTATGTTTGTACGCCCAGAGTACGTCGTGTTATCGACAATAATATGATGTCTACGTCCATAACTACACTAACATATCGATAAGGTCACACATATCATCTCATAACATCCACGGTTCTATCAATCTACCATCTAAACTAAGACAAGTACAAAGAAAAAAAATATACATAAGGGATACAATTAAGTAGAAAGAAAATTGCTACTCTACCCTCAACCTACATTACTCCTCATATACATCTACGTTATACAACGGTACCGTCTCTTCCTATGTCATACATTCATCAAAGAGATGCAAGTCCTCAGTTCAAGAAAGATAAAATAATACTAGGTTATCAAGTGAACAAATACTAGGTCCTCAAAGATATGTAACTTCTTGATTCAAAAATGATAAAATAAATAAAGTAAAATAGTATATGATTAAAAATTATGATATGATAGTTAGATAGAAAGATAAGAGAAAGAAACCCTAAGGATGTATTACTGTGTTAATTCGAAGTAAGATCTATTATGATCTTAATTCTAGTGATACATTAGTGTCTAAACTCTATTCTGAACAGCAAAGCATGCATCCGTTCTTTATGAATTCTTTATTGTAAATGAATCAGAAAGCGAAGTGTTTCGCACTCATCTTCAATGAAATGTCTTCATGTCCCAACGAAAGAGCTCTTACCGAAATTTTTCTCTTACTTGAGCCACCAAAATGACCTCTATAGCAATATAATGCCACCATTAGAAGTGGGACATTAATTACAACTAGGAGGCTATTTGTTGACGTTGATAAAGGTTAAGGCTGGGATCAATAAAGTAGCAGTAGAGGGATCGGCGTCTGGTGATGTAATATCCCGCTCCATATGGTGCATTCTGTTGGCTTGTTGACTCGAAGGGCCTTTCGACTTGGATTCGTACATGAGATTTATTCAAAGTATTTTGATCGGGACAAAGGCAATTTGTCAAATAATTGGTAAGTTTGATCCTTCTCTCATTTACCTTCACACTTAATAAAAAGAACTATTATTAGTCTTTATTTCTATATTTTATGATATTGCTAATGCTAAGTAAAATAACCAAGATAAATGAGAATAATGTTATTGTTGTTAACTTGTGTCACTACCAGTTTTTCAAATAGGGATAATTTTATCAATTCATAATTATTATATAATGTGAATACTTATTTAGGAATATTGTGTGTATTTATTTATTTTTACTATGTTAGTTGATACGGTTAGTGGCTAGCCCAATTGCCAGACTTGTGTTAGTGGACTAGTTAGCCTAAACACTAAACTAGAGCCCGATAATTAGTATGGCATGACTCATAAACTAACTCATTAGACTAGTTCTATTACACTTATTATTCATGACCAATTAGTTTAATTAGAGGTTAGACACTTGACCAAAATAGGCCCAAACCTTCCTATGCTTTTAATTAGCCAAATGACAACTTAGAGGGCATGATTGACATTGTGCTTTAGCCCTAACCTAGGGATTTTATGGCCGGCCACTTGAGAGCCTCTCATCTTCATTCATTGTAACTAATTCCAAGCCTTCATTTTCCTATTCTAGGTTTCTTCCCAAAGAAGAGCCATCCCTCCATTAAGTCCTTCAATATTCTACTCATTCCTCTACCTATTCCTTTAATTTTCTCTAGAAGAAAGAGCCTACAAGGAGCTTGGAGCTAGGAGCAAGAAGAAGAGTCCATTTGCTAGGAGCTTCGTGTCAGAATCATGTCCATTGTATAATTTATTGGGAATCCATCTCCCAATAGGTATAACATTCTCTAACCTTGTCATTTAGATTCTAATTTAGATATTGGAGTCTTAGGAGCTCACCCATGTATTAGGACAACCCATAGGAAGAGTTTTGAGACTCTAATGAGTCTTTATTTGAAAGTTAGAATGGGTTTTGTGCCACTTTTGAAAGAAATTCGAGAATGATACACCAAGTGTTTGTCATATTGTCCCATAGGCTAAATGGACATGTGAATAGTATTTGAGGCTAGTGTAGTGTCTACAAATGGGTGCACACTCACATAGTGCACACTCTATTTTATCATGACACATTGACACTAGCCTTGTGAGACTCGTCTCACAGTATCAGTATTTATACACGGATACGTACTTGGTGCTGTATCATGCATTTGTTCTGTATTTAGTTCCTGTAATTACCTGCTAATTATTTTTCTATATTTTATTTTACACTTGCCTAGCCCTTGGTTTATTTCAGTTCATGTTGAACCAACTTGGTTTAGCTTGGTTCATCATGAAATAGGATGAATGCCTTAGATTGAGTGGAGATGAATGAATGGTGGAGATTACTTGGGCTTGGTATATATGCCACTTTTTTTCTCTCTTTCCTCATTCACTCTCATTCATTCCTCTTCCACCCAACCCTAGCCATTAGAGAGAGGCAAGTACATCTTGCCAAAACCTTGAACAAAGTTATTTTTGTTTGTTCTATTCTCTTCCTTGTATGATTCTAAGCCTCTTTAGGACTTGGAATTTTTGATTTTGATGGCTACATTTTTGTAGTTCTAAGTTTTGATATTTTTTTGTTTTTATGGTTTTGATCTATTAAAACTTGCCAGTGGCGCAGTGGCGTACCGGTAAGACCGCTGGCACTCGAGGGTGAGGGCGTGGTTTCGAGCCCCCACTCCTACGGGGGCGGTTGGGTGGCGTTGTCCACGGCCTCCGGATCAAGGCTGGCTGGGTGGCATTGTCTATGGGCCTTGGTTTTAAAAAACCTATTAAAACTTGGTATTTCCTAAAACCAGTTGTCCCAGGCTGTAGGAAATCTCGTTCTATGTAGTTTAGAGCCTTGGAAGTCCCGCTTCGGACTTGTTTTGAGCAAGTTATGCTCTTTTGAAGTTTTTGGATTCCCATGGAGCTTGATTGCTGTTTGGAGAAGAACAGTGTCGACGCCTAGTCTGGCCCAGGCACCTTGCGTACCCTGACGCCCTTTCTTCCTTGCGCTCATGGTGCTTAGGCGCCAATGTGATGTGCCTAGTCTGGCCGAGGCGCCTTGCACGTCCTGACGCCCTTTCCTCCTTGCGCTCACGGTTCTTAGGCATCAATGTGATGTGCCTAGTCTGGCCCAGGCGCCTTGCGCGCCCTGGCGCCCTTTTTTCCTTGCGCTCATTAGTGCTTAGGCGCCTATTTTGGTGCACAAATTTGGCCCTGGCGCCATTATGGTCCTGGCGCCTATTCAGGATATGTGTCCAGTTGGCCAAGCACCTATTTGGCCATGCGCCTCTCTGGCCTGGCGCCTTCGGCCCAGTGTTCATCCTGGCCTTGGCGCCATTGCGTGCCTATGCGCCTCTCCTGGCCTTAGCACCCTTGTGTGCCTAGGTGCCATCCTGGCCTTTGTGCCCCTTGAATCTCGTGCTACTCCGCGTGCGCACCTGACCTGATGGTCGTGCGCCATATGGTGTGCGCCCAGTGTGATGCGCCCACCTCCATGTCTCTTCCTTGTTCATTCATCTATATGTTTGGTGATTCCCAACTTGTACCCTGAGCTTTGACGCGATCTTAGCATGGCTGTTTTAACCATTTTTTATTGTTTAAGCTATTTTGTAGTTGGAATCTTGAAAAAACCTCAAACATAAAATTTGTATAATCTTCTTGTTTTACCTTAATTAGAGTTCATATGCGATTAATAATTTCAATTATAGTTTTGATCTTTTTGTATATTTTCTGTACTTGACCATTTTTTATATTTTCTTCGACTGTAATAAATTCTTAACATGATTAAATGATCTCGTATAGTTAGAGAATGATTGTACACCCTTTATACCGTCAACACTAGCACAGATTCAATTATTATTTTATGCCAAGTAGCTACTTCTATCTATTCCTTCTCATATGTTCTGATACGTCATTTTATCAAGATCTTTCTTACGTACTATCCTTACATTTATAACTTGCTTTACATGAAAGTGGCTCATTGTGGTGCACTCACATTAGATGTCTCATCTTTGCCTAGATAGTGGCTCGTTGTGGTGCACTCATGCTACACGTCACTTCTTTACTTAATCTAGATAGTGTCCCGTTGTGGTGCGCTCATGTTACAGGTCACTTCTTTGCTTTACCTGATAGTGGCCCGTCGAGTTGCACTCCCAACAAGTACTTTTGACATGACAAGTAATCCTAAACATGACATATGTAATCAAGATGTTGTTGCGACGGCTATTTTTTTCTTGCTAAGATAACTCTTTTATGGATACCGTGGTTGAATTTATTGTATATGCGTGAACAAGCTACGTGTCTCATCTGTATCATGTCTAGGACATGAATTTCTGGTTACCACGGTTAGGAATTCGTAACGAATTTGACTAGGTTAATGACTAGATTGATCAAGTAGTTCATATATAGAGATTTTCCAGTTACAGGCAATCTCGTTATATGGGCGCCTCCAGTAGACTTGTAGCCTGTCGACGAGTATGGCATAATTCTAGCACACTGTCATGTGTTGTACCATTTAAGCTACCTAATAACTCTCTTAAGGGTATATTTGTCTCCTGGACGATTGTATCCACTATTATATATATGTGGGATATATTTGTCTCCTGGACGATTTATCAACTATAAATTCTCTTATAACTTTTGCCTGGATAACCTGGATAGGCTGCAAGGCTTGTGACTGTGGGAACATCTCATTGCATCTTGTTAGTAACTAGGCTTGTGATAACCCTAGTTAGTTAAAGTATCAAGTCGTACTTATTGCTTGGCCGTGATTGTTGTATAGAGTCCAGCCCAATCTAGCTTTGTCTCTAAACAGTGTCCATATGTTTATTTTAGTATATTTTTGTTATGCTTTGCTTTTGTCGATAAATGATTATAGATCAAGTTCTGTTCAGGAGAAGGGTTACAACCTCGGTCCTTGTTTGGTTTACGGGTTGTAACCTGGGTTCCGGATTAGTTTCCAAGTCATCTAGTCATTTGTCGTCCTATTCAGTACTCATACGTCATACATGATCTTTATGCTATACAATGATTAGAGATAAAGTTCTGTTCAGAAGAAGGGTTACAACCTCAGTCCTTATTTGGTTTACAGATTGTAACTTGAATTTCGGAATAGTTCTCCAGTCATCTTATCATTGGTCGTTCTATATAGTTCTTACATGCTCACACATACCATTTCTCTAATATGCCAACATGTCCTAGTTACCCTACATGTTACATGTCCCAGTTATCTCCTATGCTCATATGTCCAGTTATCTCACATGCTAACATGTTCAGTTATCTCACAAGCTATACATGATCCCCATGCTAAGTCACCATGCTCTTATGACCCGGCTATCTCACATACATACATGACCAATTGATTTCACATATTCTCGAGCTTCCGTTTACTTAGTATGGCTACAGTTTACAATATGTCACATGTTAATTACTTTACATCATATGATGGCTTTACTTATTGTCTTTTTTATTATCGTGATAAGTGCATTGGTAGTGCACGAGTCTCGATCCGCATTTACTTATTTCTGTCTTTATCTGCTGTTATGCTAGTTATTGCTGGTTTTAGTTCATAAGTTTGACTTCCTTTGTGGTACTTGCTATTGGGGATCTGACCCCACTGGTTTTGTTTGGCCAGATCTGATAGAGGAGCCCGAAGGATCTTCCGTACCATCTACTCGACGGTGACTACCCGGAGCACCAGAGTACCTTAGTGGATTTCTCATATCATTCTTCCACTAGTTATGTACATTATTCTTTTGTGGCATTTAGCCTCCGAGCACGTGTTTAGCTCGTATTTTAGGATCTTGACATATAGCCTACGGGCCTAAAACATAATTTTTGTATTCTAGACTATAGCTAGAGCTTATCATGTATGACTATTACTCTTGCTAGTTCTCACTTTGTATTACTAGCTTCATGATCATCCATGTATATATAGTTTGGGACGTTTTACTATTTTATGTCTGATGATCATACTTCTTGTACTTTGCATATTTGTCTATGATTGAGATACCTAGGATCGTTCGACCTAGGATTGACTGTTGGCTTGTAGTAGTAACCCCCATGTCTTGACAGCTTATACATTATTTCAAAGTACTGGAGTACTTTGGAATTACATAGCTGGCCTGGTCCGTCCCCACTTCCCAGTATTCTGGTTCTGGGGCGTGACAAGTCTAGTGGCTCACAATTTGTGGCTATCCATATATATGTATTCATATTTGCATATAGGCATTAGAGTTATAGAAGTATATTGTATATGTACTAATATATATATATATATATATATATATATATATATATATATATTTGTTGGTATCATATATGAGTACTGTAGTAGTGAGGTGGGGATTTGGAATGCATGTTTCAAATCCCCACCTCACTGCTACAGTACTCATATATGATACCAACAAATATATATATATATATATATATATATATATATATATATATATATATATATATATATATATAAATATATATATATTTGGTATCATATATGAGTACTGTAGCAGTGAAAAAAAAATATATATATATTTGTTGGTATCATATATGAGTACTGTAGCAGTGAGGTGGGGATTTGGAATGCATGTTTCAAATCCCCACCTCACTGCTACAGTACTCATATATGATACCAACATATATATATATATATATATATATATATATAGAGAGAGAGAGAGAGAGAGAGCCAGTGGCGCGGTGGTGCACCGGTAAGACCGCTGGCACTCGGGGGTGAGGGCGCGGGTTCGAGCCCCCACTCCCACGGGGGCGGCTGGGTGGCGTTGTTCATGGGCCTTGGTTTTTAATATATATATATATATATATATATATATATATATATATATATATATATATATATATATATATATATATATATGGCTATACGTTGGTATCATATATGAGTACTGTAGCAGTGAGGTGGGAATTTGGAATGTATGCTTGGGGGGTATCCTATATATTGTACATATATATAGATATATAGCAATAACATATATAATGTATATGCATATATTTATGGCTACATGTTAACTATTATATATATATAAGGAGCATGGGATGTATCTACTGATACATGTAGTATCAGTAGTGCCTAGCACATAGCATAGAGGAGGGGCCATTCTATAGAGGAAGTTAAGTTGGAAGAGGTTCAGTTCAGTATGAATGAACAAAGATGGTCAGTCCATGACTGGACAAAGTTGGAAGAGGTTCAGTTCAGTTGGACTGAACAAAGATGGTATCAATCAATGGGACTGATTTGAGTATCAGTCCATGGAAATGATTTGTGTAATCAGTCCTTTGACTGATTTGTGTTCAGTCTTAAACTGATTTGGATATCAGTCAACAAGACTGAATGTGTTCAGTCCAAGACTGATATGAGAGAATATAAGGGAAGGCAGTTGGGGAAACTTTGATGTGTATCAGTGAAGGAGGGGTGAAGTATCATATAGGAGTTGAACTATAGAATAGGGATCATTTGTATAAGAAAAGTAAGAGGAGATTAGAAAGAGTGATATATAGTGAAGTGAATTGGAGGTATGAGGAAAAAGGGATTAGTGTCAGTCCATAAGGACTGAAGTATCAATCCATGTAGACTGATTTGGGTGATCAGTCTTTGGGACTGAAATGGATGGGGAAATTTTGGTAAGCATCAGTCCATGATTGATGTTTCAGTCTTAAGGCTAAAACGGAAGGGGATTCAGTGAGTGTTTTATAAAAGGAATTAAAGTGTAGAAGTTGAGGGACTTGATGGGTATCAATGAAGAGGATATGGGAAAAAGGGTTCAGTGTTGTACAGCCATGGGCTTAAGTGAAGGATGTGGATATATCAGTCAAGACTGAACTATAGGAGGAGTATTGAGTTCAGTCTTAAGGACTGAACTGTAGGTGGAGTTCCAATCCTTGGGGACTGGTTAGTAGAGTTTAGGTAAATGAGATTTACCTAAAAGTTGGGGTAGTATACATATATGCACATATGTTAGTAGGTAATAACATAACTTGTAAAGATGGGTAGATAGGAGGTATTGTTGCATATATAAACTAGGATACACCTATATAACACTCCAGTATCCTAGGATACACTATAGTATAGATACCCTAGTATCCCTATAACTAATAATGCCTAGATATTTAGGATATGGATCCAATAGCTTGGTTATAGGCGCATACAACTTAGAAATGGTTAGTTTGACCAAGTTTGACTAGAATAACCTAGAGTTGACCAAGTTTGACCAATTTAACCTAGAATGGACTTTATGACCTGGAAATGAACTAGTATGACTTATTTTCATTTTCAAACTTGGTATTGATATAATATTTCATAATTAGCTCTTCGAGGTGCCATATCGGACGTCGCTGATACTTCACATTTGATCTCAAGCGAGTACATTTTTTTGATAATTTCTCGTTTATGGTATTTACTATGTTTTTTGTATTTAGTGTAGATATCATTGATTTCTTGACATTTTGGCCACATGGATTTGATATTGTTTGGATTCTGTCATGCGATATTATTTTTGTACACCTGGTATACCTTCTGCAAGCATTGTCATTCTTCTTATGCATTGTATAGACATCGATCCCTGGGAGGATTAGCTACCTTCTTAGAGTATCCCGTGTCATGACGTGTCATGGTTGGATTCCAGTATACCAGTCGGGGGCGGAGAGTATTAGTCTAGATGTGTGGTCAATATCCTCCTTGTGCATGTATTGTTCCTTGTGAGTATTAATCATACACCCCACGTTTGATTAACCGGCCATAAAATCTTGTACAAGTTCCCAAAGTCGGCCACCTATCGAAGCTAGTATTCACTCACATAAATAATATGGATTCCTGACTCTTGTACATGATATAACTTGTTTTACTCATTCTTGCCCTTCTTTACAGTTTTACCCTGCCATGCTACTTTCATGTACACTCTATTTATTCTTTTATATTCTCTTTATTTACTGTAACATAGTTCATTTCATTTACTGGAACTGTTGTTGAAAATGTACTTCGCTCCAATCTTGACTGGATATATTTTTCAAATGACGACAAGGACGATTGCACCACCTACTATGGTCCGTATGACGTAGTGGGTATAGACCAAGAGACTTTGGCATAGCAGGGCCTAGTTCCAATCGAGGGGATAGTAGAGGCAACCCAGTAGACTAGGCTTTTTATTGGACTATATCTCCAGCACTATCAGATAGCCTGTTTATTATTTTAGACATATATTGTTATATTTGACTCTTAGACTCTGGACTTGTATTATGAACTGTCAAACATCTGGATATTCTTATTTTGTCTTTATCTTATATCGTGCCATATCATTCTTCCTTATAGACTTATGATTTAGTTTACTATATCATTGTTATCCTCCGATTGGTGATGAGATATATATATATATATATTGACAGGTTATTATATTCACTGCTAGTTTAGTAGAGGTAAACAATGTTCTACCGTCGACATTGCGGCATAGGCTGGGCGCTGTTACGTACTCGTGCCCCTATACCGGATGCGGATTGTGACGACTTGCTATATAAAAATATGGAATATTGTAATGTTGTTATAGAAACACGAAATATTGTATTGTTGTTATAGAAATATGGAATATTTATACTGTTGTTATAGACATGTGAAATATTGTACAATTGTTATGAATATTATGGAATATTATATTGTTATTATAGACATATGGAACATTATACTATTGTGTAGAGAAACGAAATTGTGGAAAAGGTTTGGGACCGTTGAGTCACTAAGGTAGGAATCATTTGATTGGAAAAAAGACCTATAAGGTAAATCCCTGGATTGGGATGAATAGAAGTACGAGCGATAGCTCGAGAAATTTGGAAGTAAAAAAGAGAATGTGTTATATTGTTATTTCAAGTTTCTGTTATCATGAATATAATTATTTTTAATATCTAAGTTCTATAGTCATATATGGTCATGGACAAGTAGTACATATGGTTTAGTTTTTCGAACGATGTCCGGGACAGCGAGACCGACTCGTCCTAGGGGAAATGGATAGTTGTGCTGACCTACTAGGACGGATAATTTTGGACCTTCAGTGGGGCTCGTAGACCACACTAAAAGGATCGTCGTATTACCATGAATAGTCCAAAATGGTATGTTACCAGTAATCGTCATATAGCTAGCTGCATGCTAATGACAACCTGTTTGTACGCCTAACAAGTTATTGACAGGTACAAAATCACAACATATATATTTTATAAATGTTAACAATTGATGCAGGGATATGCTAATGGCACATTTATATATTATGAATGATAACAATGTTTATAGGAAAGAATAGTGTCCTTATGTAAAATTCACTGTGTCAAGTGACAAATTTTTGTTTCTATATACATGCTTATGTATCGGTAACTGATCCTAGAGAAAGTAGAAAGACCACATAATAATTTTACCTAATCTCACATATTTACCTTATAATTAGTTTAAGTGAGTCAGGTTAAGACCACTCATCAGTGCATTGCCCAATATGCTAGGCCCTTCCTCCACATATGTACGGGGAGTCGTTTGGACGTTATGAGGTATTTGAAGCTCGGTTGACAACTTAAAGCTGTTCACCTGGAAGATATATTTTTTTGTTTATAAACGACATAATATTGGAAACGTTGTTGATTTACTAGTTCACGAGATGTAAGCCTTGTGATATCGTTCATTGTAGAAGATTCAGTGTTTTTGGTTGAGTTGTTCTTTTGGCCTAAGAGTCATGGTAATTTCGCAAAAAATTATAAAAAAGAACCTATTTATATATTGTGTCTATCAACTTTTATGCTTATTTTCTGCAGCAATGACTTTGATATTGAGACTGTTTCATCGATCTTGTTTGTTCTTGCTATGTACAAGTAAAATTTAGACTTGTACAATATTACTATGCCTAGTGACGACTTCTGTTCTTTCGGGATCGGGGCATGACAGGTGAGGAGACAGGATTTATTGGACGTCAAAAGTAGAATGGTGCTCGAATGGAGGTGATCAGGTCATGGTTGTGGAAAGATGGGGTGTGGAGACGAGGTGGAGTCAGGATTGATGGGGGAAGAGTGCATGCAATGAGGTGCGGCTCTGGTGTGGAACAATCGGTGCTATATAAGGACTAACGGTCGACTCGGTGAGTAAAATAGTAGAAGTGATGGACGACGGAGCTGTGCTGGTGCATGCTCGGGATGGAGTATTGGTGTTGTGGATGTGACGGGGATGGTCAAGCTACACTTAAAAAATGGTGTGGTTACAATGGCGATGAGGTCGAAGGACGGGACGAGCACAGGATAGGAACACGACGGTGCATGCAATAGGACTAGTAAGTTGGCCGGGGTCAAACGACGAGGTGGTTGTAGCGGAGATCCACATTGGTGAGGGAGGTGGAATCGAGTGGAGAGGGAGTTTAATGTTCCTTGAGGATGGATGGATGGACAGTAAAAGAAAGAAAGAACGTAGGAATAGATGGAGGCCGTTTGTTGAGTGAGGAGAGTTAGTGCTTAAATAGGGGTTGTTACCTAGGGGGTTTCTATCGTTTAGGGTGTCACGACCCGCACCCGGATATACGGGTACGAATATGTGGGCCACGCCCAGCCTACGCTGCGGTATCGGCGGTAGAACGCTGTCAAGTATACTATACTAACTACAACATCTAAGAATCCATAACTAGAAATGTACTCATGTCACATCACGAAAACTAAGGAAGATAAGACAAGAAATAATAACAATATCACTAGAACAATAAAAATCTACAATAATCATAAGACATGAAAGATAAAGAAGGAACAACAAGACTAACTAAGGATAACTACCAGGCAACTCCCATAGAAGAATAGTGAGATCCACCTCAGCTAGCAACATCATGAAGTCCAATACTGAGGGCACAACTACTCCTAAAATTTGTCAACATATCCGGTCAGGATGGAACGAGTACATATATCTCATAACAGATCTCAAGATAGAATAAAAGCTATAAGACTGTAAATAGAGCATACACAATAAAATCATGGAGTGTACATATATGTATCATGGCATGGTAAGCTGTAGAGCTAGAGCTAGAACAAGAAAGTAGAACTGAATCATAGTATGTACACAAATTAAGGTAAGCCATATATCCAATGTGTGTGAGTAGCAGTTTCAACTTGTGATCGGCTTGCGTTCATGTCAAGAACTGGCCTGGCAAGTCATATGTGCGGTATATGACTCACACTGTTCGGGAATGCGGGATGGATCTGATCACAGGCATACGCTACTACTCCCCCTACCCCAACTGGTAGAATGGATCCAAACAGGACACGTCACTGCACGGGATTCTAATGAGAAGGTCGCGAACCTTCTCTAGAATCAGTGACCACATATCGAGCAAGAGCTACAAGGGTGCTTGCACAATACATCCCAACCTAAGAAGGAGAAACATCTCTCGTCGGGATCCAAGAATACCAATCCGTGAGAACCATGTGTCAGGAATAAGCATATCAACACTAAGTACATGAATCATAACAGTTATCATAAATTGGGAATAAGTTATCAGAGAATGTACTCGCCTGGGGTCCTGCTGTCAATATGAATCAGGGTTCAGAGTAAAGCCACAGACCTAAAGATTAAATAATACAAGAGCTGATCAGGGTCAAAAGATATACTAATATCTAGGTCAAACTAAGACAAACTGGGTCAAGGTTGACGTACAGTTGACTTTGGTCAACTGGTCAACTCTGGTCAACCCTAAGTCTAATCTAGGTTAAATAGGTCAATGGTTGACCTACATTTGACTTTGGTCAAAAAGTCAACTTTGGTCAAGTCTGATCAAACCTAGGTCAACTGTTGACTCTACTTCAACGTCTAGTCAAAGTAGTCAACCATGGTCAAGCTAGTCTCTATAAACCTCTACAAGGTCAACTTATGAATTTCAGTGATTTAGAAATCACTGAAATCGACGGGTCTCTAAAACAACTAAAAGGAGAAAACATTATAATAATAGGGTGACACAAAAAGGGAAAAAATCTACAGATATTGTCGGATGATGAAACTAACATCACCAACGTGTCCAGAATGGTCAAATCAGCTAGAATAGCCTGTCGAAAAGTCTAATTTGGACACAGGAACAAAACGGTAATTTCGGGCCAAAATGATATCCGCCGTTGGACACACTTTGCACCGAAAAACGTGTCGAAATAAAAGTGCACAAAATCTAACAAATTATATGTCCATGAATTCATAATGACGATACGAACCCAACGGTATATCCAGAATTGGATTCCGTTGACCCGATCTCAAACTGGTCCGCTGACGCGGACATTTGGAATCCGGTTTGCACGGAAATGCGTGCCAGAACAAATGTCTTCAAAACTCAGCAAATTATATGTCAACGAGTCCAGAATGACGATACGAACTCAACGGTATATCCAAAATTGGATTCCGATGAGCCGAACTCAAAATGACACGTTGACCCGGATATTGGTATCCGACTTGCACCGAAATACGTGTCGGAACCAATGTCCACTAAAACCTAGCAAATTATATGTCAACGAGTTCAGAATGACGATACGAACTCAACGGTATATCCAGAATTGGATTCCGATGAGCCGACGTCAAAAAGTCCCGTTGACTCAGAAAGTGGGATCCGCTTTGCACCGAAATGCGTGCCAGGGCCCACGTTCTCCAAATCAAGCAAACTTTATATGAAAACATACCAGAACGACGCCACGAGCCTACTGGTGGTGTCAGAAATTGAATCCGGAGTCCCGGGTTCAAAAATGGAATTTTATAAGTGCAACACTAAGAATTCGAACGGCCAACTTTGACGTCGAATTCGATCGACCTAACAAGCTCAAACTGAAATAAAATCTAAAGGGGACAGGAAGAGGGTTATATCAGCTGTGCACCGGAACTGATGGCGTGCAAAACGAAGCTGCGACGGCGAAGATACGAACCCGCGAAGTTGGCGTCACGAAACTGTCCAAAAACAGTACAAATTAAAACGTCAACTTGGTGGCCGGTTTTGACGTATCAAACGACGAAATTAACGGTTCAAATTTGACAGAGGCGAAGGGGTATATACCGAGATTGCGACGGAAGAAACGGATCGCCGATCCAACGGTCGGATTTCCCGAGAAACGTACACGAAGTCGCTGCGACGAGGCGCCAATTCTGGACTTCGCGCGCGCGCGTCGACGGAATTTCGTGAAAAATGCACGAACAGGCTGTGCGTCGCGCCGAAGAGGATGTCGGTGGCCAGGGGGTGTTCGCCGGAGGTCGCCCGGCCATGGGGGCTCACAGGGGCGACGGGCTGGCCACGTGGTGGAGCACGGCCACGCCCATGCGCGCGCGCTCGCGCGGGGTGGCGCGGCTGCCACTGCTGCGCGCTGCCGCTGCTGCTGTTTGCAGCGTGGTACGGCGGCGGCGCTCCGCCGGGCACGACGGGGGACTGTGCGGGCGGCGTGGCTCGGGTTGGTGGAGGTTCGGGATGGTTGCGGTGGTGAAGGTTGATGATGAAGATGATGATGAAGATGATGGTGATGATGATGATGAAGATGATGAAGATGATGGTGAAGGAGGAGGAGAAGAGGGATAGTCGAGGAGGAGCTCGGCCAGCCATGGGGGCTCGGCCAAGGGGGAATGGGTTCGGCTGGGGGGAAGCATGGTGGGGGTGTATGTGTGTGTGAGAGAGAAGAGAGAGAGATGTGTGTGTGAGTACATTAATATAGAAAGAGAGGGAGTGAAAATAGATATTTGAGAGAGGAGAGAGAAAGTTAGATAGAGATGGGGGGGCTGTTCTCGGCCAGGTGAAGAGAGAGGGAGAGAAGTGATGTATGGGAGTGGGTGATGGGAAAGGAGAGAGAGAGAGGGATTATATAATATATATATATATGTGTGTGTATATATATTATATAAAGAGGGAGAGAGAGAGATATTAGAAGATATTTAGAGAGAGAGAGAATGAGAGAGAGGGGGGTGTGTAGGTCGGCTGCACTTAGGGGGAGGGGCTTGTGTGTTTGTATGGTAAGTGAAAGAGAGAGGGAGATATTATAACATATTATATATGTATATATATATACACATATATAAAAGAGAGAGAAATAAAGATATTTTCAAAATAGAAAAAAAATAGGAAAATTACGTGGGGTATTTGGGCAGTCATGAAAGAACAATATAGAGCTTGGGTTCGGGTTCGGTCGAGCCGGGTCGGGCCAAAATCGGACATGAGGCAATATTCGAATTAAAATAGGGATTTATAATTATGGATAAATAAATAACATGCGGGGACTCAAATAAATGGGACACAAGTGGCAGGCGGGTAGTAGGCTTCATGGGGGTCCTATCCATATTTGGGTCGACTAGGTTGGGTCGATGTCGGACCCGAAAATTAAATTGAAAGTTAAATCATGAATTACGGCAGACGATAAATTGGTCTAAATTGAACCGAAAGTTGTGCGAAGGAAATGGAGCACAAAATGGAGTGTCTGAGTGGGACATGAAGGTCAGGGGTGAAGAGCGTCTCGAGTAGATCAGGTATGACAAGTTGGTTTCGAGAGAATGACTAGTCTGGTGCTCCTAAATTAAAAGTCATGGTAACGTGCTTATGATGATCAAGAAAAAGAGTGGGAATTCAATTAATAATTAAATGGTCTAATATTGACCCGAACTTGCACGAAGCAAAAAGAGCACAAGGGAACGAGTTCAAATGGGATAGGACATATCAAAATGAAGATAATCTCGTCTACTACAAACTCCAAGAAGGAAGTTTTCAGAGACTGGCATCCCTGATGCTCTAGAATTCCAAGTCACGGTAAAGAGCATTAAATCAAATAATAATCAAATACTAATATCTGTTCAAAATAATTGATTTATAAAATTGAAAAAAATGAGCCCAAAATTCAGGGGCTTACATAGGGTCCTTGTTTTCAAAATGTTGGATTTGCACAAGAAGGGGGATGAGGGTTGATATGCCAACTTATTATTTGCAAGAATTTTGTGGATTTTAAATCAATAGGGTTTTATTAGGATTATATATATAAATGATTAACAATTGTAAATTAATTCTTTAGGAATTTGATTGATAATAATTTGTGTTTTATTGTTACATAATTACTTAGGAAAAATATATATTAGAAAGGAAAATTATAATTTAATTCAAGAAGTTCCAATTTAATTTTATTTCTTAATTAACTCTAGGTTATTTATTTGCTTATTAAAATTTAAGGTAAACCTAACTTAAAATAATTTGATTCATCTAATGGAGAATTAGAATTAAGAATTTTGAAATTTATTTATATTTTGGTTTGGGCAGTTACAAGTAACTAAGATAGTATCTAATAACCAAGGTTCTGAGATCGATCTCTGAAGGAAGACTCAATCTCGTGGAAACCATACGTAGGGTATCCATCATCTAAATATGAGAAATGGTTATCTAGTTAGGATTGGTGCAAAGCACAATAATACAGTCTAGCTACATATTATAGTACACACTATCATGGATATGAACAAGAAGAAATTAGAACGAACATGTTGAGAATAGGAACCACGTCAAAACTATGACATGCCTATACTAATACAAACCTGCTATTTGGCACCCGCGGGTGCACAGCTGGTACACCCGCGGGGCCGAGGATGATGACGCTGCCGTGGTGGGGGGGAGACGGAGCGATAGGGTGGAGGGTTCGACGGAGTAGGAGGAGGAGGAGGCGACGACGACGAAAACGACGCCAAAGGATGGCGGAGCAGCAGGAGGGGATGGTCGTCGACGTTATAGGAGGCAGAGGAGGAGGCGGCAGTAGAGGAAGGGGGTGGGGAAGACGATGGTGGAGTGGTAGGGGTGGTGGAGGCAGCGTCGGTGTCGTCCTCGGCCCCGCGGGTGCACCGGCTGTGCACCCGCGGGTGCCAATAGTTTTTTAAACATGCTATTTGGTACCCACAGGTGCACAACCAGTGCATACGCAAGGCCAAGGACGCCGCCGCCGCCGCAGCGGGGGGAGACAGAGCTATAGGGGGAGGTTTGACGGAGGAGGAGGAGGCTGCGACGACGGCAACGACGCCAGAGGATGGCGGAGCAGCAGGAGGGGATGGTCGTCGTCATTGTAGGCGGAGGAGAAGGAGGTGGCAGTAGAGAGGGGAGGTGGGGAAGACGACGGTGGAGTGGTAGGGGTGGTGGCAGCGGCGGCGATGTTGTCCTCGACCCCGCGAGTGCATCGGCTGGGCACCCGCGGGTGCCAAATAGTATTTTCGATACTCATAATGTGGACTATCATGCAAGACTTATCAAGATATGACAAAAAACTTGTAATACATCATTGGAAAACCACTATGACATCTGGAAGGCTGAGGTAACCTAAACTCATTAATGACATGTTAATGCGTCATTAATGCATCGTGAGTCTACGAGTGTGAAAAGACTACCTCATATGAGGTCACAACGAGTGGTACCACATGTCCACGTATTCCCTTGCCCACTCCCACTATATAATAAGAACATGAAAGCATGATAACGAGTTACACTTACGAAAACAATGAATGGAACTAAAATAAAATAAACATTGATTCTCACGTGTACATCAAGTAACGATAACATGAATGGAACCTAGTAGCATGAATATTAATATAAAGTAAATGCAATAATGCGAACGAAGAAGGGAACTTACGTGAACCTTTTGTTGGATTTAAGATGACTGATACTCGTATGACAATCTTGATACTATACCAAGGAAACCTAGAATAACATATAAAATCATACCATTAGATACTTACATAAAAGCATATGTACTCGTTCTTTAGGGTTCAATTCCTAAAACATGCAAATATGTCCTAAAAGTGGGTCCAAAATTAATGTCTTAAGGTCTATTAGTGTTTGTTTTGAGGATATGAAAATTATGGTATCCTCGAAATTTTAGCTCAATTTATAGCCGTTTGATCAAAAATGATTTTGTCGGCACGATTTGTTTTTATTTAGTTCTAGAATTTTTTTTAACTATTAAACCAACCCCAATATAGAAATTGGTGAACATAAAGCCTACATGTAATACTCCTTAGGAAAATTTTAATGTAGCTGTTTTTATGATTAGTTTTGTAGGGTTTATAATCCCTTATTCTAAACATGGCCAATTATGGACATGTTTTAGCTAAAAAAATTGTAAAAAATCAAAGACAATCCAAACTCTTGAAACGTTGGATTTGTTATATCCTAACATGTTATGGTAATAATATTGTAAAAAACTTCAGATTAAAACAATTTTCTGAAAGAGAGAAAAAACAATTTTAATATGAGTAAATTCTGGTTATAAAATCAAAAGTGAGGTTATGAGCTCATGCGACCTAAACACCTTAATATTTCTCCAAATTTTAGTATGTTGTATCCATGTGTGTTAAGAATCATAAAAACTTGTAGAAGTAAAAACAACAATATCATGGCTAAGAGTTATGATTGAAATACTACAGGACGTTCTTGTTTGGGATAGATTTAGGTAGGGGTTCTTAATTGCTATTTGGAAAGCCCCTAAATTCGACTAAACATATAAATAATATAGTAGACATGTTGTAGATGATACATGTAAAATTTGAGAGCAAAACTCATTCGGAAACTATGGTAGAACCTAGGTTGAAGTCACCCAAAAGCTGTTGAAATTTGCAGAGAAAAATCCACAAAATTGTTTTACAAAATGAAATCCAAGAAACTCTCTCATATACGTGGGTGCTGCTAGAAATTTTATTGTGCCCTGTCGATTCATGAGATGAAGAACATAAATTAAATTACGGAAGCGTACCTGAATTCATTGCTAGACTTGATGGATCTTGAAATGAATGTCTCTTTATTGTGTTCGATCTTCCAACTTGTTACAACCCTTAATGACAAAGAAGAATCCGAATCCTTTGTCCCTCTCTTTCTGTTGATGGAATGCAGAAGAAAAAAAAGAGAAAACCTCTCTTTCAGTGGCCGTATAAGTTGGGGACCATAACCCTAATGAACACATATATTTATATATTTTGATATTTCTAATTTGGCCCATCATCAAATTAGAATTATCTCCGGTATCTACATATTAATTCCATGACAATTATTCCCTTAAGCCAATTTCCAAATAGACCACTTTAATTTGGCTTAATTATTTAGAGAGCCTAAACACAATTAATTTTACATGTGTGGTCTCTTAATTATTGAATAATTTCAACAATCTCCCACTGGGCCACATATGTAACCTTATAATTGTGTTAACCTTAGTGAGCTCATAAATTGCTATCTTAATGCTGAAGGTATATCCGGATGATCTCGTCCATTAACCATATCAACATAGGATCAAAGCGGCCTTCGTCATATATAGCGTAACTAAACCATCAATGGTCACATATACCAATATAGCTAAATGACATAGATCAATCATGGATGCGTAGCATAAAAATTATACGCAATGTGATCAATACATGTCTATTTCCAACTGGTCCTCCTTAACTTTAATGAGATCAATACTTTAACATAATAAAAACAGAATGAACTGAATTTTCATATATCTGATCAGATAAATATATAAAATACTTTAATACATAAATGTGTCCAAAACCAAATAGCACCCAAATACATAAAATACAAACTCCCACTATATTACCATATACTTGATTGAGATAACACCCATGTGAGCAGTATGCTCATGAATAACCCTGGGTGATAATGCTTTTGTGAGTGGATCCGCTAAAATGGAGTTTGTCATAATGTGCTATATGGACACTTTAACCATTCTGAATTCTTTCCTTCACAACTAGATACTTTATGTCAATATTCTTGACTTATACAAGTTTCTGTTGTTATTGGAATACATTACTGCTGATTTATTGTCACACCATAATTTAAGTGGTCTTTTAACACCGTACTGTAGGCGTAGTCTTGTGACAAAATTTTGCAACCATATTTCCTGAATAGATGCCCCACAGTATATTATAAACCTTGCTACCATGGTGGAAGAAATTATGAGTGCATATTTGACACTCATCCAAAATATATCTCTATTAGTCAGCATAACCTGATGTGGATCTCCTACCGTGTTGGCATCCAACAAAATCGGAGTCAAAATACCTTATGATCTCCAGAATTATCCGATCTCCTACAAAGGGCATATAATTTCTTGTTCTCTATTAATTACTTAAGTAGTTTGGCTGCTACCCAATGATCAATCCATATTTGCTTAAATATCTGCCTAACATCCTAATATGTACATAATATTCTGACACGTACATACTTGAGCATATATTAGACTCCCTACAACTGATCATGAAGGAAAAAAACTATTGTATTTTTTTAATTCCAAGGCCATCCTTAGGGCACTGATTGAGACAGAACTTGTCTCCTTTAGCGACTGGGGTGTCACCTGGTTTGCATTCCTGCATGCCAAATCTTTTAAGCACTTTATCGATATAGCTCTTTTGTGATAATCCAAGAATACCTTGAGAATGATCTCGGTGTATTTGAATTCTTAATACAAAAGAGGTGTCACGAAGATCTTTCATCTCAAAGTTATTTGATAGAATTTTTTTAGTGTCATGCAATATGCCTATATCATTTATGGCAAGCAGTATGTCATCAACAAACAAAACCAAAAAAATAATTTTACTCCCACTGAATTTGTGATATACACAATCTTCAACAACGTTAACCTCAAAACCAAACGAGGTAACAACTTGGTAAAATTTATAGTACCACTGACGAGAAGCTTGCTTGAGTTCATAAATAGATTTTGTTAATTTGCAAACCATATTATTTGGATCTTTCGACACAAAGTTTTATGGCTGCACCATATAAATAGTTTCGTCAATGTTACCATTGAGAAACGCCGTTTTGACATCCATTTGATGTAACTCAAGATCAAAATGTTCAACATGTGCTATGATTGTTTTAAAGGAGTTTTTCAAAGATATCGAAGAGAAAAACTCTTTAAAATCAATCCCAAAATTTTGAGTAAAGTCACTTGTTACAAGACATACTTTATACTTCTCCACATGACCCTTCGAATCCTTCTTGGTTCTAAATGTCCGTTTGCAATCAATGGATTTCATACCTTTTGGTAATGGGACAAGTTCTTAAACTTTATTGTCTTGCATGAACTTATACTCCTTAATTATTGTATCAATCCACTTTGAGAACTGGAACTTTCCATAGCCTGACCGAAGTTGATTAGATCATTTTCCAGTATCCACAGTCTTTCTTACGTTCCTAGAGAAATATGACAATATTATCCGAAATTATATTTCTCCTTTCTCTGGTGGACCATCTTAATATTACCGGTTCTTGAGGTTGTTGAGTTTGTTCCTTAGGAATAATTATCTTATCTTGAATGGGGTGCCGCTACGTTGTCGTTGTTAAGGTATCTCAATAACGACTTATAGAGGTAATTCGACATTGTCTTATTGAGACTCCGAATTTGTCATGACCCGCACCCTGTGTAGGGGCACGAGAGCGTAACAACGCCCAGCCTACGCCGCAGTGTCGGCGGTAGAGCGCTGTCCTAGGTCAATCATCTAACAATATAAAGGTACCTGTACAGTATATACACTCCGAATGGAGGTGACATAACAAAACAATCTCAATCACATCTAAGGCAGATACAGAATAGTAAAGGTAGATAGAGAGATCAGAAACACAATGTAATGCTAAAAGAGAGAGGAAAATCTAAGTGTATAAGATAACAACTCAAGAACATCCAGCTCAAAACAAGTCTCTAAATATAACAACATCTCAGAAGAACAACTGAAAATCAAATAACAAGCTGAAAGAAAACTAAAGCCTAGCTATCTAGTCTAGACTCTGGGAGTAGCATCCTGAACTGCAGCTGGGTCCTCCAGAGGAGCCAGGTCGCAGGTGTCGTCTAAGCCTGCTCCGTAATAGGTGGTACATAGGGCCTCCTCCTCATCCTCTGTAATATTTTCAACAGGTCCAGTCAGGACAGGAGCGAGTACAGTACATCTCAACAGATCATAGCGGGTTAGAAAAATATAATCATGCAGTAAAGTAAGATACATGAACTGAAGAAAAACAGTATGTAAACAGAGAGAGAAACTGTAATAGAAATATCTACTATACATAGAGAGCTAATAGTGACTAGTGAGTCAGAGTAAAATATAAACATGTGAATGGCATAGGAGATTCATGACTACAGCTAAGAGAGTGATTCATGACTACAGCTACTTGGATAATATTCACATGTCTATTTCTACTCCCCCATCCCCAATCAATACACAAGGATCTGTTCAAGTTATGTTAAGATTTGTGAAACTTCATATGGCTCATAAAATGAGTGATACGTGAAGGTGATTCATGATGGCTCTGTGAACATGAGAGTACATGTGTCACAAGCGATTCGTGAATCAGAGGAAGCATAGAGATACGTGATGATTCATGAAACGCACAAAACATGTAGTATCCGATGCTCCCGAGGGGGATAACATCTCATGAAAAGATCCATATAGTACCAATCCGTGTGACCAACGTGACAGTATCAAGTAAAGTAATTTAAAGCAGGAAAATAATTCTAAGCAGGATATGAAATGATCAGAGAATGTACTCGCCTGTAACTGGTGAATCTGAGAGAATATAGACTGTCCGAGGAGCGGTGTCTGTCTCCTATAGAACAGTGCAAGTCACTATGAGTCTACAATGATAATAAGATGCAAATCAATGTATTCTACATGAATCTAGGTCAATCTAGACCAAAGTCAACTCTTGGTCAACTCTGGTCAACCCTAGAAGTCAAACTAGGTCAACCAAGTCAAACCTAAGTCAACTAGTCTAAGTAGGTCTAACAAGTCATTTCTAAGTCCAGCTAGACTACACAAGTCCATTCTAGGCCCACTAGTCTAATAGACATACCATAGGCCAATATCACATATATACCCATACCACATATGAGAGAATATGAATATCCCTATATACATATAGGCTAGTATCGATATGCCTACATATATGATATTTATATGCAATCACACATTTTCAAGAGAAGAATAATATATATATATATATATATATATATATATATATATATATATATATATATATATATGTGATACACACATATGAAAACTAGGGGATTAACTTAGAAGACAACCATAGGCTAAAGAGTATACACTACATTACCATATATAAATATATCTAAAATTATACAAACATAGAAAGGCACCCAAGGGCATATGTGTATGAATGATGTGAATGTGAGTGTCATAGAGTGTGTGTGTATGTGTCATGTGTACAGGAAAGTAAGATGGTGTGTGTACATGTGTTAATCATGTGTGTGTGACAGGTTTGTGTGTATGTGTGTGTATAGGATATGGTAGGCAATGCATAGAGGGAATGTGTGTGATTTAACATAGCAATATACATGAAAATCAGTTAGCATTATCTCTACACCATCATAAGTCAACTGAGTTAATATTTAATAGTAACACCTTGAACTTCAGGTTCAAACACAAGGGAAATCTCAGGGTTCTATCAGTGTACATGTATCAAACATAATATCCAATGCAGTTTCAGTTCTCAGGTTTCTAAACTTAATCTCAGGTTCTCAAAACAGACCAAAGCAACTCAGATTTTCATTTGAATACAACAGTTTCCTACCCATCTCAGTTTACATGTATCAAACAATGCAGTTTTCAGTTTTGGGATCAAGTGACAGAATTATGTGATGAAGAGTGAGAGTGAGTGTGTGAATGCCTGTGTGTAGAGAGGAGGGTGATGTGTTAGGTGCTTTGTGTGTGTCTAAAGTGGCAGGACATGAGCTAAAGGCTGTGCATACATATGTGTTAAACTCATGTGTGTGTGTGATTGTGACATTCAAATTTCAGGTTAAAACAGTTAAGGAGAGGAACCAACTCAAGACCCCCCAACCAAAAACACAATTTCACATTGGGGAACCCTCTACCAACTCAGGTTTTAAATGTGCAGGGCATGTGTGCACAGCCAAAGGCATGTGAGGGTGAGCCAATGTGGCAGTATCAATCAGTGAATACTAAGAACCCCAGGATTTCAGAATTGAACCCAGGTTCAACTCAAGTGACAGGATATGGGAATATGTATGCAGGAAAATGTATGCAGGAAAAATAGGAATGCAGGAATATACTCAATCCCAGGTTTGTACTCATCCAATCTCAGGATTTTAATTTCAGACTTTTGAAAAAAACAGTCTAACACTTAAATCCTAATTTTGAAATCAAAACATAACCAAAATCCTCCCAAATTTGCACACAGGTAGATTACTAACAAGAGAACATAATTAGGATATAAAACAACAATTAACAGTACTTAAAATAATCAAAATGAATACTAAAAATCAAATCAAAAACTGAGAAAGAAAACTGAGAATAACATGTATCAGGAATTTAGGAAAAAATGGAAATTGATTCATAAATCAACTAAATTGCCAATTCATTGGTTGGTAAAGTGAAAACACAGTGTGTACATGATATGTGATGTGTTTGTGTCCACAAAAGTGGACACAAACGTGTCCAATCCAATTAAAACCTAAATTATCAAACTGGACACACACACTGGGACAGCCTCGTGCGGGTGTGCACGCGTGTCGTGCACCCGACACAAGCCTTTCCAAGCCTCGTGCTCGTGTCCCTACTTAGTCTAGGTATAGGTGCTCGTGTTCATGTGTCTGCATCGTGTCAACGTGTCTCGTGTCCAGAGTTATAAAAGCGTATCAGTGGCTAAAAAAATATACAGTGCACAGAACATGGAATCCCAGTGCGTGGTCGATTTCTCCCAATCCTGACCATACAATCACGTGAAACTTGGGGACAGTGATGTCAGAGGGTGCCCCAAGCTGTCCACAAAATCTCGTGTCAAACAAAATCGTGTTGTGTCCAGAATAGAGCCCGTGGTGCAGGGGATTACTGTAGCCCGTGCACGCGTGTGCACGAGGGCGTGTGCACGAGTGTCCTATCGACACGACACAATCACAAAAACAACTCAGAGCTATAGAAATGGATAAGCGACATCAAAACACGATTTTCCATTCAAATCAAATTCGAAAATAAACACAAAAAGTTCTCTGTGGCATTTACACAAACACATTGTATAGCACACTGATACGTGTCCTGTTAGGATATGAATCGACACAGAAACTTAGGGATTCCTATTCCTATAGTTAGGTTAGGTCTAGGGCTCCCTATACATGCAATAATTTCAGGATTCTATGGTGAGAACAAGAAGTTACCTCAAAGTATCAAAACTCTCAAAAAGCTCTTCAAAGAGGAAATCTCCACAAGCCACCAATCAATCAAATCGATTCAAAATCTGTGATTGGACTCCACTAACAGTAAGAGAGCAATGATTAGGTCCTAATGGAAGAAATTTCATTCAAAAAGGAGTCCTATTGATTAAACTATGAAAGAAATAAAGGAGGCTTACCTACTTCCTTAAGAGAATGATGAACTATTAAAGAAAGAGGCTCAAATCCCCAAAGAGGCATTATATAGGCAAGGGGGGGTCTCTTGGCTGGTCATAAAGTTAGGGTTAGGGTTTTTGGATTTCATCCTATGGCTAGGATTGTATCAAGGGAAATAGATGGCCTAGAACAAGGGTTCTATCTTAGCCCTTAGCAAATCACTTAACCATGACTAAACTTGATTAACCCCTTAACCAACTCATCTAATTCTCAAAGTGGCTCACTAAGTTAGTCATGACTCATCTAGGTTAGGTCCAATCTAGGTTAGGCTAACCATAAACACAAGGCAATAATTATATTAGTATTTAAATCACACCATTCAATTAAATTATTCAAAAATTCCTAATAAAATATATTAAATTCAAATAAATCCTAAAATGCCCAAAATACCTTCTAGGCTATAATGTACTAGTCAGACATCCTAATCACATGGCTAGGCTCTAAGGTTACACTAGTCAAACACCAAAATCATAAGTCATGATCTAAAAATAGTTTTAAAATAATTAAAAATTACCAAAAATTATATTATCATTTAAATATCTTAATTAAATAAATAAAAATATAAAATTTCAAAATTACCCTTATTTTAGAAACTGGGTGTTACAGAATTCACTTCTTGATCATGACATGTATAGAATACTGCACATCGTCAAAAGTGATAATAGGAATCGTAATTGATTCCTTCTCAAAGACAATAATCCGGACTTTATTTCTCTCCCAAACTCAACATCTTTAAAAAATATTACACTTCTCGTCTCAAAATTTTTTTTTCTTAGTGTGAGATTTTATAATTATCAACCCCTTGATCTGTAGCATAACCAATAAAATAGCTGCTTATAATTTAACTTTGGTCTGTCTTCCCATTACACATTCAATATAAACTTTAAAGTCTATAAAGTCAATGGAATTCAAATCTCATCAGACACGAATCATTCAACTCTATTTCTAGAGAAGTGACCTAATGCTTATGTCATGATGAGGCTAAAAAAATATATTGTTAATTTTACGTTTAGTAACTTCACTTGCAAGGTTTCATTATAAGATGTAATAGTTTCAACTGAATATAGGTTATCATAAACCTTAAGGTAACCATTACCAATAATATTTAAATTTAAAGATAGATTAAACTTATTGTTTCCAAATGAACAATGAGAACCAGATTTGTCAATTAAGGAAACTGAAACTGAATTTCGTCTAAAAGACGGTACAATAAAAGTGTCTATCAAATCCAAATAATAATCGGTTCCTAAAAATAACCTAAAATGTCCTATTGCTTTCACTTCTACTGAATTGTCGTCACCTGTCACGACCCGCATCCTGTATAGGGGCACGAGAAGTGGTTACGTCCAGCCTACGCCGCAGTGTCGGCGGTAGTAAGCTGTTCTAGGTTGCTAACTAATCTCATGCAGTGAATATAAAAAGTACTTGTCCAGATATCAGCTCCGAATGGAGGGCAAGTAAAAGGGTATGATCTACTCAAACACAGTCTAAGCACGAAAAGATAACACAGAAGTTATACCTAAGGAATTAAAGACAACAACAACTAACTGCTAAATAAAACTCCAATATCTCAAACCAACTTAATACAGACTCAATATCTTAACTTTAATACAACAAGCCAAAACATGAAAGCTAAAGTAGTGTACTAGCTAATCTCCTGAATCACTCCTGAGAGTCAGAACCAAAGGTAGCTAATCCCTCGCCAGGTCCATGGTAAGCAGGGCATGTGTCCTCAGGATTATTATCTGTAATATTTTCAACAGGTCCAATCAGGACGGGAACGAGCACAACTCATCAAGAAAAACCCAAGTAAATGACAAAGAACTATAAAGCAGTTATAGACAGTTTTATTGATGAACATGGCAGTTCTATGCAGGTAATGATGGCATAGAGAAACAGTAAGATACAAGAAAAGAAAGGTAACTAAAACAAGAGAAGAATCATGGCAATGAAGACTGTAATACAAGCTAACTGAACTAGAATATCATGTGTGAGTCCAGACAGTACGATATAAGTCTAATATAATCCCAGTGTGAGTCCAGTCCATATAATCTGATACCAGATAATTTCCAGTACAAGATGAGTCCAACAGTGATCAATGAAACCAGGGTGAGTCCAACTATGATCTAACAGTATGTTTTAAAATACCGAGGTCGACATGCAAACGGCTGTAGGTATCAGGCACATCTCTCACTGATCAGGCAAGAGATGGCTATGCTTCCAGTAGATTCTAGTTTAGAGATTCCAGATTTGGGGTATGTCTACATGTCTTACTCAATATTTCCCCGCCCAGCAAGTGAATCCAGTACAAGACACAAAAATCGAGATGAGTCCGGCCAAATGATGATTCCAGAAATAATTCCAGAATGATTCCAGTGATTCCAGTAATAGAGATCAGTAAGTAAGGTATGTGTCGCATACATGAATCCAGAAATATCCATACGTGTTGATACAGAGAATCACATAGAACTAACTAGAACTGAAATACAGTAATCGACAAATAAATGAGAGAATTATCAGAGAATGTACTCGCATGTTACTCTGGAAAGAGTAGTGTAATATCAGATGTCTGTACCAGGGTCACAATGTCCTAAAATAGAGCAATACAGTTATGACATGTCCAAAATGAAGGTAAATGAAATCTACAATGCAATCTATATGAATTCTAAGCCAATCTAGGTCAAAGTCAAACTTGGTCAACACTACAGTCAGACTAAGTCAAATCAAGTCATACTAGGTCACAAGAAGTTAAACTAAGTCATACAAGGTCAAACAAGGGTAAACAAGTCTAATCTAGGTTAAAGTCAACTCATGGTCAAAAATTCTAGCCAAACTAGTCAACTCTATAAGGCTAACTCAAAACCAAACATAGGCTAACCTGTCTTAGGATACCTAAGATACTATACCAAGTATATCACACAAAATATATATAGCACAATACCAACCTTAATCCTGTAATCAAGCTAATCCTATTCTCCAACTCAAGTCATGACTCAACTCTAAGTATCTCACTTAACCCCATACATATCTTCATCTATATAGGATTACCCTCATAATCCATACGGTTAACCTAATCATCTAGTTTAGTCAAACTCTAGTCAAATAGTCCTTCTATGTTCATCCAAGTTATTTCTAGGTCAATTTGGTCAAGGTTTGACCTATAGTTGACTTTGGTCAACAATGGTCAACAAGGGTCAACTTGCTAGTTAAACTAGGTCTACTAGACTTATTGGTCAAGTCTAAACCATTGGTCATAGGCCATAGGCTAGAATTCCTAGGCACTATATATAGGCATTTATTCATCACCCATATCTATACATATATAGATATATATATATATACATACCCACCACATGTATATAATATCAATATATACTATATATGTATACCAATACATAACCACTATATTTATAATACCCTATCTATACATTCATATATATATATATCATATATATAACCATACTACCCAATATATATATAATACTATATATATACTCACTATATCTAACATTTATATATATAAAAAATATATATATATATATATATAAAGAGAGAGAGATGAGAGGGTGAGAGTGTGTGTGTGTACATGTGTGTGTGAGGGGGGTCATGGGAAGGGGAGTGGTGTGTGTGTGTGGACAGCAGGGGGGTTAATCTCAGATTTCTGAGATGGGGAGACACACAAACACACACATACATATATGCATATTTGCATATATACATACATACCTATATCTATACCTACACACACATATATACACTCACATACTCACATATACACACACATACATATATACATATATATACAGTATATATACACACAAATATACGTATATACATATATCAAAAATCGTTTCAAAATTCATTTTAAATACTATAAAAATACTGAAACTGGGTTCACTGTACACAGTGAAGGATATTTGGGGGAAACCCGATTTCAAAGCCCAAAACCTAATTAAGATGTCCATACAGTGGTTGGTAATCGTGCCCCTAGGTGTGTACGTGTCGTAGGTGTCCCTAGGTGTCCACCACGACACGACACGGCGTGTCCAAGAGTCAAAATACCCAATCGGGTAAATTCAGATACTGTGCAGTGTCACAGCGTCGTGCAGAGATGCACACGCGTGTAGGACACAGCACACGTGTCCAAGTGTCTCGTGCACACGTGTGTAGGTTCGTCTAGAGTCAGGCTAGGTGTCCAGGTGTCTGTCTTGTGTCCAAGTGTCACACAGTGTCGTGTCCGAGCCCGTATCAGAGCTCAATCTCAACGTGTGTGCTGTCAGTGCAAATTCAATGCACACACGAATTCGTGTCCGACACTGCACTAGAAGACACGAAACTTAGGGGGCATGTTCGCAGACATTGCCCCCTCGTGTCCACCAAGTTTCACCCCTTCACGTGTCGTGTCGTGTCCTACGTGAGTCCCGAACAGCAGGGGACTGAACACGCGCGTGGCGCAGTCTCGTACAGCGAGGACAGAGCCTCATGGACACGACACACGCCACATAGGGCCACGTGGTCATGTCCACGTGTAGCCCACGTGTTGGGCTACACACTCGTGTCAACACGAGGTGTCCACAACGTGTCTAGAGTCGACACGACTCGCGTGTCAGTGAGGAAAAACATGTTTGTGCAGTGCAGTGCATGACCCGTGCGAACGCATTTTCGTGTCCGACACGACTCGAAAAGTTGTGAGACTCGAGGGGGGGCCTGTCAGAGGTTGCCCCCACCTCTGTGCCAAGTGGCACGTGTCCACGTGTCCAATTCGTGGAGAAAACAGTGTCGGGTTTCAGGGACAGTGCACTGTGCATCGTGTAGTGAGTTCGTGTCCGTTTTGGATACGGACACGACTCGGAGATGTGCTCAGTCATAGGGTTTCGTGATCTACAAGTCTAGGGCTACCCAAAATGTAATTTGTTTTGGAAAATAATAACATTTATTCCTATGTGGCATTTTACCAAACACTGAAATCAAGAGACAGACACGTGTCCGATACGGACACCAAACCAAGTCCAAATCCTACCAAACTTGACCCACAGTTCCCTAGTACCTAGATGCATGCAACTATGAAGAGAAAACACAATATTAATAGGTTTTAGGGCATGTTACCTATGAGTGCAAAATCCTCAAATATAGGCCTATTTGAATGAGATCCTTCTTCGACTCCCAATGTCCAAAGCTTCACGAATCCTTGCTAGCAAGCCACAATTGGTATCCTCTAGTGTAGGGGAGTCTAATGCAAGAAACTAGGCTCAATTTGGAGTTAAATTGGTTAAGTGGTGAAGGGTTGAAGTGGTAGGGAAACTAGGTTTTTAGTGTAATGGAAAAATAGCATGAATGAAGAGGGGGGGTGTGTTTATATGGAAGGGGGTAGGGTGTGGCTGCCATGGGGGGGGGGGGTAGGGTAGATATTTAGGGTTCCTTTACACCTTGCTAGCTTAGATCTTAAGGCTTGGACCAAGTAGATATTTCTAGGTTTCATGAAAATATCTATAAAGTAAATATCTAAGATATTTCAATCCTAAGATATTTACAACATAAAGTAAATACCTACACTTAGTCTTCAAGGTTAGTGGCTAACCCCTAGATTAGGCTAAACTAGGTTAGGGACTAACATGACACTAATCAATTAATTAAATAATAATAAATCACATAAATCCAAATAAATTCTAGAAAATTACTAAAATACCCTTTAGGCTAAAAAGCCCTAATTTGATGTTCTAAACCTATGGTTAGGCTCACATGATCATGGTTAGTCTCTAGGTTATAAAATCTCTAGGGTTTACACTAGGGTTACACTAGTAAAACCACAAAGTCATAAGCCATGACTTAGAAAATAATTTTAATCTAACTAAAAATCACCAAAATTCATAACATGACTAAATCACCATTAATAAATAATAAAAATAATAAATTTTCAAAAAATCCCAATTTCAGAAAACTGGATCTTACAAGTCTACCCTCCTTAGAAAAATTTTGTCCTCGAAATTAAGATGGTCGTACTCCTCCTAGGTCAAACCCCCAGTCAATCAGAGTCAAAAGATAACATGCAATCATAGTCTTACTGGTCGTGATTCCACAGTCTCGAATAGGGTAACTATACTATCTAGCATATCACAAGCATATCCTGACAGGTACTAATGGAATCATACAACAAGATGGAAAAGGAAGGACAGAAAAGACAAACCTGCTAACTCGTCACCTGCAGCGTTGGTCTCCTCGACTGTCATCGCAAAAGCTCCACCCCTCTGGTGCTGAGCTACAGGTGGCCTAGCACCCTCAAAAGGAGGTGCAAAGGGACAGTCTACCATCCTATATGAAACTGGTAAAGACAACTAGGAATTTATTATGAAGGATTACCATTCCAAAGATGATCAAATCGAAGGTTTAAGGCACGAGGGTCAATTGCATTGAAATCCAATAACACAGTATATAAAAGAAGATTTAGTCCCGGCTCGATCTAAGTTGATCAATTTCAGGATATATCGAAGTTGGACAAGATGGAGAACGAGACCATTGAAGTCTGAACACGAGTATCCAGGATTTGATATCCATATCACAATTGAATTAATTCAATTGAATAAGACCCCAAACACTGGATGATAAGGAGGATGACCCGGTCAACTGGTCACGATCAAAGAATTAAAATTTAAAGAATGATGCAAGGATATAGAAATAAGGCAATTTCTTCCTTTGGATAGGGAAACTAAACATGATACCTTGGGCTGATCTATCAAGTACAGTGCCTTTTCCATCTAAAATATGTGAAAGGCAAAACAATAATGAGTTCAAAGGCGATGTTATTAAGCACAATACGTGGTTCATAGGCGATAGAAATAATTCAAAGAGAGTTGCCAAGCTGTCGTGGATGAGACTCTAGGGCAAATTTAACTATGTCTCCCTCCACATAGAATAACATATGAAAAGCGAACCAAAGTGCAATAGGTTGATCAGACCATCATGCACCGGTTCTGATTAGACAATATGTTAGTGGGTACCGGCCCCCAATAAAATATGTCATGATCAAGCTCGAAAAGATCAGCTTGTAAAACTGGTGCTAAATTAGCAACATAAGATAGACAAAACGTAAGTAAGGATAAGATGAAGGAAGTTAATAGTCCAAGATTCTTCAAACATCAAGGAGAGAGGGTGAATCAAAACAAGAGAAAAAGGATTTTCAAATCGAAGTTCGTAATGAGATTCTCAAGGGTCGTCTAGGAATCTCTCAAGTAGTCCTAACTGTGACTGAGTAACCTCTCCGTTAAAGCCTATCTCTTAATCCTATCGCAGGCTCGCAGCAGTACAACTAAGTCGCCGTACTACCACGATATCGCACTAATGCGACTCTCGACTAAAACCTATTCCTTAATTCCTATCGCAGGCATGCTTGGTACAATAACGTAACCAAACAATTTAGTCGACAGACCTGCATGGGCCACCACTAAAAACGTGTCACGACCCGCACCCTGTATAGGGGCACGAGAAGTGGTTACGTCCAGCCTACGCCGCAGTGTCGGCGGTAGTAAGCTGTTCTAGGTTGCTAACTAATCTCATGCAGTGAATATAAAAAGTACTTGTCCAGATATCAGCTCCGAATGGAGGGCAAGTAAAAGGGTATGATCTACTCAAACACAGTCTAAGCATGAAAAGATAACACAGAAGTTATACCTAAGGAATTAAAGACAACAACAACTAACTGCTAAATAAAACTCCAATATCTCAAACCAACTTAATACAGACTCAATATCTTAACTTTAATACAACAAGCCAAAACATGAAAGCTAAAGTAGTGTACTAGCTAATCTCCTGAATCACTCCTGAGAGTCAGAACCAAAGGTAGCTAATCCCTCGCCAGGTCCATGGTAAGCAGGGCATGTGTCCTCAGGATTATTATCTGTAATATTTTCAACAGGTCCAATCAGGACGGGAACGAGCACAACTCATCAAAAAAAACCCAAGTAAATGACAAAGAACTGTAAAGCAGTTATAGACAGTTTTATTGATGAACATGGCAGTTCAATGCAGGTAATGATGGCATAGAGAAACAGTAAGATACAAGAAAAGAAAGGTAACTAAAACAAGAGAAGAATCATGGCAATGAAAACTGTAATACAAGCTAACTGAACTAGAATATCATGTGTGAGTCCAGACAGTACGATATAAGTCTAATATAATCCCAGTGTGAGTCCAGTCCATATAATCTGATACCAGATAATTTCCAGTACAAGATGAGTCCAACAGTGATCAATGAAACCAGGGTGAGTCCAACTATGATCTAACAGTGTGTTTTAAAATACCGAGGTCGACATGCAAACGGCTGTAGGTATCAGGCACATCTCTCACTGATCAGGCAAGAGATGGCTATGCTTCCAGTAGATTCTAGTTTGGAGATTCCAGATTTGGGGTATGTCTACATGTCTTACTCAATATTTCCCCGCCCAGCAAGTGAATCCAGTACAAGACACAAAAATCGAGATGAGTCCGGCCAAATGATGATTCCAGAAATGATTCCAAAATGATTCCAGTGATTCCAGTAATAGAGATCAGTAAGTAAGGTATGTGTCGCATACATGAATCCAGAAATATCCATACGTGTTGATACAGAGAATCACATAGAACTAACTAGAACTGAAATACAGTAATCGACAAATAAATGAGAGAATTATCAGAGAATGTACTCGCCTGTTACTCTGGAAAGAGTAGTGTAATATCAGATGTCTGTACCAGGGTCACAATGTCCTAAAATAGAGCAATACAGTTATGACATGTCCAAAATGAAGGTAAATGAAATCTACAATGCAATCTATATGAATTCTAAGCCAATCTAGGTCAAAGTCAAACTTGGTCAACACTACAGTCAGACTAAGTCAAATCAAGTCATACTAGGTCACAAGAAGTTAAACTAAGTCATACAAGGTCAAACAAGGGTAAACAAGTCTAATCTAGGTTAAAGTCAACTCATGGTCAAACATTCTAGCCAAACTAGTCAACTCTATAAGGCTAACTCAAAACCAAACATAGGCTAACCTGTCTTAGGATACCTAAGATACTATACCAAGTATATCACACAAAATATATATAGCACAATACCAACCTTAATCCTGTAATCAAGCTAATCCTATTCTCCAACTCAAGTCATGACTCAACTCTAAGTATCTCACTTAACCCCATACATATCTTCATCTATATAGGATTACCCTCATAATCCATACGGTTAACCTAATCATCTAGTTTAGTCAAACTCAAGTCAAATAGTCCTTCTATGTTCATCCAAGTTATTTCTAGGTCAATTTGGTCAAGGTTTGACCTATAGTTGACTTTGGTCAACAATGGTCAACAAGGGTCAACTTGCTAGTTAAACTAGGTCTACTAGACTTATTGGTCAAGTCTAAACCATTGGTCATAGGCCATAGGCTAGAATTCCTAGGCACAATATATAGGCATTTATTCATCACCCATATCTATACATATATAGATATATATATATATACATACCCACCACATGTATACAATATCAATATATACTATATATGTATACCAATACATAACCACTATATTTATAATACCCTATCTATACATTCATATATATATATCATATATATAACCATACTACCCAATATATATATAATACTATATATATACTCACTATATCTAACATTTATATATATAAAATATATATATATATATATATATATATATATATATATATATATATATATATATATATATATATATATATATATATATATATATATATATATATATATATATATATAAAGAGAGAGAGATGAGAGGGTGAGAGTGTGTGTGTGTACATGTGTGTGTGAGGGGGGTCATGGGAAGGGGAGTGGTGTGTGTGTGTGGACAGCAGGGGGGTTAATCTCAGATTTCTGAGATGGGGAGACACACAAACACACGCATACATATATGCATATTTGCATATATACATACATACCTATATCTATACCTACACACACATATATACACTCACATACTCACATACACACACACATACATATATACATATATATACAGTATATATACACACAAATATACGTATATACATATATCAAAAATCGTTTCAAAATTCATTTTAAATACTATGAAAATACTGAAACTGGGTTCACTGTACACAGTGAAGGATATTTGGGGGAAACCCGATTTCAAAGCCCAAAACCTAATTAAGATGCCCATACAGTGGTTGGTAATCGTGCCCCTAGGTGTGTACGTGTCGTAGGTGTCCCTAGGTGTCCACCACGACACGACACGGCGTGTCCAAGAGTTAAAATACCCAATCGGGTAAATTCAGATACTGTGCAGTGTCACAGCGTCGTGCAGAGATGCACACGCGTGTAGGACACAGCACACGTGTCCAAGTGTCTCGTGCACACGTGTGTAGGTTCGTCTAGAGTCAGGCTAGGTGTCCAGGTGTCTGTCTTGTGTCCAAGTGTCACACAGTGTCGTGTCCGAGCCCGTATCAGAGCTCAATCTCAACGTGTGTGCTGTCAGTGCAAATTCAATGCACACACGAATTCGTGTCCGACACTGCACTAGAAGACACGAAACTTAGGGGGCATGTTCGCAGACATTGCCCCCTCGTGTCCACCAAGTTTCACCCCTTCACGTGTCGTGTCGTGTCCTACGTGAGTCCCGAACAGCAGGGGACTGAACACGCGCGTGGCGCAGTCTCGTGCAGCGAGGACAGAGCCTCGTGGACACGACACACGCCACGTAGGGCCACGTGGTCATGCCCACGTGTAGCCCACATGTTGGGCTACACACTCGTGTCAACACGAGGTGTCCACAACGTGTCTAGAGTCGACACGACTCGCGTGTCAGTGAGGAAAAACATGTTTGTGCAGTGCAGTGCATGACCCGTGCGAACGCGTTTTCGTGTCCGACACGACTCGAAAAGTTGTGAGACTCGAGGGGGGGCCTGTCAAAGGTTGCCCCCACCTCTGTGCCAAGTGGCACGTGTCCACTTGTCCAATTCGTGGAGAAAACAGTGTCGGGTTTCAGGGACAGTGCACTGTGCATCGTGCAGTGAGTTCGTGTCCGTTTTGGACACGGACACGACTCGGAGATGTGCTCAGTCATAGGGTTTCGTGATCTACAAGTCTAGGGCTACCCAAATATGTAATTTGTTTTGGAAAATAATAACATTTATTCCTATGTGGCATTTCACCAAACACTGAAATCAAGAGACAGACACGTGTCCGATGCGGACACCAAACCAAGTCCAAATCCTACCAAACTTGACCCACAGTTCCCTAGTACCTAGATGCATGCAACTATGAAGAGAAAACACAATATTAATAGGTTTTAGGGCATGTTACCTATGAGTGCAAAATCCTCAAATATAGGCCTATTTGAATGAGATCCTTCTTCGACTCCCAATGTCCAAAGCTTCACGAATCCTTGCTAGCAAGCCACAATTGGTATCCTCTAGTGTAGGGGAGTCTAATGCAAGAAACTAGGCTCAATTTGGAGTTAAATTGGTTAAGTGGTGAAGGGTTGAAGTGGTAGGGAAACTAGGTTTTTAGTGTAATGGAAAAATAGCATGAATGAAGAGGGGGGGGGGGGGGGTGTGTTTATATGGAAGGGGGTAGGGTGTGGCTGCCATGGGGGGAGGGGGGGATTGGGTAGATATTTAGGGTTCCTTTACACCTTGCTAGCTTAGCTCTTAAGGCTTGGACCAAGTAGATATTTCTAGGTTTCATGAAAATATCTATAAAGTAAATATCTAAGATATTTCAATCCTAAGATATTTACAACATAAAGTAAATACCTACACTTAGTCTTCTAGGTTAGTGGCTAACCCCTAGATTAGGCTAAACTAGGTTAGGGACTAACATGACACTAATCAATTAATTAAATAATAATAAATCACATAAATCCAAATAAATTCTAGAAAATTACTAAAATACCCTTTAGGCTAAAAAGCCCTAATTTGATATTCTAAACCTATGGTTAGGCTCACATGATCATGGTTAGTCTCTAGGTTATAAAATCTCTAGGGTTTACACTAGGGTTACACTAGTAAAACCACAAAGTCATAAGCCATGACTTAGAAAATAATTTTAATCTAACTAAAAATCACCAAAATTCATAACATGACTAAATCACCATTAATAAATAATAAAAATAATAAATTTTCAGAAAATCCTAATTTCAGAAAACTGGGTCTTATATCACCACATAGATGTATCTTTCACTATCGATTGACTTTCGGTAACTCAGGCAACCTTGCCTAGAACATTAATGTGGGTAGTCCCACCAGAATCTAACTACCATGAGTTTCTTGGTACTAAATCTAAATTAACCTCAGAATAGATCAAATTTAGAAATGTACTTTTCTTTCTACGTCATGCTTGGTACTTTGTACATTTCTTCCTTATGTGTCATGTCTTATCACAAAAGAACAACCCTTAGTTTTATATTGTTGTTTCTTTTGATCTGGACCCTTAGCAGCTACTGTATTCATTTTTTTTTGCCCTTAAAGTTTATCCCATTAAACATGAAAATTAAAATCTTATTGGCGGATATTTTAACAACATTAACTGTAAAGAGAACAAAGCAACAAAAAATAAACATGCTCTAACAAATAACCAAAGCATAAAATATAGTCAAAGAAATTCAAATAATGGTGAACCCCATCTCAAGATACCTAGTACATCATTAATATCAAGTCTTTGGACAGTGATATTAACTGTAAGTTGTATTCTTGGTGTAATGATCAAACGTTGACAATAAATCACGTCAAATAATAAGCCTATCTTTGGATCGGGTTATTATTCACATGTAAACCGTATAATTATCACACATTTATCACCACAAGTATGTGTGCAATTCGGCCAAGTATTAACCTTCCTTTGGGCCGGCTAATACTCGCATGAATTTACACACGCAAACATCTAACATCCCTCATAGACTATCTACGCAAGAGAGGTCACTTTGGCGACATCTTGTTTCAATGGGTCTATTTAGAATATTAGACGACCATTACTAGTCACAAAAGGCACCAATTTTTTTTTTGAATGTTGACTAAATTTTACAAAACCGAATCATGTCCAAAATTTTATGTACATGCATAATTAAAATATTATAACTCAAATAAGATAATCATAAGCATGTGAATCTCTTTACATGATTCAAACAAATATTCTTAATTTGATTAAATAGAGCATTGTCAACATAAAAAAATTCACGTAATATTTTACTGAAGATATGGATCAATAGATTGCTTTAAATAACCCATAAGATTATATTAAAATAATCTGCTGAAGATATGTACATCAATAGATTACATCAAATATATGACTTAGAATATAAATTTATTGGAAACTAAATTTATGCCAAACATAAAATTGTCTATATTTGATTCCAATTTGTCCTCAAATAATCAACTTAGATTGGAAAACACTCTAAATTGAGTAACACCAAATATCTATCAGCATGAGTAATTAGAATATAACCGACATTCCATATTATCACATGTCCAGCAATAAGCATATTCATGCATATTTAATATAATGGAGAATTTCTACGGTCATTATCACATGCGTCCATATCTAATATTTAAGCATGAACTGAGAGATCATTACTGTACATAAATTATGAATTTTATCAAAATTTTCTTAATATGGCGATCAAATCAACGAAGGATTGACAGCAAATCAATGTACTTGTAAGCAATGGAGAACCATGTATGCAAAAAATAAAATAAATAAATTATGATGTGCAAACATGTTGGAACAGTTGTTTATGTACGAAAACAACCCAGAAGTAGAAGATAAGATCCCAATAGTTGTTCTCTTTATTTAGCCATCTTTTACAACACTAAGGAAATATATAAATTATATTCCACCATAAATTATAACCCACCATGTGTAGTACTGCCAACAATTTTGATCAAACAATACAAACATAAGTGTCATCCTAGTCCATTAATTATGGATGTATCGTTTGGATACATGTCCAGAACAAAATTTTATTCGTGTATCAAGAAATCAGTTATTGAGAAACTGTAGATCTAATATTCGTGTATCATAAATATTATTTTATGAACCATTGGAACCCTAAATTAAAATTAGAATTAAGGATCTATGATTTCTGAACAATAACAAAAAATTGATTCTGAAACTTTAACCTCATAAATCAAGCATGAAGGCTCTGATACCACTTGTTAGAAATTTTATTGTGTCATGTCGATTCATGAGATGGAGAACATAAATTAAATTGCGAAAGCGTACCTGAATTCATTGCTAGACATATGGATGTTGAAGCGAACGTCTCTTTATTGTGTTCGATCATCCAACTTGGTACGACCCTTAATGGCAAAGCAGAATCCGAATCCTTTATCCCTCTCTTTCTGTTGATGGGATGTAGAAGAGAAAAAGAGAAAACCTCTCTTTCGGTGGCCGTATAAGCTGGGGACCATAACTCTAATGAACACATATATTTATATGTTTTGACATTTCTAATTTGGTCCCTCATCAAATTAGAATTATCTCCGGTATCTACACATTAATTCCATGACAATTATATCCTTAAGCCAATTTTCAAATAGACCACTTTAATTTGACTTAATTATTTAGATAGCCTAAACACAATTAATTTTACATGTGTGGTCCCTTAATTATTGAATAGTTACAACAGGTGCTGGCCGGGTTCGACCAGACGGACGACAAAACGTAAAACATGTCGACTATGTCCAATAGGTCGACCAATAGGTCAAATCAGACATACATGTATATCGACAGGCTGGTCCAGAGGGTTGGATTGTCCTATTCGAAACTAGTTTTGGTTGTCCCTTAAATTTTTTTATTGGCTGATACTAAAGGATTACACGTGACTCGGACCTCTTGTGGGATTACGCTAAGTCTGGGGATTACCAAGTCTGAATTGTTGTCTTGCTTATCCCTAGGTCCGTTCTATATATCGGAAATATCGGACCCGATATTTCCCAATTTGACCGGAATTATTCGTAACTTCCCGATTGGTTCATAGCATTTGGAATATTCTGACGTAGACATAGGTGTGTAGCTCTACCAGACGATGCCAGACACAAAGCCAAGTGTTTGATGCCGACGTGTCGGAGCTCAACTGGCATGCAAAGCCCAGGTCAGGTCACGTCAAATATCCAGCCCAAAAATGACACAGCAGTTTGGACTCTGGTGGGACCCACCTTGATGCGGCCACGTTAGCGTTGGGCTGATCTGTCTCCCGACGTACACGACTCGCTGGCCCACTTTCCTCTGGAGCAATGCTATTGTAAAAGTTTGGCTGTAAATTAAACATTTTCCCTTTCCTCTGTCCTCCGGCATTTCTTTGTGGTTTCCTCGGAATGAACCATATAAATTTTCCTATTATTGAATTTTTTTTGTTTATTTCGTAGGAACTCAACCTTTTTTTTCTTCAATAGAACGGTATGTTTAAGTATTGTAGAAAGAGAAATCAAGGGGGCAGCTCCAAAATTACATGCATGACAACCTTTACACAGTAATCTTTTGTACAACTAGCGGAAGAATACGTACATGATAAGTATAACCTTTGCCTTGGCACAATGACATGTGCTACAAATTATGAATTAACTACACAAAATTTGCAAGTTCTAATAGTCTAAGATTTTATTTCTAATTTATATTCTATTCTCTAATTTGTAATAGTCAAATCTTGTTTTTTTAGAAATTACCTAATAAAAACCTTTCTTTTTTTCAAAAGTCAGAATCATATAACAGACAAGTAGGAAAAACTACCAAAAAAAAATTCGAAGAATTTGAGCCTGAATGCTATGTGAAAACACCGTTTGAACTCAGGAACAAGTTGCCAGAATTCGGTATAACTCTCTTTCAAAAATTTCAAATAATAATAAAAAATCTAAATAGTAGTTTATATTTATAGAAAACTTATTTTGAATCTACGATGATCATATGGCCGTTGATCCAGCGACTGATAGTGTTGGGTGAGCGAGGGATGTGGCATCGACATGTAGGCCACCCCCGCGAAGGTTCTTTGGCTGATGGGTGGGCCTAGGAGGGTGTGTGTGTGGAAGGAGGATGTATGTACGGGTGTGTGTATGCCAGTAACGTTGGCCGACAAGCATATACCCCTCTCACAGGTGCTGCCCGCTGACACGTGGGCTCTTCATGCGGGTGAAACTGGGTCCCAAGTCAACTTTTAAAAAAATCTCTTTATTTATTACCTAAACCAATTTTATAAATACTTTTTAGGCCAAACTAATTATAAAAAGTAGCTAATAAATTCAAAAAAAAATCGAAGACTGCAGAAAATTATTTTATGTGATAATAACTTCGATAATAAAATTTGGGGCAATAATATTATCAAGTGTTTCTACATTAATTTCTGGAAGTTGTATTTTAATTATTATTTAACTTTAACTAAATATTTTAATTACTAAAAAATAACAAAAAAGTTTCTAAAATTATTAAATAGCATTTTAGGCCATTCTAAACTATTTCTAAGGGTTTGTCATTGATTCTAACCCCAAATTATCCAAGTTACTCTTTTCTTGATTGTTGTTTTTAATTAGGCTTGCCTTGGTGGCGAATGCTACATGAAGTTCTCTGGATATTACTAATGTGGATCGAAAGGAAGACTATCACCACGGTGGTAAGAGGGAAAGTATAAACAGGAATGTAAAAAGATCAATGATGAGAAGGCTAAAGCCATGGTGGATGATTTGGAGGATTTTACGGCCTTAATCAAATGATAAGGCAAAAGCCATGGTGGATGATTTGGAGGGTTTTACGACCTTAATCAAAGGGGATAAATCACCAACTGTCATGACTACGATTGGATCTTGGATATACTTATCACACCACTTCATGGAGGGAGGTCTTTATTGCGCACCTGAGCAGTGAAAATGGGTGACATGGCACAACAAGAAAAAAAGGTTTCTGTGATATGTAAAGTTGTCACAAGAGTTATGAAACTCGTCACAACACATCTTCTGTGACGAATACAATGACGACTTACTTTCATAGCATATACCTTCGTAGCTAAAATAATAAGTGACGACTAAAGTCATTGTCACATAAAGTTCTCTACTGTAACAAGAATATGTTGTCAGTGATAGTATACTTTCCGTGATAACAAATGTGTCACTAAAAATATTATAAGTGATGCATGGTATTGTCACAAATAGCATTTTATTGTAATTAAAATAAATATTTATTTTTTGATAAAAAAATAAAAATTATTTTTGTGACGACGTTTGATATCACAAAACAATTTTGGTAACACATTTATTGTTGTCACAATAACGTATATGTTTAGTGACAAGTACATGTCATCATTGTAAACACTTGCAGTAACACTATTTTTTTCACTGTATACTTATATGTTTGGTGAAGGTAAATGTTGTCACCGTAGTGTAAACTTTATATGTTTGGTGGCAAATCAATATTGTCACGAGTATTGATATCACAAATCAATATTATCACTTTATTTCAGTGACAACATTAAGTGACAACCAATAAAAATATGGTCACTAAATGATTTAACTGTGTGATGAAAACAATTGTTGTCACATAATCAAATTATGGGTGATAAGAAAAATTATTTGTCAAAAATATCCCTTTCAGTGACAAGTTTCAGTTTTACACTTGTCACGAAAATATGAATTTCTTGTAGTTGGGACCAATAATGGTTGTGGGCATCTGGAATGTGCACTTGATGATGAAACTTGTGAAGAATCCTGTCCTCATGGATTGTCACTCCTATTTTTTTATTGTACGTATTTTTAGTATACGTATACGGATTTCTGACATTTGTCAGGTGGACCGCAATTAGACTTGTCTTACTTAGCCTAGTGTTGGTTTAATCTTGACTTAGTTTATTTTAATGTGGTTCGGTTCAATTTGACTTGGCTTGGTTTGGTTTGTTTTGGTTTAAGATGAAGAGATTTTATATAAAAACCAACTCATTCTCTCTCCTCCATTATTTACATTTACTTCTTCATCTTCTCCATTTACTCCTCCCACCTACCATGCCCTAGGCAAGTACAAATTTTTTCATGATGGATCCCAAGTTTTATTGTTCCATTCTCTTCCTTACTTGATTCTAAGCCTCTTTAAAACTTGACATTTTTAGGTTTGATGGATGGATTCTTGTAGATCTAAGTTTATAATTTTTGGTTTTTCTTAGTTTTGATCTCTGAAACTTGGTTATTTTCAAGATCTAATGGTTTCATATTGTAGGAAATTTAATTCTACCCAATTTTGGCTTTTGAATCGCTTGATTTCGACTTCGCCGAGAAAGTTATGCCATTTTCGTGTTCATGGGTTCCCCACACCTTTTGGAGCTGTCGGGACGATGAACAGTGTCACGCGCAGTGTCTTCGCTGTTACACGTCGCGCGCTGTCATGACCCGCACCCGCTTTCCGGATACGAGACGTGTCCAAGCCAGCCTACGCCGCAGAGTCGGCGGTAGAACGCTGTCAAGCCCGCAAGAAATAAATGCTCAAAGTAAACTTTATTGCTCATTCACATTTCTAAATTGATTACAACATTTATAATTAAAAAAATAAAAAGTTCTCACAATAAATAAAAATGATACAACTGCTATCTATTTCTAGGTTGACCTCAGCATACCCAAGCCTTCCCAAAGCTACGAGTGGTCGCGGCTAAACCTGAAAAATATTGGTTTCTAGTCAGGAATGGAACGAGTACAATCTCACAACAAAATCAATAAATGACAAAATCTATAAATCTGTAAATAATAATAAAATACACGACGAAAAGACAAGTGTAGAATCATGACAGAAACTGAGCATGGTGAACAAGGCAAGTAAGTACTAAAACAGAGAAAACCTGTAGCCAGCGATATATACTGTAGAACCAGACATTGTACCTATCTAGTGAGTTGAAATACTACTTCGACATGTAAACGACTAAGGCTAAATCAGGCACCCCGCACATAAAATGTGCGATTGCTATTAGGCAAGAATAAGATCCGGCATCCGTACGTGAAATGTGAAGCTGCTATTAGGCAAGTATAATTTTAGATTTGTTTACATGTCTAGAGTATTTTCCCGTCCGACCAGTACTCATGGATCCAAACAGCTCACGAACACGGTAATAGATTGGTCACGAACAACATGTAAAGAATCCATAACTACTATCTCGTGTAACATCATGTCAAGAATCAACAGAATATTAATGTAATACACTACTACGTACAAGAGTTATAGAGATAATCAAATATAAAAACTATCAGAGATGTACTCGCCTGAGATCCTGCACTGGTGAAACCGATAATACTATACCACTCAATGAGCCACAATCAGTCAACACATGCAGAAGTCTCTGGATGCTGAAATAAATATTACCAACATTTTTAGAATAGTCAAATTAGCTAGAATTATCTGTCCTTAAGTCCAATTCTGGACACAGGGGCAAAACGGTAATTTTGGATCAAAACGGTATCCGCCGTTGGACCCGCTTTGCACCGAAAAGTGTACCAAAGCTACGATCTCTAAAGTCACCAAACTATATGTCAACAGGTCCAGTTTTTCGATACGAACCCAACCGTATGTCCAAAGTTGGGTTCCGGCAGGCCGTGCACAAAATCGCCTGTTGAGTCGGACCGTGGGGCCTACAAAACGGCGATCCGATCAACTGTCTCAGAACCGGACTAAACTTGGCATACAGGACCAGAAAAATGATAGGTCATGTTGGCGCAAGTTTCGTCTCGATCTGACGAACGTGCACAAAGTAATTAAAAATTTTGTACAGAGGTCGATACGGTAAATTTCGACGGATACGCACCAAGTTCGTCGCGCACACGCAACCAAATTAAATTCTATCAAAGCCCACACATCCACGAAGCCATTACGCACCTTTCGATGCTTTCGGTTCGCGACCACGTCGCCCGGATTGGCGGAACGCACGTCGTATCGAAAGATTTTCTAGTTTTCAAAAATAGTTTTCGCAGGTTTTTCCTCATTTTCAAATTGGTTTAACTATATCTATACTGGATGAAATTAAGATCTAAAAACAACGTTTAGAAGTCATATAGGTTGTCTTTAAACCTGTTAAGGTAGTTTTCCAGTTAGTCGATGGATCGGCGAGTTTGTCGCCTTCCAAAGTCGTGGTTTGGTCTGAGTTACGGCTCTGTTTTGGGCTGGTTTTACGTCGACTTTGGTTCGATTTTTCTTGAATTCTAAGCCATCTAAATCTAAACTACTTGAAAGGGTTTAAAGAGATATAGGTTATTTACGTAATTAACAAACTGGATTAAAAAATAGAGGTGCGTGGAGGGAGAAATCGTACCACAATTTGGGGTGCTCGTAGCTTTTCTGCTGGTGCTGCTGCCGTGGCGTTGTCCGCGCTCGTGGGTTTCGGTCGCCGTCCGGCGACCCGCGCGGTGGCGCGCGATCATGGAAAGGCCGCCTAGGCAACGAAGAGGGTGGCGTAGGAGTTTAGGGTTTGGGAGAACTCCTCCCCTCTCGATCTCCATATATATATATTCAACTGTAAACGAAGGGGTCGGGTTCGTTGCAGTTCACGGGTTGGGGGATGGTTCCAGCCCGGGGTGGGCTGGGCTTATGATTGCTCGGGCTGGGCCTGGCTGGGCGTGGGCTTACCTGCTGCTCTTTTGCTTTCTATCTATTAGTGTGTATATATATATATATATACACACACACAAGGACTCATATGATAGATCAATAAAATTCTAGTGTTCCCTAAAAAAAAAAAAAAAAAAAATATACACACACAAATAACTATGTACATATATGCATATATATACACACATATACATGTATATAATATATATTTATATATAAATACACATATACACATATATAATATATATATATTTATATATATACCTACACATACACACATATATAATATTTATTTGTATATACATACACATTTATATATTCACATATATAATATTTATTAATCTTCATAAAATCTAAATAAACCTCAATGCTTTCTAGCACCTAGTGTAGGGCCTACCTACATAAATATGAACACACATACTATAATTTTTATTCGACAATAAAATAATTATAACCAATAATTGTAAAATAATATTATTTAATATAATCATCAACAACATTAATAATAATAATAATCCTAATAACCACTGAAATTAAACCAATAATGTATTTCAGTGAACTCATCAAACATACCATTTATTTGGCTCCATAAATTTGTACATATATTTCAAAAGGCCAGTTATTATTGATAATAGCTATATTCTATGTTTATAGCAAATATCTAGAAACATATGTTAATTCCTAAATAGATACAAAATATTTGCATACAGATAAAGTACGTCCTCATGGACGTCCTCGGTCGCACTACGTGCCTACCCGGGCATGAGCTTGGTTCGGGTCCAGTCCGAAATAGTTTGGTACAACCGGGTCACTTAAACGTCAAATAATAATAATAATGAATAATTAAACTTTTTATAATGGTCATGTCACAACTTAGCCTGGTTTTCCTAGTTAGGACATCACTATGGCTCGGCCTTCCCTAGCATGGCTAATACACTAGTCAAGACACGCCACTGCACTATCCGTACCACGATTTCTAGTCATCTTGTACTCCAAATTTAATCATGGTTAAAGTCATCTACCGTAATAGTTAACTAAATAATTATTTATAAGATTCTAAAAATCATATTTAAATAATATAAAAATATTTCAAAATTTTTTGGAAAGGGGAGCTATACGTGCCGTGCTTGTGCGCAACGTACGCTATGGGCATTTTTTCTCGCGCGCAATGCGCAACTTGCACATTACGCGCCGTGCTTTCACGCAATGTGCGCCATGGACGATTTTGCCCGCGCGAAATGTGAACTTGTACGCCGCACGCCAGCGCATTTTTCTGCCGCGTGCCGTGCTTGCGCACAACGTGCTCCATGGGCATTTTTTGCCCGTGCACAATGCACAACTTGCACGTTGTGCGCCCGCGCTTCATGCTTGAGCGCAACGTGCACAGTGGGCGTTTTCGCCCATGCGTAATACGCAACTTGCGCGCCGCGCGCCCGCACATTTTTCTGTCGCACGCCCGTGCGCCGTGCTTGCCCGCAACATGCACCGTGGGTGAGCTTTAAGGGCAATCTCCTTTGCCTTAGGAGCAGGCTCTTCGAAGTCTTTGAGGTCAAGCTCATGAGTCATCAGCTTTTCCATCAAGGTCTCCATGGACATCGTCGTGAGATCATTTCCTTCTATGATGGCTGTCATCTTAGGGTTCCAAATCTTTGGTAGCCCCCTAAGAATCTTGCGGATCTTCTCGTGATTTGTATATTGTTTGCCGAAAAAAGACAAGGGGTTGATGATGTCGAAGAATCTTGTAATCATTTGTGTGATCGTCTCATTTGGCTTCATCTTGAAAGACTCATATTCTTGAGTGAGACGACTTATTTTCGACACCTTGACTTGGGTTGTTCCTTCATGCGTCACTTCTGGAAGTCTCCATACTTCGTGAGAGGTGGTGCATGTTGAGACCCTGTTAAACTCATTCCTGTCTATAGCACAGAATAAAGCATTAATAGCTCTCGCGTCTAGACTCGCCCGTTTTTACTCCTCGTCAGAATATTTGTCATGTAGTTTCTCAACGAGATCACCATTGACAACTATCCTGGCGGGCTTTTTGTAACCATCGGTAACAATGGTCCACAGGTCGAAGTCTAGCGACTTGAGATAAAAGCTCATCCTCATTTTCCAATAGGTGTAGTTTGTCCTATCAAATAGGGGAGGCCTGTGAGTGGACTGCCCTTCACCGTGATTGGAAATCAAGGATTGTGTGGTTGCCATGGATCAGCTCTAGGATGTTAGTCCTTGTTGAGAGAACAGAGCTCTGATACCAATTGAAGACCAAGTTGGCAACTCTAGAGGGGGTGAATAGAGTTTCTATCAACTTGCGCACCGTGCGCCGTAGGCGTTTTTGCCCGCGCGCAATGCGCAACTTGCGCACCGTATGCCCGCACATTTTTCTGCCGCGCGCCCGCGCGCTGTACTTGCGCGCAACGTGCGCCGTGGGCATTTTTGTCCGAGCGCAACGCGCAACTTGTGCGCCGTGCTCCCGCGCATCGTGCTTGCGCGCAACGTGCGACGTGGGCGATTTTCCCCGTGCGTAATGTACAACTTGCATGCCGTACGCTCGCGCATTTTTCTGTCGCATGCCCCTGCGCCATGCTTGCGCGCAACGTGCACCGTGGGCATTTTTGCTCGCGCGTAATGCACAACTTGCGCGGCCGCACGCCCGCGCTATTTTTTGCCGCGTGCCTGCGCGCCCGCGTGCCGTGCTTGCGTGCAACGTGTGCCGTTGGCATTTCTGCCCGCGCGTAATGCGCAACTTGCGCGGCCGTACGCCCGCGCTATTTTTTGTCGTGTGCCTGCGCGCCCGTGCGTCGTGCTTGCGTGTAACGTGTGCCGTGGGCATTTTTGCCCGCGCGCAATACGCAACTTGTGCGGCCGCACGTCCGTACAATTTTCTGCCACGTGCCCGCGGGTCGTGCTTCTGCGCAACGTGCGCCGTGGGCAGTTTTGCTCGCACAACTTGCGCAGGTCACTCCAAATGACTGTTTATGTCCGTTTGGGCTTTTTTCTAGCTAAAATCTTGAAAAACTCAAAATATGAAAGTTATAGATCTTTTCCTTGGCTTCAAGAAAATGTTACTAGCTATTTTATGCAAGTTTCTCTCATTCATGATAATGTAAGGATAGAACACGATAGTGGCCTGTTAAGACGCACTCTTAACAAGTATCAAGTAACATGATAATTCTCGATAGTGACCCGTCGTGGTGCACTCTTGACAAGTAACTTGACATGATAATTCTTGATGGTGGTCCGTTGTGTCGCACTCTTGATTTGATAAATAAACCTAACATGATAATCCCGATATGCTGTTGTGATAGCTATCTTGACTTGCTGAGTAACTCTTATCGTGACATCGTGGGTGTTTGTGAATGTATAAGCTACACGTCTCGTCTTGCATCCTGTCTAGGATATGAATTCCTGATGTTCCACGGTCAGGATTTTGTACTAAATCTGACTAGGATAATGACTAGATTGATCAAGTAGTCCATGAAGAGGTTTTCCAGCTACAGGCAGTCCCGTTATCTGGACGCTTTAATTGGACTTGTAGCCTGCCGTCGAGTAGGACACATTTCCAGCACACTGTCATGTGTTTTATCTCTAAGTCACCTAATCCAACTCTCTCAACTTGTGACCGGATAACCTGTATTAAGACTGCGGGGCTTGTGGCTGCCGAAACATCTTATTGCATCTTCCTAGTAACTAGGCTCGTGATAACCCTAGTTAGTTAAAGTATCAAGTTGTATTCTTTGCTTGGCCGTGAATGATGGATGGAGTCCTATCTTGTCTAGTCTTGCCTAGATCTAGTACATGGCTATCTCAGGACATGCTTGTTTATGCTTTTACTTTATCGATAATTTGTTAGAGACTAAGTTCTGTTCAGGTGAAGGGTTACAACTTCGGTCCTTATTTGGTTTACAGGTTGGAACTTGGTTACCGAAATGGTCCTTTAGTTATCTTATCGTTTATCACCCTGTTTTCTCTAACTCATGTCTTTTGTTATCCTTTATGGATCATCTGCTAATATGCTGGTTTTAGTTCTTAAATAAAGCCTCCCTTGTGGTACTTCCTCTTTTTGGGGTTTGACCCAGCTGGTTTTGTATAGCCAGATTTTAGAGTAGCTTCCGAGGATCTTCCTGCCTTCCATCCAGATGGTGAACACCAGACGTAATCCTGACAACGAGTGGGTTTCTTATTTTGCTCTCCTACTTTAGTGTAAATTATTCTTTTGAGGCGTTTAGCCGTCGAGCAAGTGTTAGCTCGTGTTGAAACTTTAATTTATGTCTTCCTACGGGCTGTTACATGATTGGCAAATCCTAGGGTTGATCATGTATGACTTAAAATCTTTCTAATCTTTGTATTTTGTATGACTAGCTTCATGAACATCTGAATATATAATGTTTGGGACACCTTACTTTGTATGTCTGATGATCTTACATCTTGTAACAAATACTTGCTTGTTGAGATTGAGACACTAGGCTTGTTCATGAGCATAGGTGTAGTGCCCCGTCCCGCTCAGTCAATCGGAGGAATCGAAACGCCGATGGCGTTCGGACTTAGCCATGCAACGGCGACTCGAAGGTCCGCTCGGTCGAGGCGACTCCTCGCTCATGTGGGGTAGTTTCGGTGAACTCGCCTCATCTTTGCCTTCACATAGTAAATCTTATGTTTTCAACTTGCACAAGTAGGCTTAATAATAAAAGAGACGAATCCACATAGCTAAAGGAAATAATTCCGACGTGTCGAATTGAGTTAGAATATGGAAAGGTCCAACGGTCGGCTTAGAGTTGGTGCACGACGTGCTTTGAAAATGACACTCGGTCCTTTGTCCCGTGGCTTGGGAGAAGGAAAGTTGGTCTTTGACACAAAACTATGAACTTGCCTAAGTCATAGGCGTCGCCCGCGTAAATGCTCGATAAAGCATGCACGCTTCCACTGCGCAAGCTTGGCATAGCCTTTGCTCGTCCCTCTGGTTAATTAGTTGTAGGCTTGAGTAAGTAAGGCAAAGCTATGCCAGTCGACCTAAGTCATTCCAAACACTGTTTCGCTCTTTCTGCGGTCATTAAGTTACTTAGTCCCACGATCTCAAGGCCGGTCCTATGAAGTATGACTTGGGCGATAACATTGCGTAGAAAGTAAGTCGGTTTAAGGCACGAGCCACAGTTGGTTTAGTAGAAAGTTAGTCACGGTTTGTCGATACTTAAGGAACATGTTATGTTCAAGTTAAGTGGAAAGGCTATGCAGTAGCCGTTCCCTAAGTTCAAAGAATGTTAAGTCTAGGCGATGGTTAGTCGCCGAGAGAAAATATGCCAGAACTGTAGGTCAGTCGCCGAGGCAACCCTGGTTTGGGCTCTGCTAAAAGGAGTATGAAAAGTGGAAGAAGTAAAGAAAAGGAGCAAAGTGATGATGATGAGGCCATGCAATTACGTTAAGTCTAGAAGTTAGCGTAGGTGCGCGGTTATGGACAACTTGTCGACAAGGGCGATTGTTTCTTCGAACGGCACCCCGGGGCCACGGGACAGACTCGGCCTAGGAAGAAACCGGTAATAGCCGAGCTAGGTAATAGACAATTGGTAGTTCGGGTACTTGAATCAGAGATCGCTACTTGCGGTGTAAGGATCCCATTTGCCAGGCTATGTCTACGATGGCTAGTTAATGCCAGTGATCATTCATACAGATGGATCGGCACGGGCGGCAATCCGCGTGTGTGCCTTTGGATTGAGTTGAGTTGAATGTATGTGCAGTTAGAACACAAAGTTTGGGTCTAAGATTTGGCTTCAACATAGGCGTCGTGCTTCGGCACGAGCTATGGCATCAAGTCTTGAGTTGTTGTCATAGAGTTGCACAAGTGAGTTTGAGTCGTTCGGGTTTAAGTTCAGGAATTGCTGTAAAGCAAAGTTAGTTAAGTGACGTTAAGTTCTCAAGTCTCGTTTGGGTCAGTTGGTGATCAAAGTAGCAAGTGGCACGAGGTGACGATATGGTTAAGTCTCACTGAGTTGCGAGGCACGGCCTCAATAAGGCTTTGTAGCACGGTCACATGGAAATGGAGTCTATCATGTAGTTGCAACTCTGATTATGGGCCGTACGGCAAACACGACTTGATAGGTTAACCTTGTTGGCACGAGAAGGGGGTCTAGAGGCAAGGTATTGAGTTAACGTTGTTACTACAAGCACGGTATGGTCTAGAGACACAAAATAGGCTAAGGTGTCTGTCCTAAAATTTATCCTAAGGCAAGAGTAGAAAGACAATCATAAAGGGACTATGTTGCACAAAGTAAATCAAACATATTGGTTTTGTATGGGTGGGCAAGGAGCTCATTCCACCAGTACAGTTGAGTACTGACACCCACATAGTTTCCATGTGCAGGCACATGTAGAAGCTCATGGCGTGGAGCTCGCTTGGATGCGTTGAGGCACGAAGTTCCTTGGCAATTTAAAGTATGCGGCCACATAGATTCAAGACTTATACGGGACTTAATGTATGGACGTCGCCTTTCGATGAGTATAAAAAGTGGAAGAAGTAAAGAAAAGGAACTAAGTGATGATGATAAGGCCATGCAATTACGTTAAGTCTAGAAGTTAGCGTAGGTGCGCGGTCATGGATAACTTGTCGACAAGGGCGATTGTTTCTTCGAGCGGCACCCCGGGGCCACGGGACCGACTCGGCCTAGAAAGAAACCGATAATAGCCGAGCTGGGTAATAGGAAATTGATAGTTCGGGGACTTACATCGGAGATCGCTACTTGCGGTACAAGGATCCCGTTTGCCAGGATATGTCCACGATGGCTAGTTAATGCCAGTGACCATTCATATAGATGGGTCAGCACGGGTGGCAATCCGCGTGTATGCCTCTGGATTGAGTTGAGTTGAATGTGTGTGCAGTTAGAACACAAAGTTTGGGCCTAAGATTTAGCTTCAACATAGGCGTCGTGCTTCGGCACGAGATGTGGCGGCAAGTTTTGAGTTGTTGGCATAAAGTTGCACAAGTGAGTTTGCGTCGTTCGGGTTTAAGTTCAGGAATTGCTGTAAGGCAAAGTTGGTTAAGTGACGTTAAGTTCTCAAGTCTCGTTTGGGTCAGTTGGTGATTGAAGTAGCAAGGGCCGCGAGGTGGCGACATGGTTAAGTCTTACTGAGTTGCGAGGTACGACCTCAATAAGGGTTTGTAGCTCTAGAAGAATGAAATTTTTAGCAAATCAAGCCTTATGTGCCCAAAGCCCGAGGAGGATATATGTGCCCATCACCCTGTGAAGCTATATGCGCCCTGCATCCTGTGAAGCTATATAAGCCCATCATCCTGTGAAGGAGGGTGCATAGCCTGAGACATGGCTATGCGCCCAAGCCTGACTCATTCAAATTCATGATCAAAACGTGCACCGAAGTGCACGGCCACGTCAGTCTCCACGAGGAGTCGTACACCGAAGCATTCGTCCATGTCAACACCACGACCAACCCACGATTTTGCAGCCTGTATGCGCCTATGCCATATGCGCCCAAAGCAGGACTATGCGTCCACATAGAAACCAGCGTGTTTCCTCATGTGGGCGTATAAAATCATTCCAGTTCAAGAACGACTATAAAAGGGGGGCTTCATCCCTCTTCAAAGGACAGAACGAGAGCATTTTCAAAAGCCAAATTTTTGTACTTCTTGACAGTGAGCCGAGAGTTAGCAATTTTCTTAGGTTTTCTCCCACTTTTGCAATCGGAGTGTCAACGGAGTAAAGGAGCAACTGCCGTTCGATCTTCATCGTCCCATTCCCCAGAATTCTTTTTTGTACTCGGGGATCCTCAGTGCAGGATCTCTCAGGCGTACTCGATTTGTGGTACCTTGCGCCAATAAAAGAAAAGATAGCATTTTCTTCTTCTTTTTTGTGTGTTTCCATAAAAATGGTGACTCTGCTGGGGAGAACCTTTTCTTCTGACGAGAGGTGGTGATGCAATCCGATACCGACAAAGTGGGGAGTACTCAGAAGATGCTGATCATAAAGTTCGATCAGCAGGCATTCGAAGAGATGCTCTCGAGGGACGGCTCTACTCCCTCAAAATCGGCGAAGCCAAACAAGTCTCGTAAGACTTAGGTTTCGAAGGCTCGATGCGCATATCTTGCTAGTGTCATAGCGGATATGTGTCAGCCCCAGAACCAGAATACTGGAGAGCGGGGGCAGACATAGCCAGCTACGTATATGAAATGGAATCCATCTCACTATACGGTCATGGCTGTCTAGATACATGAGGGTTTATCTACAAGCCAGCAGTCTCTTAAGGTCAAGAACAAGCCTATTGTCTCAATCACAAGCAAGTAAATAGATGTTACAAGATGTATGATCATTAAATATACAATAATAAGGCGTCCCAAATATTACATATTCAGCTGATCATGAAGCTAGTCGTTACAAAATGTCAGGACTAGCAAGAGTTCAGTCATACATGATCAACCCTAGGATTTGTCAATCATTTTCCAGCCCATAGGCAGACAGTAAATAAGTACAATCGAGCTAAACAGGTGCTCGTCGGCTAAACGCCTCAAAAGAATATTTTTACAATAGAGCGGAAGAGCCAAAAATAACCCACTCGTTGCCAGGATTCCTTCTAGTGTTCACCATCTGGCAGGAAAGTCGGTAGATCCTCTGGAGCTGCTCCGAAATCTGGCCACACAAAACCAGCTGGGTCAGACCCCAGAAAGAGCAAGTGCCACAAAGGAGGCTTCACTTAAGAACTAAAACCAGCAATCACACAGGAATATAAATATAAATAAAATAAGGACTGGAATAAAAGGAAACATATCAGGATGATATACGACGAGATAACCATGGAACTATTCAGATAGCCAGGTTACAACCCGTAAACCAAATAAGGACCGGGGTTGTAACCCTTCGTCTGAACGGAGCTTGGTTTCTCACCATTTATCGGTAAAATAAATACAAGCATTCTGGTCATTCAATAGTCCGGAACAGGGTCAGGGCAAGGCTAGACTGGTTAGACTCCATCCAATCACTTCACGGCCAAGCAAGAACTACGGCTTGATACTTTAACTAACTAGGGTTGTCACAAGCCTAATTACTAACAAGATGCAGTGAGATTATTCCACAGCCACAAGCCCTGCAGACCATCCAGGTTACCCAGGTCGAGAGATTAGGGTTGAATTCAGGTGGGTACATCGTCCAGAAAACGTATGTACCCTTAAGTAACTTAAAGGGTGCAACACATGACAGTGTGCTGGAAATGTGCCCTACTCGACGGCAGGCTACAGATCCCAGGCGCGCCCAGGTAACGGGATTGCCTGTAGCTGGGAAATCTCTTCATGACTACTGTGTTATTCTAGTTATTAGCCTTAGTCCATTTTAGTAGGTACTCCTGACCGTGGTACTCAGGAGTCTCCTCCTAGACATGATGCAAGATAGGACTGGATTATTTGTACAAGCACAATCGTCCACGGTGTCCAGGTAATTATATAAGTCATGTCATGTCAGGTAGCCGTCTCAACAGCTTATCAGATATATCATGTCAGGTGTACTTGTCAGGAGTGCACCACGACGGGCCACTATCAGGTCATGTCAGGTTAGTCATGTCAGGAGTGCACCACTACGGGTCACTATTGTGTCAGGCTCAGTTATCAATTCCAAACATATCAAGTAAATTCGCAATTATCAAGTTCAGGACAAAAGGCATAAGGATATAAAATGGGCGTAAAATATCTAATAAAATATCAATATACAGGGCTATAAAAGAGCCAAGCTCAGGAAAAATAAAACCAAATCTGACACGCTGACATAAGGCAAAGTCAGCCAAAGGCCATACGCTCATGTCAAGCTACGCTCAGGCCAGCGTACGCTCGAGCTAGCGTACCAAAGGGTCCATACACTTCCAATGGAAAGCGTACGCAAGGGTCAGCGTACACAAGGGCACGCTCAAGCTACAGGTCAGCGTACGCTCAAGCTAGCGTATGCTCAAGACTGCGTACGCTCGAGCTAGCGTACGAAAGGGGCCAGCGTACGCCTTGCTCGCTTAAGCTAGCGTACCAAGGCACGCGTACGCTCAAGCTAGCGTACGCTCAAGACATGCTGCCAACAGGCAGCGTATCAAGGCTAGCGTACGCTCGCTAAAGAGCAGCGTACACAAGTCAGCGTACGCTCGCTAAAGAGCAGCGTACACAAGTCAGCGTACGCTCGCTAAAGAGCAGCGTACAGCTCAGTGGCGTAAGCTAAAAAGCTAGCTCACTGTTCATTGTCTTCTCCAAATGGCAAGAACAGCAAGAACTCTAAAGTTGAATCTAAGCTTCAATTGTCCAAATCTTGGTCAAAACAAGTCCGAATCCAACTTTCCAAAGGTCAAAATTGGGTAGAATAAAATTCTCTAAAACATGGAACCATCAAAACTTGAAAACAAGCAAGTTTGATAGATCAAAACACCAAAAATCCGAAAATAGCAAAACTCTAGATCTATAAGAATTAAAGCCTCAAAATGGAAAATGACAAGTTCTAATGTAGTTTAGAATCATGAGGAGAAGCTAATGAAACCATCAAAAGGAGTTCTCTTGTGGAAGCAAGTTGCACTTGCCTATGGTGTTCTTGGTTGGTGGAGAAGAATAATGGTGGGGGAAGGAGAAGTAAATAAGAATTATGGAGAGAGAGAAAGAAGAAATGGCAATAAATATCAAAGGTGGTGGTAGGTAGGGGGGTTGTGGTAGAAATGAAGGAAAAGCATAGGCTAAGGTGTTCCACCCTTGGCCCATGATGAACCAAGCATTGGGCCGACCGAACCAAGCCAACCCAAACCGAGAGTTAAACCAAGCCGAGAGCTAAACAAGGAATAAGCAAATATAAGATAAAATACGTATACGTATTCCAAATACGTAATACGAACAACAGGCATTACAATATGCAGCTGGAGGACTCTGTCACCTCGGCGCAGGACTCTACCACAGAAGTCCCCCAAATGTAGAAGGCTCACACCGTTTCGAGCTCTACTAGCCCAGTGACTTCTTTCCTCCACAACCAACAACAGAGTGTTCAACACTCGAGACTTGGCAAAGGAAAACACTACGATGCTAAAGATCATGGTGTGTAGCACTCTGGTCAAATATGGCGAAGCTCACGAACGAAGGAGGCAAAACTAGAAGAAAACAGCGCTTCTCCACCAAGCATGCGCCCAAAGCCGTGCGCCCAAGGGAGTGCTTGGGCGCATAGCCCCAACCAGAACACTTCTGTCTTCAGCAGGCTGGACATTCAGAGTCATGTGCCCAAGGCTATGCACCCAGGCTCTCTGGATCCATACTATGCGCCCACATTAAGGCGACACAAACGTGCTGTCACAAAGCATGCGCCTAAGCCCAGTCTCCATGGCCTATGTGCCTACAATAAAAAGACAGGCCCCAACGCGTATAGCACGGGGCTGTCTTCAAGGACATCACAGAACTTAGGTGTGGGGGTTGCCCCTGCACATGAACTATGTCTGGATGTGCCTACTCTCCTTACGAACCCGCATGCATAGCTCGATGATACATGCAACATGGGTTGTAAGGCACAACTCCCTTCCGCTGACTTGCGCGACATGATAAATCATAAGCGTAAAGCGAGGAAGAACATAACAATTCATAGTGCACTTTCGTGCACCAGTATCGTTATCAACTATTGTTGCTCCAAAGCAACAAGAGTGCCTCAGAGAAAGTCCGTATTCTGGCGACTGCACTTCTTTGACGACGAGAAGCCACTATACGTTTCATCCAACATGGCTTCATGGGGTCCCCCTTACGGAAGCCCCAATCAAAGACGGTAGACTACGAACCCAAATTTCTCTCTTAGTTTCGCGAGAAGAAGAAGGAGAAGTCTACAAACAGATGGCCAACAGGCTGTCACATCCGAAGGAGTCTATATGGGCACTCGATCAAAGGTAAGATTCCATATGGACGACGAAGATTCCTAAGCTGGGGATAGAATTTCCTCAAAATTTAAAGCAGATGATCACCACACTGGGGGTAGCCTTCCAGAGGACGATGATCCCTCCGAATCCGATGGCGACTATCTACCTCCTCTACCTAAAGTTGAAGGACTTATCAACTCTGAGACAAACAGTATCAGCACCAGTTGTACTGCTTCCTCTGTTCATCCTTGCATGCTATCTACATGCATGATGGACATAGAAAGACCTGAAGAAGCCAGCGACCAGACCAGCAAATGGCTAAAGGGTCTTGAAATAGCATTCGTCAAGATCACCGATATGCTTACCAGTATCATGGCGGTTCAAGCTGCTGGGGCTGTTCTTCCACCTCAACAAAACGTCTCGGCCCACGCTAGTCTGGCTCACAGCAACAACCCTCCTTCACTACAAAAGGAGTATCATTCTGTTGTGCCTCCTCCAAATCTTACAAATGTTGGGGGTGGTCCATTGCCAACAAAACCTGACAACCGTTCAGCAGCCGTCTCCCAACACCTTCTCAATCAACAAGATGCAACTGATTTCCTGGTCGCTCGCCTCGACACCATCTCTCACAAAGACGAGCTGCAGAAGATGGGGATATCTCAACCATATCCCCCTGAGTGGGAGAACGCTACTTGTCCTCTTAACTACAAGCCGCTGACGCTTAACTCATTCGACGGTTTGATTTCCCCTCGTCAGCACATGACGTACTTCAACACGCAGACTCTGCACTTGCCCATAGACGATCTGTTCCTGTCGAAGCTGTTTATTAGCACCTTACAGGGGGTAGCCATCGAATGGTTCTGCAGTCTGCCTGACGGGTGTATCAATTCATTCAAAGACTTGGAGAGGTTGTTCCTCAACAGGTTTTACGAGAGCGGCATGTATGTTAGTATGTCCACACTCATCGAAACCAAGCAAAGGAGAACTGAGTATGTCATCGCCTTTATAGAATACTTCAGGCGGCTAACACTGAAGATGTCCTTCGACATACCAGACTCAGAACTTATGGATACTTGTAGACATAACTTCCTTCCTACAGTAAAGTTTTGTCTAGGTACACCTAAATTCGAAGACAAGGGCAAGCACCCTCAAACTATCCCTGTTCATGGGGGTAAAGAAAAAGAAGTCCTAAAAGTCGACACATCCAAAGGAGCTTCCAATTCTCAGGGCACCTCCGACATGCCTAAGGAGACCTTCTCCTTCTCCTTCTCCTTCGACGAAGACGATGTCATTACCATCTTCCATACATTGACGAAGGGTAATAAGTTGACATTGCCTCTACCATAAAGTCCTGCAGAGGCGAGCCAACTCAATGATCCCAAGTACTATCTCTATCATCAATACGTGCATCACTCTACCAAGGACTGCATCGTCCTGAAGAAGAAGATACAACAACTTATCGACAGCCAAGTGATCAACCTCGAAGCTGAAGACAAGGTCGTATCTGCTAACATGATCTCTCTTCAGTTTGGAGACTTTCTTCCTACAGAAGTCCCAGACGGTGTGGTCCCGATCCCTAAGGCGATGATGGAAGTCAACCTACCACCACCTCGTAACCCGACCTTGGTCCCACTCACAACTGAATGTGGTAAGATCATATGGGTCCACCCAGACCTTGTCCAAGAAGTGACGCAGGGGATAGCATCTCCCAAAGCAAGAAGGTGCAAGAAACTCAAGCCATGCCATATGGTATCCTCCCCCATCTATGAGGTTCTATCTGGCGAGACGCGATCGGGGAAGACTTATCTTCGGACGTACGATCCTGTACAAGAAGAAGCAGTAACTTCTCAAGCTCCTGCTACCCCTACAAGCTCAGAAGCCGGCCCGTCTAAGCCTCCAACTACGGACAAAGCCAAGCAGAAGGAGACACGGTTTGACAAGTCTCTGAAGGCGCCAGCTCACGAAGGCATGGATCGGCCCTACAACTTTGACATACTGGCTCAGCTAGCCAATACACCTGCCAGGTTGTCTCTGTTCGATCTATTGTGACTCTCCAAAGAAACGCGGAAGGCATTAAGTGAGGCATTGCTACATGCCGACTCTTACCTCGCTGAAGTCAAAGCCCCCGCTAAGATCCTGTCTCCTGTCCCCACTGCCATAGTACTATGGAAGTGGTGTCCAACATCACCTTCTCACAGGAGGACATGCTACTCAAAAATAATCGTCATGAAAGACCCCTGTACTATACAAGGTATATCGGGGCGATCAAGGTGGACCGCATGCACATCGATCCAGGATCATCCCTCAGCATCATTCCTAGAAGTTTGCTTCAAATCCTGGGAATCCTTCTGCACAAGCTATCCGCAACCAACACACTATCATGGCTTTCAAAGCTGGTCGAAGCCATCCGCTGGACAAGATCCGTCTCAAATGCCAGATCGGTGATCTCCAAACGGAGGTTTCCTGCTACGTGATCGATGCCAATGTATCCTACAACGTCTTGTTGGGACATCCATGGATACACGAGAACATGATCGTCCCTTCCATACTTCACCAGTGCTTCAAGTATGTCAACAGCGACGGTGTCGTGAAGACAGAGTTTGCTGATGTCGATCCTTTTAAGGGCATCGAAGCTTACTATGGAGATTCGGTACTTTACCAATCTCAACCCCCAAGGATGACGGCAATGAAGCTGACAATGAAGCTGAAGCTAGTCCATCCTCCAACGATGGTCCCTTGATTATCCGAGTCAAAGGACGTACTACTCCAAAAAGTACTTCGAAGCCTCTCACAATCTGGGCGAAAAAGAAAAACCCCGACAAGGTCAAGCCACTGACCATCACTCTCAGTAAGACACCCCGGGAGGAACCTACTGATGCCTGTCCTCCCAATCCTGAAGAATTACCCTACGTAGTGAACTCGGCCAAGACTGTGGCTCCTCTTCCAGATGATAATCTTCTCAATGAGTATATCAAAACTCATAATAATGTAACTTCAAGGGATGATGTTATCCCTGAAGAAGAACTTGCGTATTTTCTTAGTAAAGGTTTATCTTTGAATTACTCCGATGTCTATCAAACTGTAAACCACTACATAGATACGATATACGCCCTCGAGAATGGCATAGGACCATACCTCTGCATGCCGGTCACAACACCTCACCTGCGGGAAAAATTTTATCCTGAAGATATGCTCTATTTCATCGTTCCAGCAAGAAAGAAAGATGAAGAGCTAATCATCTTCGGTCGTATAATTGGCGAGAGAAAGTTCGTTCTAGACTCTACTTCTTCCAAGCACAACACAGAAGCTGACTATGACTCTGAAAAAATGCAACTTTTTCGGTAAAGTTGGTAGGCCAAGAATATCATCCAGAATATGGGATATGACATCAAAAGCGACAAAGGGCTAAATTATGACCGAGGACGATGGTTGCCAATACGACACTTTGCTCCCCCGGCAAACCCGAGAACTACTACCAACGAAACGGTGTTGGTTTGGGCTATGTCTCCCCTCCAACAACTCCCGAAAGATCAGATGATGAAGCAGATCATTGTTCTCATTCTTCTGATTCCTTCCTCTGGGACTTAGACTCCAGCATCGACGACATGTATAAAGCTACTCTGTCCGTCAACATGGTTTCCGTCGACCAAATTACAGACGATGTCCAATCAATCGAGCTTGAACAATAGGCTTAAAAGATGGACACCAGGTGGGAGCTGCGCTTCGAACAACGGGAACCATCTACTGAAGACGGTCATCCAAGTTAATCTAGGAGATGAAGCATCCTTCAAACCAATCTTCATCAGCAAAAGCCTATATGTCGATGAACGCCAATCTCTTATACAGCTTAAAAGAGAATACATTGACGTCTTCGCATGGAGCTATAACAACATGCTAGGCTTGGAACCTAAAATCGTCATGCATCGCCTGAACATTTTGTCTAAAGCTAAGCCAGTGAAGCAGCAGCAACGACGATTCCGACCAGACGTCATGGAAGCCATCGAGAATGAAGTCAAGAAGTTCATTGCCAGTGGATTCATTCGTGACGAACAATACCCAAATTTGGTCGCCAATATTGTTATAATCATAAAAAAGAACGGTAAAGTTTGAGTCTGTATCGACTACCGTGATTTGAACCCTGTATGCTCGAAAGACGAATTTTGTCTATCGATCACCGACGTAATGATCGACAACACTTGCGGCTTCGAACAGATGTCCTTCATGGATGGGTTCTCAGGCTACTACCAGATCAAGATGTTCTTCGACGACGAGAAGCACACATCTTATACTGCTATACGGTGATGCCCTTCGGATTGAAGAATACAGGGGAAACATACCAGCGAGCCATCAATACAATTTTTTGTGATCATTTGCAAAAAAATGTGGAGTGCTACGTAGACGATATTGTAGTCAAAAGTCGTCTCAAGGACAATCACCTCCAAGACATGAGAACGGTGTTCGAACTAATGCGTGTACACCAACTCAAGATGAATCCAACCAAGTCTTATCTGGGAGTCTCCAGCGGCAATTTTCTTGGTTTCAACATCACTTCAAAGGGTATACATCTGGACTCGGAGAAAGTGAAGGCTACTCTCGGCATGCATCCTCCAAGAAACCTCAAAGAGTTACGCGGACTACAAGAAAGGCTAACCTACATCACATGTTTTATTTCGAACCCCTCTGAAAGGTGTCAACCATTCACTCAGCTCATAAAAAAAGGCGTATCTTTCGTCTGGACTGAACAATGTCAACGTACATTCGATGACATCAAAGCATATCTTACAAGCCCTCCAGTATTGGTAGATTCAATAATGGGGAAGTCCTTCTTACTATATGTTCGTGCTATAGATCATTCCCTTGGCGCCCTCTTTGCTCAGAAGAATGAAGGCGGTCATGAACAAAAAATCTACTAGCTCAGCCGCACGATGGTGGGTGCCGAGCACAGATACATACCAGTGGAGAAGGAATACCTTGTACTAGTATTTGCCATCCAGAAGATACGCCACTATGTGTCTGGACAGATTATCTACATCATATCTAAAGTCAAGCCTCTCAGAATACTCATGACTAAACCGGGCTCTCTCAATTCCCGTTTAGCTACATGGGCGATGCTGTTGACTCTATACGATATGATCTTCGTTCCTCAGAAGTCAGTAAAAGGTCAAGCATTAGCTGATTTCCTAGCAGCTCATCCGGTGCTGGAGTCGTCCAAACTCTACGACAAAATCCTCAACGAAGTGGTGGAGTCTAACACTGCAACTAAAAAAATCCCCATTTGGCAAATGTTCTTTAACGGTGCATCAAGAACAGGACCCAAAGAGAATATCGTGGATGGAGTAGGTGTCGTGCTCGTATCACCTGATCATCTGGTTATTGTCACGCCCCGCTCCCGTAGGAGCGATCGTCCTCGCTAAGGCGTGATGCCGCACGAGCCTAGATTGTGCTCGTGCAAGGCTAGTTTCATAACGGCCGATTACATCGACGGCGACGGGGTCGTCGCACAGAAGTCCCAAGCAGAAATATTAAAACATGCAGCAGAATTTAAGAACAAGTACACATGAACACAAGTCATTCAAAAAGAAGCTCTTTATTGATATTGAATACAAGATTACATTTGTGGGCGCAAGGCCAAATTACAAGTCTCTCGTGCTTGTTTTTCTCTCATTTACATAGTCATTCTCTGCTCTCTCTCTCGATTACAATGCTTGAGTCAGCGGAAGCTTCGGGAGGTGACGTCCATACATTATGTCCTGTATAATTCTTCAGATCACGCGGCCGTACGCTTCGACTCGCCAAGGAACTCCGTGCCCTGACGCATCCAAGCGAGCTCCGCGCCACGAGCTTCTACCTGTGCCTGTACATGAAACACTGTGTGGGTGTCAGTACCACTGTACTGGTGGAGTGAGCTTCTCGTCCACCCATACAAAACCAACATGTTCATTTACTTTGTGCAACATAAATACTTTTACGATTGTCTTTCTATTTTTGCCTTAGGATCAGTTTTAGGACCGGCGCCTTAGCGCAACTTGTGTATCGGAACCATCCCGTGCTTGCAATGTCAACGTTAACTCATACTTTGTCTCTAGACCACTTCTCGCTGCCTACAACGTTAACCTATCAAGTCGTGTTTGCCTTACGGCCATAATCAGAGACGCAATTACACGAAAAACTCTATTTCCTTGCCTCTAGGCCTTTCTCGTGCTTGTATTGTTGACGCACCGACTTATACTTGTCTTTTGTGCCAAACTCTGGGACGTAACGACTCGGTCATACCATAACTCGATTCGTGCTTCAATATCTCCGAGGCAGTGCCTCCTAACTTAGTCTCGCCTACACTTGTGTTATGACAATACGGCTGTGCCTCATATTTTAAGGTCGTGCCCAACAACTCAACGTAACTTCACACAACTTGCCCTACGGCCCTTTTCGACTTAACTCGCAACAGCTCAAGCCTAACTCATACAACTCTATGCCAACAACTTAACACTGGACGCTGCATCTCGTGCCGAAGCACGTCGCCTTTGCCGTAGCCAAATCTTAGGCCCAGACATTGTGTCTTTCTAACTCATACATATTCAACTCGACTCAGTCCAAAGGCACCTACGCGGATTGCCGCCCGTGCCGACACATCTATATGAATGGTCAATGGCATTAACTAGCCATAGTGGACATAGCCTGGCAAACGGGACCCTTGTACCGCCGGTTGCGATCCTCGCTGCAAGTCCCCGTACTACCAATTGCCTATTACCCGGCTTTGTTTATTACCCATCTCGGCTATAATCAGTTCTTCCTAGGCCGAGTCGGTCCCGTGGCCCCGGGTGCCGCTCGAAGAACTACCCCTTGTCGACAAGTCGTCCATGACCACGCGCCTACGCTAACTTCTAGACTTAACGTAATGCATGGTCTCATTATTATCACAGTTCCTTTGTTTTACTCTTTCCATTTTTCGTACTTTCTTTGTAGAGCCCCCAAACCAGGGTTGCCTCGGCGACTAACCATCGCTTAGACTTAACATTCTTTGAACTCATGGAACGGCTACTGCATAGCCTTCCAACTTAACTTGAACATAACGTGTTTCTTTAAGTATCGACCGACCGTGGCTGACTTTCCACTGAACCAACCGTGGCTCGTGCCTCTAAACCGACTCGTATTCTACGCAACGCTGTCGCCCAAGTCATACTTCATATGACGGGCCTTGGGGTCGTGTGACTATTTATCTTGACAACCGCAGAATGAGCGGGACAGCACGTAGAATAACTTAGGTCGACCGCCATAACTTTGCCTAACTCACTCAAGCTTACAACTTAACCCAAGGGACGAGCAAAGGCTATGCCAAGCCTTGCGGGACAGGACCGTGCATGTTTTAGCAAGCATTCATGCGGGCGACGCCTATGACTTAGGCTAATTTTATAGTTTTGTGTCAAAGACCAACTTTCCTTCTCCCAAGCCACGGGACGAAGGACCGAGTGTCATTTTCAAAGCACACCGTGCACCAGATCTAAGCCGACCGTGGGACGTTTTCCATGTTCTAACTCATTTTGACCCGTCGGGATTATTCCCTTAGCTATGTGGATTCATCTCTTTTATTATTAAGCCTACTTGTGCAAGTTGAAAACACGATTTATTTTGTGAAGGCAAAGATGAGGCAAGTTCACCGAAACTACCCCACCTGATCGAGCGGTCGTCTTGACCGAGCGATGTCTTCGAGCAGCCGTTGCAAGGCTAAGTCCGAACGCCGTCGGCGTTTCGATTCCTCCGATTGACTTTGCGGGACGGGGCACTACATCATACACCACTCAGAACAAGTCTCGTCCTAGAGACTTTCCTGAAGGCAAGCCATCCTACCATTTCTATGATCGAGACTAATTCGTACACATTTCGCTTACGCGTTTCCTCGATTCCGAGCCACACTCGTACGACTATCAATCTTTCCGTTAACATGATTTCAAGGTCTCGACACTCTCGTTCCCCAAGTTGTACTCGAACTCAATGTATCACTTGGTTGGATCGTGTACGCATTCCAAGCGTCCCCAAAATACATGCATTCAGCCAAGCCGCATGATAGAGAATTTGTCATTCTCACTCGAGTCGCATCGTGCACATACCCAAGCGTCCCTGAAATATATGCATGTCAGCCAAATCTCGTGAGCAGGGTTTCCTACATTCATGATTCACGCTATCCATCCATGCCAATCCTCAAGATCAATCATTCCGATTGCTAACACTTGAAACAGGGCATCTCGCCTAACCGCTAGGCTATTTCTTTTCGAGGCTAAGTCAATGACAGGATTGGAATCATAGTTCCCAAACAATAATGCCAACACTGACCCCAATCCTAGGGTCAAACCAAAGTCGATCATACGGGGTCTTCTACCCAAGCTTGCGTCACTCAGATTTCTAAACATCGAGCACGATCACCTAATTCGCATTACGGCACGCGTTGCGTATATTCAAATCCCTTCAATTCACCAATTCTAACCAATTCATGTATTCGATCACGAGGTCATCTCACTCGACAATACGTTGCGCTCCAATCTCACGCGAGTCCGATAATCCGCGGTGGTTCATGAATCACCATGCAACGCTCCTACGAAATAATCATTCTCATCGGAGCGTAACTCTTGTTTGAGTTTAGACTCATTCATTCTCGATACGCGGATTGGACCTACTCAAACCTCAAGTTCAATCGACAAGCACACCAATTAAATCTCGAGTCTATCCTCGCATCAAACCACTAGTCGAAGCACAATTTGTCGCACCGTGCAAGTTCGACCACTCCCGCTGTATGAATCAGCATACCAGCGCTCACGCAGAGTGATCGCCCTAATCGGCGTGACGCATGTACGAGGCTGGAGTAGCGCTCGCATAAGACAAGAACGTCAACGTTGTGGTTATCGACAAAGCAAATCCAAATATTCCAGTTTTCATCCAAGCCAAGTTCGATCGTCATTCGTTCAACTTAGAAAATCCTCGAGCCAAGTCTATCTTTTCCTCAACACATTTTAACATCTCGATTATAACATCCATCGAAACAATAATATTTGTACGATCGTCATTTGTCGTGTCAGAGTACCCCCGAGTTATCGCATATCGATCTTTGATACGCCTCAATACCGTCGACGATATGCGTAACCTGACGATCTTCCTTTGCAACTGATTTCGAGTCGTGCAACTGATGCTATTGTCCGAACTGGATATTCTATAGTCTTTTCGATATTCAAGATCAAGTTTGATCGCTATTTCTCAAGTTTGTTTCAAGATCGTTGTCCAAAACTCAAGTCACATTTCATTAGACACAATCCGAAATCGTAAGCACGATCCTCTAGGTTTTCCTCGATCAAGACATTCACTTTTGTTTATTGTTCCGAATCATTTTCTAACACGCGTTGCCTATTCTCAAGTTGTCCGAACGAGATGCTCGTTTGGGACATTCGAAGTCACGACCAACTAAGCGTGACGCGTTCTATGGCTTTGCGCGATCGCATCGCCTCGTCGACATACTCGAAATCCTCAATATTTGCTCGAATGATTTCCGAGAAAATCCATACACCACTCGGATTTGAGCCATCCGCTCTAGTCTACAATCACATTCGTGTCATTCGCTAAAACATCCTTCGGATTCGTTCGACGAATCGCTAGCGTAGTCGCTCGCGTCGTATCGACGCACTAAGTCGTTCGCACTATTTCCTCGAAATCTAAATCAATCTTCCGTGTACGCCTAAGCGTTAGTCCGATAGCGTTCCTATCGATAGATACTCTAAGTGCATCTCCGTTCCCAACCGAACGATACTTAATATCGCTCGCGACTCGTTTGCACCAAAAAGTCGAGGTGCGCGACGCGAAACACAACTTAGCCAAAAGGCCGTGTGCATAGCCATCATGTGCGGACTATATTCCGAGTTTGCATGCTCAATTGCTAGGGTCGATATTGGACTAATTAGGCATGCACGCGATTTGCTAACATTAGCACCTGTTTTCTATCGAGTCAAGTTTGCAACGTTCGGCACAAAGGCCTTCGCCTATCGATCACGTTCAACCGGGTACTTGTACGAAGTTTCGAAAATATTTAGACTTATTGTATGGACATGCCGAGGGACATTTGAGAGAGAGCGCACCAACGATAACAACTTTGCGGAAGCAACAGAGTTTTGCGGAAACATCGAAGTTAAAGAATTCAATCGACGGTCCAAGGACGTAAAGCCGTGCTCTGATACCATTATGTCACGCCCCGCTCCCGTAGGAGCGATCGTCCTCGCTAAGGCGTGATGCCGCACGAGCCTAGATTGCACTCTTGCAAGGCTAGTTTCATAACGGCCGATTACATCGGCGGCGACGGGGTCGTCGCACAGAAGTCCCAAGCAGAAATATTGAAACATGCAGCGGAATTTAAGAACAAGTACACATGAACACAAGTCATTCAAAAAGAAGCTCTTTATTGATATTGAATACAAGATTACATTTGTGGGTGCAAGGCCAAATTACAAGTCTCTTGTGCTTGTTTTTCTCTCATTTACATAGTCATTCTCTGCTCTCTCTCTCGATTACAATGCTTGAGTCAGCGGAAGCTTCGGGAGGCGACGTCCATATATTATGTCCTGTATAATTCTTCAGATCATGCGGCCGCACGCTTCGACTCGCCAAGGAACTCCGTGCCCTGACGCATCCAAGCGAGCTCCGCGCCACGAGCTTCTACCTGTGCCTGCACATGAAACACTGTATGGGTGTCAGTACCACTGTACTGGTGGAGTGAGCTTCTCGCCCACCCATAAAAAACCAACACGTTCATTTACTTTGTGCAACATAAACCCTTTTACGATTGTCTTTCTATTCTTGCCTTAGGATCAGTTTTAGGACCGGCGCCTTAGCGCAACTTGTGTATCGGTTCCATCCCGTGCTTGCAATGTCAACGTTAACTCATACTTTGTCTCTAGACCACTTCTCGCTGCCCACAACGTTAATCTATCAAGTCGTGTTTGCCTTACGGCCATAATCAGAGACGCAACTACACGAAAAACTCCATTTCCTTGCCTCTAGGCCTTTCTCGTGCTTGCATTGTCGACGCACCAACTTATACTTGTCTTTTGTGCCAAACTCTGGGACGTAACGACTCGATCGTGCCATAACTCGATTCGTGCTTCAATATCTCCGAAGCAGTGCCTCCTAGCTTAGTCTCGCCTACACTTGTGTTGTGACAATGCGGCTGTGCCTCATATTTCAAGGTCGTGCCCAACAACTCAACGTAACTTCACACAACTTGCCCTACGGCCCTTTTCGACTTAACTCGCAACAGCTCAAGCCTAACTCATACAACTCTATGCCAACAACTTAACACTGGACGCTGCATCTCGTGCCGAAGCACGTCGCCTTTGTCGTAGCCAAATCTTAGGCCCAGACATTGTGTCTTTCTAACTCATACATATTCAACTCGACTCAGTCCAAAGGCACCTACGCGGATTGCCGCCCGTGCTGACACATCTATATAAATGGTCACTGGCATTAACTAGCCATAGTGGACATAGCCTGGCAAACGGGACCCTTGCACCGCCGGTTGCGATCCTCGCTGCAAGTCCCCGTACTACCAATTGCCTATTACCCGGCTTTGCTTATTACCCAGCTCGGCTATAATCAGTTCTTCCTAGGCCGAGTCGGTCCCGTGGCCCCGGGTGCCGCTCGAAGAACCACCCCTTGTCTATAAGTCGTCCATGACCACGCGTCTTCGCTAACTTCCAGACTTAACGTAATACATGGTCTCATTATTATCACAGTTCCTTTGTTTTACTCTTTCCACTTTTCGTACTTCCTTTGCAGAGCCCCTAAACCAGGGTTGCCTCGGCGACTAACCATCGCTTAGACTTAACATTCTTTGAACTCAGGGAACGGCTACTGCATAGCCTTCCAACTTAACTTGAACATAACGTGTTTCCTTAAGTATCGACCGACCGTGGCTAACTTTCCACTGAACCAACCGTGGCTCGTGCCTCTAAACCGAATCGTGTTCTACGCAACGCTGTCGCCCAAGTCATACTTCATATGACGGGCCTTGGGGTCATGGGACTATTTATCTTGACAACCGCAGAATGAGCGGGACAGCACGTAGAATAACTTACACTACGTCTGAATTCGTGTTTGTCGACGGACTAAAACCGTCGAAAAATGCATAATTCGACGGTTTCGGTCCGTCACATGGTCCGTCAAAAATAAAGTGTAGTTTATTATAAACGACGGTTTGCTACCGACGAGAAGTAGGTGGAGAAAACGACGGGTTACGTCTGTCGTATAATAAATGACGGACTACATCCGTCAATAAGCCCGCTTAACAGCATTCCTCCTATCATCCTATTTTTGACAGACAATGTCCGTCGAAATTCTGTAAAATATTCACCAGAATTATTTTTAATTAATTAAACATATTTTACTGTAAACTATTACGCACATTGAATCTGAATGTAAATCGAAGATTCAATGAAAATGAATATATTCATTCAAGCAATTGACAATGAATACATTTAATTCAAATGAATATATCACAAACCATTCAAGAATCACAATTGTAAATGAATACATTAAATTCAAAATGAACACAACCACCAATTAATTTAAGAATCTCAATTGACATTAAATATCACTAATTATACATTGTTTTTGTAGTATCTAAATACTTGCAATTGTTCTCACACATAACATCCAAACTAAAAAAGGAATAGTATTTCAGAATACAAATGCTAATATTCAAATCCTAATAAATTGAACAGACTCTTTTGGCCAATTGATCAAATCACCAAGCATAATATCTTCAAACTTTCCATCCCCTTCAAACAAATATGCATTGCGGTCAAAGATTTCATCAATGATGATACTATAAACATCTTCCTTTGGTGGTGCATCCAAATTTAAGTGTCCAAAAGCAACATGTTTTCTTTTGAAGTCCTTTAGGAAACATGTCTTTGGCAAGTTGGATTGTTCCGGCACCTACAACCATTGAAACACAAATATATAATATTAACAAGAGTAAAACTATAGTATTAGTGTATCACTCAAATAAGTGTGAATAAATACCAATATCAAAGTGCAGTTTAGATCAGTATATACACCTCAGAAGTACCATGAACTGATGATGATGACTGTTGTGCTGTTTTGGGATGGTTACTTTTTATCATTTCTTTGATTGTAGCCATTTCTTCTTTGAGTGTGATTAGATCAGTCTCCATAGCTTCATTTTTATTCTTTAATTGACGAGCCGTCTCTCTACTTGCAGCTGAAGCACGAATCTCTGTCTTTGAAACACCTCCACCCATGCCACGAACATAACCCTTTCTATCACGCCCAAGTACCTAAACAACATATTAATAGCAAGGGGATTATTTTCTACAAGCTTTCATTTTTTTTCCTACAAGATATAGACAAAATATTTATTAAAAAAAATCTCACAAACCATTGCAACAGGGTCATTGTCCAAATCATTTTGTCCCAAGTACGGATCATCTTCTACAAGCTTTCTAATTTTTTCCTACATGATATAAAATGATGCATATATATGATTAATCAAACTCTAAATCAACAAAGTTATTATTATAATTAAAAGAGAGTTATTCTTACAACGTAATCGTTTGAGCTGGTAGAAGAATTAGTATTCTTGGGCATATGTGTGGTCACGTATAACACGCTTCTATTGACCTCACCAGTAGGACTCTCTTTTTTCTATATCAAAAGAGAAACAAAATATCATATTGCAATAAAATGTAAGAAAAGAAAAAAGGAAAAAGGAAATAAAGAAATATGTATTTTAAGTATTACCAGGTTGTGTGCGACCCTCGCGCATCCAGTCCTACCGGTTGTATGTAGTACCTTAACTTTTTTTCTCGCTTCCTTACCAACTTCACGACGAATACCGTCTTCAGGAGTAGAGCAGAAATCAACAAAGTCTTCCCAATCTTCTTTCTTCACAATGTTAATAGGCCTGTTTCTTTTTCGCTCAGCAACAGTTGGATACATATCACACATTTTTCGGAGGTTAGACTTCCAATTTTTCCAAGAAATATTAGCTTTTTGCAAAACTTTAGCCTTATAAATTTCGGGCACAACATATCTACTCTGCAAAGACAATTTTCTTCATATGTTAGACATACATAAAGATTTAACATTTTTTTATAATTCACATTTACTCACATTAACACCTCTCCATATGTCTTCTTTCATACTTTGTGGAACCTTTTTCCAAGAATCAATTGCAGGTGGACAATGTGTCTTTGTTATCTTTCCAACAGTAGTTGCAAATTTTTCTGATTCAATATCAACAGGTCGTCCATAATCATCAAAAAGGATAAGTTTTGGTGCACCTAAGAAAATTTTCAAATATTAGAGCATATTATAAAACATATAACATAGGAACTATTAGATAAAGATATTGATATATTATTAGATAAAGGTATGAAATAATCACCGATTCGATTTGAAGTGCTTCCTTGATAACCACTAGAAGGATCCCCATTATTAGATTCATCCCCATTAGCTTCATGATCACTATAAAGTTCATGTTCATCTCTACTGGATTGGGTTCCATCTCCTGACATAATGAAAAACTAAAACAACAAACAGAAATGCCAATTAAGATATAAGAGAAGAATATCAATTTTTAGTTAGTGCAAACAATCACAAAAAAGAAGAAGATAAACATAGCAGACCAGTATGTGCATTTTCTAATTATATGAGTTAAAGGTGATAAAAAGAAAAGAAATGTGTTTGCAGTGTCTGAAATGTTTCAGATCATACCTAATTATATGAGTTACAGTTTGAACAACATAGATACTAAATTGTCTGCAGTGATGTACTTTAGTGAGGAAATGTATGGGTCTGAACAGAAAAGCATGGACATGGAGAACAAAAGGCTGATCATCTAAAATGCCAAAAATTGTTCAACACAAACTTACATGTGAAAATTCAACACCAGCAAATCTTTCAATTTGACTGACTACAAAACAAAAAGATAAGGAAAATATTCATGAACTAAAAGGGGAGTACACAATCAAATAAGCCTCTCCAATGGCTTATGAGAGGCTGTAGAACTTTTGTTCTAGCTAAAGTATACCAGATTGGGGCATGCATTATCTCAAAAATACCTTAAAGTATACCAAGAAGCTAAAGTATACCAAGAAGCTAAAGTATACCGAGTGGGGCATGAAATCAGGTACCGAGTGCAGAAATAGCAGAAACAGATTTCAGCCCATGAGGCCGGATCATACATCAGCATCTAACTCAATCCTACATTTGACAAATAATCACACTGTAGGTGGGGCATGCATTATTCTTACATCATAATAAAATCAGGTACCGAGTGGCACAAGAACAGGCATCCTATGAAAAAAAACATTGATAAATGTTGCCTTAAGTCTCCAGTCCACACTTGTGAAAGCTCTTTACAGTTCTAACCAGATTTTGAAGCAAAGACTGAAACTTGTTAGGTGTTTCATTTTTGGTTTAGCAAAGACCAGTCAGAATCCGAACTGAGGCATTCGTCTCAGGCACTCCTCCAATACCTTGTCTTATTTTTGGTTTAGCAAAGACCAGTCAGAGGTGGGTAAAGTATCAGGACATTACTATCTGTAAAGTGCCATAATGCACTAAGAAGTCCTCTTATATGATTTCTTTTCTTGTCTTGACTATCTTTGCCAGATTCCTAACATGAAAGAAAAAATACAAGGATGTAAGAGGAGAACACATAAGTGCTTCAAGACATTTGTATTAACAAAATACCAATTATGATACTCTATAACTGCCAGACTAGCATAGTGCTTTACAATGTTGGACTCGTTATAACACTATCTAAACCTATGAAAAATCTCAATTTCAAGTGTTCAAATCTTGCATCAATTCAGGCAGTTTGTATTAAAGAACTTTTGGTACAACTTTAAAGGTGTTGTTCTTACTTTCTCCTTTATAATTAGGACATGTAACGAAACAGTGGGACAAGAACATTCATCTTTCGGAATTAATAATGGTATATGCAATAGAGATCAGAATCCATTTGGTATTAGCAATGCAGGTCAACTATGGAAGCTGTTCAATTTGTAGGGAACTTTAGAGACAGGAAAAGAGATCTGTGGATGCTACTTATAGATTTTTTTGAAAAACACAGGTGCATAGTAATCTATAGTATCATCATTCAATACAGTATGACGGCTAGTGACAAGCCTGATGATAAAGGCAGAGAGATGGTCTTATTCCCATCAACATAGGCTTGCATCAAGCATTAGCTAAGTTGACATCAATTGTACTTGATCTTCCTGATTCCAGTGCACAGCATGATGCAATTTCAGTGAGATCAATTCCAGTGAGTAAAATACATCATGCATCTCAGAAATACCTTGAGTGAATTAAATACATCATGCTCAATATGAAAGCATGAATATAGTCTATACCAATGGATTGGTAAATTCTTGTCTGCTGTTTGGGCTCCATTGCACATATTCAAATCACTCAGAATTTTCCAACATGCTGTCCTCAATTGGCACCACCTCGTACTTCCCAGGTATACAATTAGTATCAAGTATTCAGTAAATATAAAATGCAAGTTTCTTGTGATCGATCTATGCCAACGAATATCAGGTAGACTGTAAATAATTATAACTTGCACTAAAATTCTGCAGAAACTAATTTAATATGCTGGAAAACTGGAAGAAAGTATAAGATACAACAGCAAAATTAGGATCTATCGGCTTTGCCATAGAATAAAAGTGTTTATAGAACTAATGACCATCAAAATGTAGCATACTTCAATCTTATTAAAGTAACACAAATAAAAGTGTTTATAGAACTAATGACCATCAAAATGTATTAAATAATTGATCAATAATCTTCATCATATTCTAAATTATCAACAAATGCAGATGCTAATGATGAAGCTTCTCCAGCTGCTTCAGTAAAAACAAATGGATCTTCGTAAGCGTCGACTTCATGACTTAATCTTTTCGGAGATTCTAAAACAATATGCCAATTATCCCTTGTTTCAAGTGAATAAAACATAAACTAACAGATTTTTTTGATTTTACCTTTCAAAAGGATACATCCACCTATATCTAACTGGTCCGCAGACTAGAGCCTCCTCTGCCAAGTGAATCACAACATGTGTCATTGAAACAAAAAAAGACGGCGGAAAATACATTTCAAACACGCATAATGCCTCCACAAGTCGTTGGTGTATGTTAGAAAGCTCTGACCGATCAACAACCTTGGAGCATAGGACTTTAAAAAAATTTGACAGTTGTCGAATTGCAGCACGCAATGGTTTTTCTTTTTTGTAAGCATGCATTAGAAATATTGGTAGTAGCCCTTGCATGAGAATGTGATAATCATGTGACTTCAAGCCTTTGAATTGAAAATCTTGTAAATCCACCTTATGTTTCCAATTCCCGCTATACCCAATAGGAACTTTTAACTTGCTCAAGGTTTTGCAAATTATTTCTCTCTCAGACCGGGATAATGTAAAAGGAGCCTTCGGGATAATTTTTTTCCCATCTTCTTCCACTATCCAAAGTTTTTTTCTTATCTTCCATTCCTCTAGATCTTTACGAGCATCAACTCCGTCCTTTGACTTACCCTTAGTATCCATTATTGTTGCAAACAAGTTTTCAGCCACATTTTTTTCTACATGCATCACATCCAAATTATGTCGAAGGTGCAATTCCTGTTACAATGAATATATTAATTAATAACAATACTTAAGCATAGCATAAAAACAAAGATAAACCTATTTAACAACCCAATTATATTACCTTCCAATATGGCAAATCAAATAGAATCGATTTCTTTGACCATGGAACATTCGTATCAGTGGGCCGCTTCCTCTTATTACCTGCTAACTTTCCAAATTCTGTTTGTATACCTTCCATTTTACTAAATAATTCTGCACCAGTCAAACGTATTGGAGGCCTCCTATCTTCTTCATATCCATTAAATTTGGACTTTTGCTTTCTAAAAGGATGCTCGGCATCTCTTATGAATCTTCTATGACCCATGTAAGCAAATTATTTTCCATGCTTTAGCCACTTCGAATCTATTTCTTCACCACATACAGGACAACCAAATTGTCCTGCAGTCCTACAACCTGAAAGATGCGCATAAGCTGGAAAATCATGTATACACCACATCAGTATTGCTTTCAAGGTAAAGCTGGTCTTCATGTGAGAATCATATGTAGTGCTTCCTACAAACCACAAATCTTTCAACTCCTCAACCAATGGTTGCAAATAGACATCAATGTTATGGCCTGGACCACTTGGACCAGGAATCAACATGGTTAACATTGTAAAATCCTTTGCCATGCATAAAGATGGAGGAAGATTATATGGAACAATCATAACAGGCCAACAACTGTACGAATTATGCATACCAAAAGGATTGAAACCATCAGTTGCGAGACCTAGCCGAACATTTCGTTTCTCAGCAGCAAACTCAGGCCACATCCTATCTATCTTCTTCCAACAAGGAGAATCTACTGGGTGTCGCATATGTGTACTACTATATTCTGCACGATCATGCCATGCCATTTTTTCAGCTATCCATGGCACACTATACAAGCGTTGCAATCTTTCGGTCATTGGAAAGTATCTTAGCTTCTTCTTCGGCAACTTCTTACCTCCTTTTTTTGAGTTTTCTTTCGGTTTCCATCTACTTTCACCACACTTGGGACAATTATCCTTATCTATATTTTCTCTCCAATAAAGTATACAATCATTAGAGCAAGCATGGATAACCTGATACTTCATGCGAAAAGACTTCACCAAATCCTTAGCTTTTTGAAAATTTTCTGGTATAGTGTTTCCCTTTGGCAAAACCTTCTTCATAAATTGCAACAATTCTGTGAAAAAAGCCTCAGAGCATTGGTATCTAGCTTTCATTCTCAATAACTCTACTATAGCCGAGAGTTTTGTATGTTGATCATCACAAGAGGGATATAGGGGCTACATTGCATCTTCCAACTTCTTTTTGTATTCAATATCCTCCGGGGGATCATTTTGAACGTGAGCAGCATTTCGTTGATCAAGGTCAATAGGATCAGCACGTCCAAATGTATCGTTGAACAGGTCTTCCATTCTCGGGAAGGCATTTTCAGTATGATCAACGGTTGATGAGCTAGGAGCCTGAGCATTAGCAACCGTTCTACGAGGTAGTTCTCCATGTTCGACCCAAGTTCGATATGACTTGTCCACTCCATTACAAACCAAATGCTCTGCTATTTCACCTAGTTTTTTTTGCATGAATTATAATTGCAACATTTGTCACATGGACAACAATACCAGCCATTTCCACCTAATTTATCCTTTGTGAACTGAATGAATGATGCAACACCTTCTAGATATGCATCTGACAATGGCGGCGCATCCATCCATTCCTTACTTGGGCGTATAGAAGACATCTAATAAAATATAAAATTATCATCAATAAACCAAAAAAAACATTAAACATGAATTAAGAAACAAACTAACAAAAATGTTAAGTCTAAGAAACAAACTAACATTAAACATAAAATTAACATCTAATAAAATATAAAATTATCATCAATATACTTTTCTTTTCAGTTTTTCTTTGTTATTTACAGTATTGCTTACTTCTACAGTTTCCTGTTGTGGTGAGTTTTGGGATAAATATTTTAGTTTTTCATTGAAGGCAATACATTAATGATTTTTTTGACCCCTTTGTAGAGGTATTGCAATGGCTATACCTATGCTAGGGCATCCTGTGTCAGCCTAAGAACTAGATAGTGTGCTTGAAGATTGCAACAAATTTCAAAATTTGATTGCTTTCCATGATGTGACTTTCCTATTTACAGATATTAGGGAAAGTCGATGGTTGCCAACACTTCTTTGTGCAAAGAAAAATAAGAGTATCCATGCTTATTAACATTAAAATCTTCTATCGGATTGTGTGCATATATCCTGCCACTCTCAATTTGGTTGAAGGATGGACCATCATTCTCTTTCCATACTTATGTCATTAACTTTTGGGTTATTTGTCAAGATGAATCTTTTTATATTGGCTATTCACTTCATTATCAGTTAAATTGAATGCTTTATACCAAAGAAATTCCTCTATCAACCCGATACTCTGAATTTGACATGTTTGTTCTAAATTTCTCTCAATTCTACTTGGCTAAAGAGTGCACTAAAAGTGGGGGTGAGTGTTAAATATCTACAATGTTCCAACAATAGCTAAGTAAAATATGGTTAATAACAACTCGTACCTAGAAAATCTTTACCCGCGGAAACAACTTGGACCTGGAAGGAAGCATGAAAACAAGATAACAATATAGTTAATAACAAAATATATTGGTTAGCACGAAAACACTATATTTCATATGACATGGAAATTATGCCCATAAACGATCAAACATGTGTTTGTGATGGAATTTTAATTAAAAAAAACATGATCTTCATGCTTGGCCATTATAGATATAAAAAATTCTACAGAAACTTCCATGTTACAAGTTCTTAATTGAGTTTCCGTGGTCGAACTGAGTAATAAATGCAAGCATTTCTTTAGAAAGAAACAAGTCAGGATCTAGACTAAACACATGTGCAGAAAATGTCACAATCTTGCTCGTTACTTAAAGAAAATCCATATATATTTCAGTTCCACCCATAAAAGATAAAAGAAGCTTCCTACATAAACTACATAAACTCAAATAAGAACTCTTGGATGTGACACGTGAATTTCATCAAAAGGGACCATCCTCATGATAAGATGTGAACATCATGAATTTGAGTTCAACTACATAAACTCAAATAAGAACTCTTGGATGTGACACGTGAATTTCACTAACTTTGAAAGAGTATTCATTTTTCTGTTTAGCCACATGAAAAAATTAAGCCATGAGATGCAAGTAATCCAACAACTTTTCATTGCCGAGTTCTAAAAATTAAGAACTCATGAGTTCCTCTAGGCTTTTTGATTTTTTTTTCTTTCTTTCTACTATTTGAGAATTAGGATCAGGAAGCTGACAATAGTAAATCATCCAAGACCATTCATATCAAAAATTTAAGTAGAAATCAGAGAGACGAGCCATAACATAACAAGCTCTAAACCAACATCTGACTAAATACAACATCACACTCCAAACAACCATCAAACAGAATAATTCTTCACTCATCCAGGATTCAAGGAAAACATTAAAATTCCCAATCACCAGTTCAAAATTGAAAAATAATATCACTCTACGCAATGACAAATTGACAGCCTATCTTGCACGAACACAAATAATACTTGGACACAAAATAACTTGCATAGGTGCTCTGACTGGTTAGGATTTAGGAACCACTTTCAACATAGAATGGATATAAACGTATTGTGACAAATCAAGGAAGAGATACAAGTCTTGCTTTTTTCTGAGATGAGAAGGATTATTGGTTTACAAACTACGTCAACCGATTCTTCTATATTATACAGAACACTTAGCTGAGAAATTAGCGAGGATGATACATACATCGTCAGGATCTAGCTGACCAGAACGCAAGATAACATAAGAAAACCCAAACTTCATGAGAACCTCAATATACAAAGCCCAAACAACCTGGCTGGTCTATAATTTAATGAAGTTTGAGGCGTTAAATGCCTGTAATTCAGCTTCTGCTACGAGTTCTGTCTATTTCTAACATAGGTAAATCCAGTGTCGTGAGAACCTGGGGTAGTGACATGCCAACAGAGAGAACAATTTCTGCATTCAAAGCACGGTGTAGAGAATGTTGTTAGCAAGCCTCATCTTTCTTTCTTTTTTTTGTAGAATGGGACTGGTTTCATTGGTTAGACACTTCAACAGATCAAGCGTCAGATTTTATGGCTAAAATAGCAAGGAGAAAGCAATGTCTTACCAATTCCTTCACGAACTGATAAGTTTGGTCTTATGACATCGTTGGAGTTGATCAGGAATACATCACCAATGTAAAAGGCTATTATTCGATATGGTCGAGAAGTCTTAATAATCAAGGAGGAAAAGGCTATTGATTCGATATGCGAAGCTTTTCAATGGTTCTGGTCAATATATCAGCAGTAAAATCACTTCCAACTTGAATGCCAACAATTGTTAAATATGTTTATTACTGGTATATTATAGATCCTGTAAGCGAGATCAAGCTCTAGAGCATAGAAAAGGGTGCAAAGCAAGTATGAAGTATCCAATTGGAAGTAATCACTATAAACTAGGTTTTGATCATCTGCCAATTATTAAATAAGACAACAAGAGGAGGTTACATCGCACTTCAGTTCAATCAGCTGTTGAATATATTACAATAACTCAAGCTATATCTGTAAGCGAGAAAAAAAAGGTAGCAACAGAAGGTACTATCATATAGAAATGTGTTCTGACAAAAAAAATCCTAACATTCAACAAGGAAGATAACTCTTGCTAGTCCATAGTTGATGCCAGATTCAACAAGGAAAACATGAGCCGTAGATGTCTTTGAAAAAAACTAGATTGCCAGATGACACCAGTTCTGCTTTTATTCCTGATAGTGATCAGATGATAGCACTGTTTCTGCCTCCAGAAACAGTACTTCCTCCTCCAAAAATGATAACAAGAATCTGTCAAGTTTATATAATTTACTTTTAATTCATCATCATCGTTCCGTTGTCAAGAATTTCAAATTTGCAAAGAAGTTTATATAAGTTACTTTTAATTCTTGTCAGGCTTAATTGATGTCAAGCAGAAGATAATCTGTCAAGTGCATATGCCTACTCTTTCTGATAACAAGAATATGTAAAACTCAAACTCAAAATTAGAGTGCAAGATTTCTCTTAATTTCCGAGAAACTTGAATATATCAATCACTTAACACAGATGATTAAGCTTAAGTCATTAGAAGGTGAGCAATCAAAATACATCATTGATTATTTCATAATTTCAGACATGGGCATCTTGTTGTATGATTCCTTTTTCAATATGGGATAAAGCTACTTTCCAGTACTACTTGAAAACTTTTTATGGAACTAAAATTGTCAAACAGAGAAAGATTGGTGATTTCATGGTTCCTCCTTCATCATTGTGAATTTGAGCCTCATTGTTTCCTTGTGTAAACATGCATGATGAAATCAAGGAAGATGATGCGTGCCTTAATTCTAAACCAAATTCCCATATATTCATGTGCTTATAAATATGATCAACTATGTTGCACGGGTAACACTCAGAAGTACTGTTTCCTCCTCCAAAAACAATAACACTAATACAAAATAACAACAATATAACCAAAATCGATTTTTGCCTCCTTCAAGCAAAAGCCCCCTTTCTATTTAAAACCTAGGTTCAGATTAAAAAAATAAAAGAAGAAAAAGAAGAAGGACATACCTAGGGCGTGGATTCGATTGTGCCCAGCTTTAGAGGGAGAAGAAAATAAAACTAGGGTTCTTCATCAAAGCTCCGGTCGTAGGCAGAAACTAGGGTTCTTCACCGGGCAGCAAAAAATTAGTGAAGGGGGAGAGATGAAAATAGAACCTAGGCAGAAACTAGGACTTCTTCTTGAAAGCTCCAACACCAGGCGGGAATTTGACAAGAGAGATGAAAAATGGTTCGTTTTGGCTCCAACACCAGGCGGCAAAAAAATTTAGGGAAAAGAGGTGTCGAATCCTTTATTATAATTGTTTGGTAGGTTTTAATGGGAATCGACGGTTTTCGTCCGTCGAAAATAATGCTACTGTGGTGGTCCGTCGTTATTTGTGAGTATAAAGAGTCAAAAATTATTGATTTTGGCGTAGTGTTAGGTCGACCGGCATAACTTTGCCTAACTCACTCAAGCCTACAATTTAACCCAAGGGACGACCAAAGGCTATGCCAAGCCTTGCGGGACAGGACCGTGCATGCTTTAGCAAGCATTCTTGCGGGCGACGCCTATGACTTAGGCTAATTTCATAGTTTTGTGTCAAAGACCAACTTTCCTTCTCCCAAGCCACGGGACGAAGGACCGAGTGTCATTTTCAAAGCACGCCGTGCACCAGCTCTAAGCCGACCGTGGGACGTTTTCCATGTTCTAACTCATTTTTATCCGTCGGGATTATTCCCTTAGCTATGTGGATTCATCTCTTTTATTATTAAGCCTACTTGTGCAAGTTGAAAATACGATTTATTTTGTGAAGGCAAAGATGAGGCAAGTTCACCGAAACTACCCCACCTGATCGAGCGGTCGTCTTGACCGAGCGATGTCTTCGAGCAGCCGTTACAAGGCTAAGTCCGAACGCCGTCGGCGTTTCGATTCCTCCGATTGACTTTGCAGGACGGGGCACTACAGTTATACACTGTATATATTCTCTCATGGAACCATGTACCAACAACATGGTCGAATATAATACTTTATTAATCGGTCTACAATTGGCGAAGTAACTGGGAGTTGACTATCTAGAGGCTTACGGCGATTCCAAGCTAATAGTTAGTCAAGTCCGAAGGGATTATGAAGTTCGCCACGAAGATCTCATTCTCTATACAGAGCAACAATTGAGTTGGCATCTACTTTCGCTGGATTCTTCATCGAGCACGTACCTCGACTACAGAATATTGAAGCAGATGCTCTAGTCGGTCTCGCTGCTTCCTTGACCGTTCCTATCAATACCCAGCAGTCGATTACAGTATCTGGCCGAGAACTATGTCGTGTAAAAGATGCCTTGCATATTCATCACAGTTATACAGTAGAAACAAACGTCGATGCTAAAGACTAGAGATTTTTCTTCATAGACTATGCTGTCTATGGAATCCTCCCCGAGGACCCAAAGGAAGCAGTATCCATCCAAAAGCGATCCCTCAGATTTTACTATGACACAGCTACCAAGACGTTGTACCAACGCTCTTACGAAAGGCTACTGTTACGATGCTTATCAGACAGAGAAGCCAAACACGCACCCCGAAAGGCGCACGATGGAGTTTGTGGTGCACATCAACGAGGCCCCAAATTATAAGATTGCCTCAAACGAATGTGTTATTACTGGCCCATATTGATAGCGGATGATGTTGAATATGCAAAGAAGTGTAGAGCTTGTCAGTTCTATACCGATTTTATTCATCAACCTTTAGAGTTTCTACACCCGACGGTAGCATCTTGGCCATTTGAAGCCTGGGACATAGACGTCATAGGACCAATCAGTCCGCCATCCTCCAAAGGACATCGGTTCATCCTAGCCATAACCGATTACTTCTCCAAATGGGCAAAAGTTATACCGCTCATCGAAGTGAAGACGTCAAATGTGATCAGTTTTATCAAACATCACGTCATCTACCGCTTCGGCCTACCTCACAGGATCATCCATGATAATGGTCCATAGTTCGCAAGCCATGCATTCTATCGATTCTGCGATAAGAATCGAATCCAGAACGTAGCCTCTACTGCTTACAATCCAGCAGCTAACAGGCTAGCAGAAGCCTTCAACAAAAGCATCATAAAACTTCTCAAGGAGTTCGTGTCTTCAAACAAGTACGATTGGAACGAGAAGCTCGGTGAATGTCTTTGGGCTTATCGTACCACGGTCCGAACTCCAACAGGCAGTATACCATTCTCTCTGGTTTATAGGAGCGAAGCAGTTCTTCCCCTAGAAATCCAGATTCCTTTTCTTCGAGTAGCCTTAGCCAGCGAGCTGACTACTGAAGAAAGCTATCATCTGCGACTCTAGGAGCTCGAAGTGCTAGACGAAAAATGCTTGTTAGCTCAACAACGCATTGAGCTATACCAAGCACGCCTTTCCAGAGCCTTCAATAAAAAAGTGAAGGAAAGGATCTTCCAAGTCGATGATCTGGTCCTAGCAGTGAGAAGACCGATGGTCATGATGCACAAAACAAAAAAAATTCAAGCCTAAACGGGAAGGCCCTTTCGTCATAGAATCGGTGTATTCCAACGGTTCGTACCGGCTGGCCAAACCTGATGGTGACTTGCTTATAATGCCTATTAATGGCGAGTTCCTGAAGAAATACTATGTGTAACCTTTTTTTTCACATGTGTTCAGTCATGTAAATATACAGTACAATATTTATATGATTCAAAAAAAAACTATCTAACTATTATCTGTATTTCAAGAGTCTTGAATACGCCCTGGATAATAGGTCCTCTAAAATATTTCCCCAGTAGAATCATTTCCGTTTTTGACTCCGTTTGACGAAAACAATTCACGTCCCTATTACCTCTGAATTGTTTTCCAATCGATTATTTCTCCAGTGGAATGATCAAATGTTTTGCCACGTCCACATAACCTCTGAGCAAAGCATTCATTAAAGATAGTCATATCCACACTACCTCTGAACTATCCGCTCCTACCTAATGTTATATATCTTTCCACGTCCATATTACCTCTGGTCAGATATAAAACATCCTCTGTTATTACGTCCATATTACCTCTACTAACAGCTTCATTCAACTTATTATCTATGTTTGAATCATTCGAATATAAAACAGATAATAGGTCCATATAAAAATTCCCCAGCAGGATATCCTTTTCACAAATGCGGTATTTGGCTCTCTAAATACAAGCACCACAGATATTGCAAGCAAAGAATGGAGCGAATGTACTCTGTTTAATCAAAATCAGTTACATTCACATGATTATATCTCATGAGCAAAACAAAAGGTTCTTCATCTCTTCATCTGGATAAGAAGTTAAAGATTACATTGATGTCCAAAAGAAGGGAGAATCCGCTACTCATCAGCAACACATAGCTTGGTCAGCTTGGCAGTACCACGCTTTCGTCGAAGGAGGTCATATTTTACTGTTGAGCAAGCAATCAAGGCTGTTGAACCTTCGAGAAGCTACACGGAGGAGGATAAATATAGCATGCTAAAACATCTACAAATGGTGATCTCCTCTCCTCCATATGGCGGACGTCGTGGGCCTATTTCTTCAAGAGACCATACCTTCAAAATAATATCTCTAGTGTTGCTTTTGCCTGCTTGAAGAACTGTGAAAGCGGAACTTTTACGGTAACGCCCTACTACCGTCCGACTCTTCGATGTATAAAGGTTCTTCCTGCCATCTAAGAAAAACCCTTCCAAAACACGAAGAGTCATCAGCTCTCTGATGTGGGTGTCAAGTGTCGCATCTTCACCATGCCCAGAATCGTCGATACCGGTCCTGAAAAAATTTGCTAGCCAGATCCCTACAGAATATGAAAAGGGACAGAAAAAAGTCAGACTCAGAAAACTGCAGGAAAGAAACCAAGTCCTGAAGACTCCCATGCGCCTAAAGGGCTATGCACCCAAAGGGATATGTGCCCAAAGCAAGACATGTGGGCGCATAACACTTGGACAGTAGATGGACGCATAACATGCCATTGCATAGAGGGCGCATAACATGGCAATACGTGGGTGCATAGCACACCACAGTGTTGGCGCATGATTTCTGTGGGTGCATAGTAATACTCACAGGAGTATGTTGCCTTAGACGTAAGCGCCCCAGACAGAAGAGAAGTCCGAGTGTTGCAAATTAATGCTCGAGACTTTGTTTTTTGAAGCATGCCCTCACCCAGAATCGGATCCTGAACTGCCGAAGATGCTGCCGCAGGAGAAGAATCACTCGACGCAGCCCCCTTGCCCTTCGCGGATCTTTTGGCGACCTTGGGAGATATAGCTCTCAAAGAAAAAAAAACGAAGAGTTTTCTGAAAAATTCAAAGAGAAAGGAATAATGAACTTTCTCTCTCCTCCAAGGCCTATTTATAGGCACGGGCCACCCCTTATGCGCCCACTTGCTGTATACGCCCATGCGCCCATTACGCAGTATGCCCCCACAGTGGCCTATGTGCCCACGTGAAGAACCAGCTCCTTGTACACTATACGACTACCACTTGCTGACGTGGACAACGTACGAAGGATGGAACGCTTCAAATTCTGCTCTGATGAATCTGTCAGTTCGGATTTCGAGAAAGATCTTAACAGTCGTATCTCCCAGACAGGCTGGCCAAATACTATGCGCCCAATGAGAGAAGCCATGCTATGCGCCCATTGTATCACAAGAAGACAGTCCATGCTTCTTTCAAAGCATTTCGAACTTGTTCAAGTATCGAAAACATTGAAGGGGGTCTTGTAGAAGCATGGCATTTTTAGCAAATCAAGCCTTATGCGCCCAAAGCCCGGGGAGGATATATTCGTCCATCACCCTGTGAAGCTATATGCGCCCATCATCCTGTGAAGCTATATACGACCATCACCCTGTGAAGCTATATGCGCCCCACATTTTGTGAAGCTATATACGACCATCACCCTGTGAAGCTATATGCGCCCCACATTTTGTGAAGCTATATGCGCCCATCATCCTGTGAAGGAGGGCGCACAGGCTGAGACATGGCTATGCGCCCAAGCCTGACTCAATCAAAGCCATGACCAAAACGTGCACCGAAGCGCATGGCCACGTCAGGCTCTACGAGCAGTCATGTACCGAAGCATACGGTCATGTCAATACTACGACCAACCCACGATCTCGCCGCCTGTATGTGCCTACGTCCTATGCGCCCGAAGCAGGAATATGCGCCTACATAGAAACCAACGTGTTTACTCATGTCGGGCGCATGGCATCATTCTATTTCAAGAATGACTATAAAAGGGGGGCTTCGTCCCTCTTCAAAGGACAGAACGGAGAGCATTTTCAAAATCCAAATTGCTGTACTTCTTGCCAGTGAGCCGAGAGTTAGCAATTTTTTTAGGTTTTCTCCTACTTTTGTAATCGGAGTATCAACGGAGTAAATGAGCAACTGTCGCTCGATCTCCATCATCCCATTCTCCAGAATTCGTTTTTATACTCGGGGATCCTCAGCGCAGGATCTCTCAGGCGTATTCGATTTGGGGTGCCTTGTGCCAATAAAAAAAAGACAGCATTTTCTTCTTCTTTTTTATGTGTGTTTACAGTAGCACGGTCACATGGAAATAGAGTCTATCGTGTAGTTCAGCTGATTATAGGCCGTAAGACAAACACGACTTGATAGGTTAACGTTGTTGGCACGAAAAGGGGGTCTAGAGGTAAGGTATTGAGTTGATATTGTTATTGCAAGCATGGTATGGTCTAGAGACACAAAATAGGCCAAGGCGTCTGTCCTAAAACTTATCTTAAGTCAAGAGTAGAAAGATAATCATAAAAGGACTATGTTGCACAAAGTAAATCAAACGTGTTGGTTTTGTATGGGTGGACGAGGAGCTCATTCTACCAGTACAGTTGAGTACTGACACCCACATAGTTTCCATATACAGGCACAAGTAGAAGCTCGTGGCACGGAGCTCGCTTGGATGCATTGAGACACGGAGTTCCTTGGCAATTCGAAGTGTACGGTCGCATAGATTTAAGACTTATACGGGACATAATGTATGGACGTCGCCTTCCAAAGCATCCGCTGGTTCAAGAAAATATATTGTGGGATGAGAGAGAGCTGAGTGACTTGTAATGCGAGAAGAGTGAGCTTGAGTGATTGTAATCTTGGCCTTGCGCCACATTGTAACCTTTGTTTCAATATCAATAAAAGAATGTTTTGCAATGACTTGTGTTTTGCCTTCAAATTTTTGCTGCTGTTTCAATGTCTCTGCTTGGGACTTCTGTGCGACGATCCCGCCACAGCCGCTAGAATCGGCCGTTATGGAACCCACCTTGCACGAGCGCAATCTAGGCTCGTGCGGCATCACGCCTTAGCGAGGACGATCGCTCCTACGGGAGCGGGGCGTGACATAATGGTATCAGAGCACAGCTTTACGTCCTTGGACTTTTGATTGAATTCTTTAACTCTGTTGTTTCTGCAGACTCTGAAGTATTGGTTCCACAAAGTTGTTATCGTTGGTGCACACTCTCTCAAATGTCCCACGGGATGTCCATACAATGAGCCTAAATAATTTACAAAACGTAGGAGAATAGTTTTTGACAAGAAACAAAAAGCTGGTTCGCATAAGCACGATTGGCTAAGTCGGGCTGGGCATATACACCAAAGTTGCGTCGACCTTAGAAAAGTCGAGAGCGGAATTAAATAGTGTCGAGCAAGAATGAGTTGAACTCGATTGAGTAAAGTGAAATGACTATCGATAGGGGTGCTATCAAGCGACAATAACGTCGATGCGATACAGATGAGCGTGCTTAGAATTAGAGGAATGGTTCGAACGGGATTCGAAGAAGTCGATTTTAATTCGAATGATAGTTTTGAGGATTTGTTGAATAACTTTATTTCTGAGTGGTGTATGCGATAGCCTCAGGAAAGTCGATCGATGGATTGAGGATGCAGGGTGTCGGTGAGTCTATCAGCAAGTATTATGTTATGCAAAGCCTTAGATTGAGTGTCATTGAACAATTTATAGTTTTAAAGATTTGGATGAGTTGACTCGAACAACTTAGAATTGAAGTGCACGAAACGTGCACGAGATTGAAGATTGTGCGAAGAGTAAAACGTAAAGATGAATGAGTAGATAAATCAAATTGAGAAAAAGTTAAGGTATAGCGAATGGATGACTTGATAAAAGAAATCGATAGATGGATCGTGTAGAAAATGTTAGCACGGTGGAGAGATAGCGTGCATAAAATAGTTAGATTTTAAAGTAACACAATTGACTCTGAGGATTGGAACGGATGTGCTCGATGATTTGAGTTGGTAGGGAATGATATAATTTGGAGAAAAACATTGGTCGATGACTTAAGATAAATGGATGAACGATATACGAATTTGGTTTAAGGAAATTGATGTTGTAAATGATTCGAGGGATAATGATTAAATTGAATTTAAATGTCGAGAAGATTATCCAGTCGGATGGTAGTACCATTCGTACGACTCAAAATTGGTTGCAAAAGAAGATCATCAGGTTACGCATATCGTCGATGGTATTGAGGCGTATCAAAGATCGATATTCGATAACTCGGGGGTACTCTGACTCGGCGGATGACGATCGTGCAAGTGTTATTATTCGGTTGGATGCTATACTTAGGATTTTGATTGAGATGAATGTTGAATAAAAATGATTGGGTTTTGATGGTTACACGGATAACCACAACGTCGACGTTCTTGTCTTGCATGAGCACAACTCCAGCTTGGCACATGCGTCATGTCGGATTTGGGGCGATCGTTCCCCGTGAGCGCTGATATGGTGATTCATGTCGCGGGAATGATCGAACTCAAAAAATTAGGACGCGGCAACTTTGATTGCCTCGACTTGTTGGTTTGATACGAGAGAAAATTTAAGGATGTTTGGACTAGCAATTGATGATTGAGTAAACTTGAGGATTGAATAGATCCAATCTACGTATCGAAAATGAATTAGTCTAGACACAAAACAAGAGTTATGTTCCGATGAGGATGACTACCCCGTGGGAGCGTGCATGGTGATTCATGTCCACCGTTGATAATCTGAATCGCGTGAGATTGGGTCACAACATATTGTTAAGTTAGACGACCTCATGATCGAATATGTGAATTGGGATGAATGACTTAGGGAATATGAAATATGAATTATGGTTTAGTGATGAAGTGTGTCATAGCATGTTTGAATTGGAAGGATTGGTAGGCGAACTATATCTAACGTATTTGAAGGGATAGACTATACACGATGGTTTGTTGAACGAGCAATATTGATATATCGTGGAATTTGTTGAACGTAAGTTGTCAAAAGAGGGCTTTACTGAATGACTCGGACCCCGTACGACGAATGTTGGGATGTGTGTAGGAAATCGATGCTCGAAGTTTAGAAATCGGAGTGATGCAAGCTTGGGTAGAAAACCCCGTACTATCAACTAGGTTTGACCTTAGGATGGGGTCAGTGTTGATATTGTTCTTTGGGAACTATGATTCCAATACTGACGGATGACCTTAGCCTAAAGACATAGCCTAGCGGTTAGGCAGACATCCCTGTACGAAGAGATACGAATTATGGAGGCACCACTCGTGAATCTCGGTTGTCATGCATGTATATCAGGGACGCTTGAATATGTGTATGATCCGGCTCGAGTGGTGATGGCAGATTCTCTATCACAAGGCTTGGCTAAAATACATGTATTTTGGGGACGCCTAGAATATGTGCACGATCCAACTAAGTGATACGTTGAATCAAGTGAGACTAAAGAAATGAAAAAGGGTCAAGGATTTTGAAATCGTGTTTCAAGGAAAAGATTGGTGGTAGCGCGATCATTAGATTGAGACAAACTTGGATGTTGGTTGATCGGATGGTTTACCTAGAACTGAGTGTCCGTGTGCGCGACGAGAGTAAGTTACCTAAGTTGAGATATAGTTGTTCGAGGTAAAAGATAACCGTAGCACGAGCGTGGCTCGAGTGGAAGAAACGCATAGGAGTAAGTATGTGCGAGAGTCCTTGAATGTAGAACAAAGTGATAAGTCAATGAGTAAGTACTGTAAAACCCCCAAATTTTGTGAATTTTTTTATTATTATTTTGGCTTAAATGGAATTTTACTATATTTATTTTATGAAATTTAAATTTATTTGTTTATTATTTTATTTTTGAATAATATTAATGATAGATTCTTACATGAAAATTTCAATTTTACCAATATTTGTGAGATATTCATTTATGTATATATTATGAGGGGAGAGATTATTTTGTCAAAAGATTTTATTGATTAGAAATAAAGAATATTTCTATATAATAAATATATTTTCCTTGGTATATAATATGATTATAAAAAAAATATTTTATATTTTTATACTAGAACGATTATGATTAATGTTAATATAGAAGTGTATTAATGTTTTAATAGGAATATTTTTTTTACTCATATTTTAAATATATAGATATATGCATATATAATCATATATCAAATATAGTTAGTAAATATAGATATTTTATATATTTTAAAACATATTTTAAGCTACTTTGGACATTTATTAGTTTATATATATATATATATATATATATATATATATATATATATATATATATATATTTATATATATTTATATATATATATATATATATATATATATATATATATATATATATATATATAAATATATATATATATATATATATATATATAAATATATATATATATATAATAGAAAAAAAAAATATATATATATAATAGAAAAAAAAGGGGGAGCTGTGGTGGTCGGCCCAAGGACCGACCACAGCACCCCAACCGGCACACCCTCAGTTGTAAACCACCAGCCTTTAGCTTTTAGGAAGTAAGTTAAAAAAAAACACAAATTCAATTACATGAACAGTGCCTTCTGGGCACTGTAGCCCTTCTATTCCAAAGCCGAGCCCGCTCCCCATATGAGCTACTGTTTAGTAGTTTTTTTTTAACTTTCAGATTTTAAAACCCAATCAAATCTTTGATCAAATCTTCCCAAATCTTCTCCATTGAAAATCCAATCATATTCTCTAATAGATCATACTAAATCCAGTTCAAATCGGATTTATATTCGATAATAAATCGAATTTAAATCTCGATACCTATATATTCATCAAAACCTTCGAAACCCCTCGTGTACCCCAAATAACTCGGCCCTGGACGATCCCTGACCTCACACGCACCTTCCTCGCCTCTTTCGCGATCGCCTACACGCGCGTGTGCCTCCGCCGGAGCCGCTTGAACGACGGAAACCACGCGGGACAGCAGTAACAGCTGCAACAGCAGTAACAACTCAGGTACCCATATTCGTGCACCAATTTCTTCATCTCTGCTTTACAAAAATTCGATCTATAAACTCGTAGAGGAAGCCTGCATGACCCCCTACGATCCCTTCCCAGTAGAGGAGATCCTGAAGCAATGATCGGTTCGAGAAATTTCTTCAAAAATCCCGAAAAAAACGAGTTTCAGAAAATGTTGAAACATGACGACTTTAGTCCCAACCCCTCAACTTTGGAGGCCGATTGCGGTCCATCCAAATAAATTCTTACTATACCTCCTGAATAAGAATTTTGTACAACCTAACCATGTATAACCCCCTTCAAATAGTTTTATTTTTAGACAAGCAGTTTCTGTTTAATTTATATTCTAAAATCCCGAAAAATCAGTTTTCTAAAACTAAAAAAATCCCGGTACGAGGTACGTCCTGACAAACCGGACGACCCCATCGCAAACCGAAGGCATCAAAAGGTACGTATCGACTTTGTGGACGTGTGGGCTTTGACGGAATTTGAATTGGTCGCGTGTGCGCGACGAATTTGACCCGTATCCGTCGAAGAACGCCGTATCGGCCTATTCCGAAATTTTTTAATTACTTTGTGCACACTCGTCAGACAGCGACAAAACTTGCGCCATTGGACTCGAAATATTTTTCTTGTCCTGCATGCCAAGTTTGGTTCGATTCTGAGAAGGTTGATCGGAACGTCAAAATTGGCGGGCCTGCGACCCACTCAAACGGGTGATTTTGTGCACGGCTCATCAGAATCCAAAATTGGACATACCGTTGAGTTCGTCTCGTCAAAACAAATCTGTAGACATATAGTTTGACGACTTTAGAGACCATAGACTTTGGCACGTATTTTGGTGCAAAGCGGGTCCAACGGCGGACATCGTTTTGACCCAAAATTATGATTTTGCCCCTGTTCCAGAATTGGACTTTTGGACAGGCATTTCCTAGGTATATCTTTTACACCGAGAACGTTTTTGATGTTTGTTTCAGCATCCGGGAATGTTTGCGGAGGTTCCACTCTTGTAGCTTCTTCTCACTTGCCGATTTCATCTACTGGACGTCGTCAAAACACCTTCCAATCACCAGGCAAGTATACCTTGCTATATTTACTGTCATATTATTTATTTTCAGTATTTATTTACTTTGTTTCATATTTTTATAAACTGTGCGTCCAAGCCACACTTGGGTGCAAGCGACTTTATCATTCGTTTCTTTGTTTTATTTTTATTTATTGCATGTCGACTTAGTTGTAGTGGACCAACCTCCTATTGTGGGATATTCTTATATCTCCATTGGCCATGACACTACACTACACGGTTTAAGACATATTGCTAGGGGCACGGCTTGCATATTGACTGGCCATCTTTATGTAAGAAGTCGTGTGACGGATAGATGAGCGTAACTGCTATGACTAGGGTTTTAGAGACTCAAGCAGTTACAAAACTGGACGAGCCATGGACATGACTTGAACATTGTGGGAAATATTGGGGGAGGACAGTCGCTAGTGCGTATGGAAAGCCAAACAGGTAAACCACAGTCTCCGGATGGAACTGTGGCAATTTATTTGCAGATACCCTCTGACGTTTTGGACGTTACGGCCGGATACAGATGACTGGATGCCAGTTACGTACACATAGCCTAAAATCCTACCCATGCGCATGAAAGTTGTCCTCTAAATTGCACAATAGATGGTTAAAATTCTCTTTACATATTGGTGTCTAGGAGAGTCTTGCATATTATTATTATTATTCTGACAGTTCATATTAGCATGTTCTTCTTGTATCTTGTTACGTCCCTCTGAGGACCTGGTGATCTCTCCATGTATAGACGATGAGCAGTATCCTGAGGAGTACGGTTCTGGACTAGTGTCTCCATTTGCAGCCGAGCAGGTCTCTCCTTCGGAGCCTATTTGATCATATTCTTAGTTGATGGACTTATTTAGTTGATACTCTTTTTCATATTCATTTCAGTTGATTTCTTTTCAGTAGCTCGGTAGTGGATTTGTTTCCGCCCGACAGATATTTCTCTTTATTTTGAGTTGAGACATTTGGTTTGTTATTTCTCTTATTTATCATTGTGGATGAGATATAGTTACTGCCTGTGACCATGTTATATTGTTATAAGCTGGAGCTCTTTTTACAGCTTATGTGTGTACACGTAGATTCCATTTATTGGTGTAGTCTGCGTATGCATACAACTGGCATGTACGTATTTCCTAGTCCTAAGTATATTGGGACTGGGGTGTTACATATTTTTGTGGTGACCCATGCAGGTCGAGATAAATTGTTTGGTTACTTTACCGTACCAAGCAAGCCTGCATATAGGAATAGACTTTAGGAATCTCATCCACATGCTTAATCACCTTCCTTGATTTCAAATTTCGGATTCTCGTTTGACTGCTTATCTTGCATCTAACTTGATCTTGTCCTAATGTAATCTCTATTTTCGTGCCAATAGGATGAATCTTCGTAGTGGTCGCTCTACTCCTCTCGCTATTACTGATAGGAACACTACTGCTCAAGAAGGACCAGTGGGTCAGCCACCCATGTCCCCTACCACTCCAGCACCATCCGGACTGCAGCCTGTGATGACACCACCCACTACTCAGCAGCAAGCCCCGACACCCCAAGTAGGACAGACAGGCCTCGAAAATCCTACATCTCAAGAAGAGTACCTGCTACTCCTGCCAACCTATCCACCTCAGCTCACACCACAGATTCCACCTCCATATCCACCATCATGTCCACCACACCAGCCTCCACAGTATCCACCATCATATCCACCACATCAGCCTCCACAATATCCACCTCAACAGCCTCCCCAATCTCCACCATCATATCCACCCCAGCAGCCTCCACAGTATCCACCATCATATCCACCCCAGCAGCCTCTACAGTATCCACCATCATATCCGCCCCAGCAGCCTCCACAGTATCCACCACCATATCCATCCCAGTATCCACCACAGTATCCACCTCAGTATCCTCCCTCATACCCACCACAGTATCCCTTTCCATATCCTTCATATCCACCACAGTACGGGCCACAGGGTGTCCCACAGATCATACCCCAGATGCCATACATGCCCCCACAGCAGCCCATGCCTCAGGCTGGTGGGACTACTACCGACCATATCCTCCAGAGCTTAGTACATGCTCAGATGCAGCAGAGCGAGGCTATCATGAGGAGTTTGGAGACAGCACTGACCTGAGCACCCCAAGCCTCTGTGGGTACTATCGAAGGGTTCTGTAACATGAATCCTCCACACTTTAAAGGCACAGAAGACGTCATTGGAATTACCAATTGGCTGGTGAAGACAGAAAATCTTTTGAAGGCTTCCGAGTTGTCTTCAAACCTATGGATGACGGCAGTTAAATTGCAGTTGGAAGGAAATGCTTATGATTGGTGGGCCGCAGAGGAGAGACGGCTAGGAGTTGATCAGACATGGGAAGAATTTAAAGAGTTGTTCAATAAGAAGTTTTTCTCCGATACTGCCAAGGATGCACATTATGACCAGTTCCTACATCTAGAGCGAGGAAGCATGACAGTTGATGAATACGACGCCGAGTTCAGTTGGTTGAGTTATTTTGCTCCCGGATTAGTTTCGACGGAGTTGGAGAAAGCCAAGAGATTCCATAAAGGATTGAGCATAGAGCTTCAACGATACACTAGTTCTGAGTCCCGAGTCTCACATGCAGCAGTATTGGCCGAAGCAAGGACTCAAGAGGCCATAAATAAGAAGGCACAACAACGACGATCTGTTTCGACCGCTGCATCAGCGAAGACGACACCAGCAGGGCCCACCCGACATCCAGTGACACAGCAGCAAATTAGAGCTTCCCCACAACCAGTGAGGGAATTACCCACCTGTCACTATTGTGGAAAGAAGGGACATTTTCAGATGGATTGTCGTCGCAAGTTGGGATTGTGTATGGCTTGCGGGTCAAACCAACACCAAGCTCGAGATTGTCCTTCTGGACGACAACAGATGCAGGGAGTAGCATTACCAGCGCCAGGAGGAGGAGCACCACACCCACCAGCAGCTAATGCATATCCAAGGGGAAACCAAAACATGGGACAAGCTTTTAGCATGATCACCACGGGGCCACCAACCCAAGGAGCCATAGAAACAGGTATGACGTCTTAGTTAAATTACCATTGCATGACCATGATCATAGAATGACTTAGAAATTTTATGGTATAAACCTTGAGTTATAGAAACACGAGGGTATCATATCTAGTTAGAAACCACCACCACAATCCTTGTAAGTACTATGATTTGTTCTACTTCTTCGGATCGTATGTCAACGTAGTGCCTTGCTAAAATGCAGAGACACGAAGGCGACATACACAACCGTTTACCTCTTTTTGCGCAAAAATCGTGACACAATTTTCGCGCTCTATTCTTCCTCCGTCTACACTTCGTTTCCACATATCGTGCGTTATTTTTATTTCGAGGACGAAATTCTTATAAGTTGGGTAGGATGTAAAGCCCCCAAATTTTGTGAATTTTTTTTATTATTTTGGCTTAAATTGAATTTTACTATATTTCATTTATGAAATATAAATTTATTTGTTTATTATTTTATTTTTGAATAATATTAATGATAGATTCTTACATGAAAATTTCTATTTTACCAATATTTGTGAGATATTCATTTATGTATATATTATGAGGGGAGAGATTATTTTGTCAAAAGATTTTATTGATTAGAAATAAAGAATATTTTTATATAATAAAAATATTTTCTTGGTATAAAATATGATTTTAAAAAAAAATTATTTTATATTTTTATACTAGAATGATTATGATTAATGTTAATATAGAAGTGTATTAATGTTTTAATAGGAATATTTTTTTTACTCATATTTTAAATATGTAGATATATGCATATATAATCATATATCAAATATAGTTAGTAAATATAGATATTTTATATATTTTAAAACATATTTTTTTAACATATTTTAAGCTACATTGGGCATTTATTAGTTTATATATATATATATATATATATATATATATATATATATATAATGGAAATATATATATATATATATATATATATATATATATATATATATATATATATATATATATATATATATATATAATGGAAAAAAGGGGAGCTGTGGTGGTCGGCCCAAGGACCGACCACGACACCCCAACCGGCACACCCTTAGTTGCAAACCACCAGCCTTTAGCTTTTAGGAAGTAAGTAAAAAAAAAAAAATTCAATTACGTGAACAGTGCCTTCGGGGCACTGTAACCCTTCTCTTCTAAAGCCGAGCCCGCGCCCCCTATGAGCTACTGTTTAGTAGTTTTTTTTTAACTTTCAGATTTTAAAACCCAACCAAATATTTGATCAAATCTTCCCAAATCTTCTCCATTGAAAGTCCAATCCTATTCTCTAATAGATCATACTAAATCCAGTTCAAATCGGATTTATATTCGATAATAAATCGGATTTAAATCTTGATACCTATATATTCATCAAAACCTTCGAAACCCCTCGCGTACCCCAAATAAATTGGCCCTGGACGATCCCTGACCTCACGCGCACCTTCCTCGCCTCTTCCGCGATTGCCTACACGCACGTGTGCCACCGCCGGAGCCGCCTGAACGACGGAAACCACGCGGGACAGCAGTAACAGCTGCAACAGCAGTAACAACTCAGGTACCCATATTCGCGCACCAATTTCTTCATCTCTGCTTCACAAAAATTCGATCTATAAACTCGTAGAGGAAGCCTGCATGACCCCCTTCGATCCCCTCCCAGTAGAGGAGATCCTGAAGCAATGATCGGTTCGAGAAATTTCTTCAAAAATCCCGAAAAAAACGAGTTTCAGAAAAGTTGACCCCTTAATTTTTGGAGGCCGATTGCGGTCCATCCAAATAAATTCTTAGTATACCTCCTGAATAAGAATTTTGTACAACCTAACCATATATAACCCCTTTCAAATAGTTTTATTTTTAGACAAGCAGTTTCTGTTTAATTTATATTCCAAAATCCCGAAAAATCAGTTTTCTAAAACTAAAAAAATCCCGGTACGAGGTACGTCCCGACAAATCGGACGACCCCGTCGCAAATCGAAGGCATCGAAAGGTGCGTATCGACTTTGTGGACGTGTGGGCTTTGACGAAATTTGAATTGGTCGCGTGTGCGCGACGAATTTGACCCGTATCCGTCGAAGAACGCCGTATCGACCTATTCCGAAATTTTTCAATTACTTTGTGCACACTCGTCAGACAGCAACGAAACTTGCGCCATTAGACTCGAAATATTTTTCTGGTCCTGCATGCCAAGTTTGGTCCGATTCTGAGAAGGTTGATCGGAACGTCAAAATTGGCGGGCCCACGACCCACTCAAACGGGCGATTTTGTGCACGGCTCATCGGAATCCAAAATTGGACATACCGTTGAGTTCATCTCGTCAAAACAAATCTGTAGACATATAGTTTGACGACTTTAGAGACCATAGACTTTGGCACGCGTTTCGGTGCAAAGCGGATCCAACGACGGACATCGTTTTGACCCGAAATTACGATTTTGCCCCTGTTCCAGAATTGGACTTTTGGACAGGCATTTTCTAGGTATATCTTTTACACCGAGAACGTTTTTGATGTTTGTTTCAGCATACGGGAACGTTTGCGGAGGTTCCACTCTTGTAGCTTCTTCTCACTTGCCGATTTCATCTACTGGACGTCGTCAAAACACCTTCCAATCACCAGGCAAGTATACCTTGCTATATTTACTGTCATATTAATTATTTTTAGTATTTATTTACTTTGTTTCATATTTTTATAAACTGTGCGTCCAAGCCACACTTGGGTGCAAGCGACTTTATCATTCGTTTCTTTGTTTTATTTTTATTTATTGCATGTCGACTTAGTTGTAGTGGACCAACCTTCTATTGTGGGATATTCTTATATCTCCATTGGCTATGACACTACACTACATGGTTTGAGACATATTGCTAGGGGCACGGCTTGCATATTGACTGGCCATCTTTATGTAAGAAGTCGTGTGACGGATAGATGAGCGTAACTGCTATGACTAGGGTTTTAGAGACTCAAGCAGTTACAAAACTGGACGAGCCATGGACATGACTTGAACAGTGTGGAAAATATTGGGGAAGGACAGTCGCTAGTGCGTATGGGAAGCCAAACAGGTAAACCACAGTCTCCGGATGGAACTGTGGCGATTTATTTGCAGATACCCTCTGACGTTTTGGACGTTACGGCCGGATGCAGATGACTGGATGCCAGTTACGTACACATAGCCTAAAATCCCACCCATGCGCATGAAAGTTGTCCTCTAAATTGCACAATAGATGGTTAAAATTCCCTTTACATATTGGTGTCTAGGTGAGTCTTGCATATTATTATTATTATTCTGACAGTTCATATTAGCATGTTCTTCCTGTATCTTGTTACGTCCCTCTGAGGACCTGGTAATCTCTCCATGTATAGACGACGAGCAGTATCCTGAGGAGTACGGTTCTGGACTAGAGTCTCCATTTGCAGCCGAGGAGGTCTCGCCTTCGGAGCCTATTTGATCCTATTCTTAGTTGATGGACTTATGTAGTTGATACTCTTTTTCATATTCATTTCAGTTGATTTCTTTTCAGTAACTCGGTAGTGGATTTGTTTCCGCCCGACAGATATTTCTCTTTATTTTGAGTTGAGATATTTGGTTTGTTATTTCTCTTATTTATCATTGTGGATGAGATATAGTTACTCCCTGTGACCATGTTATATTGTTATGAGCTGGAGCTCTTTTTACAGCTTGTGTGTGTACACGTAGATTCTATATATTGGAGTAGTCTGCGTATGCATACAGCTGGCATGTACGTATTTCCTAGTCCTAAGTATATTGGGACTGGGGCGTTACAAGTACTCAGTTAGTTTCGAAGACGAAACTTTTTTGAGTGGTGTATGATGTAGTGCCCTGTCCTGCTCAGTCAATCGGAGGAATCGAAATGCCGATGGCGTTCGGACTTAGCCATGCAACGGTGACTCGAAGGCCCGCTCGGTCGAGGCGACTCCTCGCTCAGGTAGGGAAGTTTCGGTGAACTCGCCTCATCTTTGCCTTCATATAATAAATTGCATAATTTTAACTTGCACAAGTAGGCTTAATAATAAAAGAGACGAATCCACATAGCTAAAGGAAGTAATCCCGATGGGTCGAATTGAGTTAGAATATGGAAAGGTCCAACGGTTGGCTCAGAGTTGGTGCACGACGTGCTTCGAAAATGACACTCGATCCTTCGTCCCGTGGCTTGGGAGAAGGAAAGTTGGTCTCCGACACAAAACTATGAACTTGCCTATGTCATAGGCGTCGCCCACGTAAATGCTCAATAAAGCATGCACGCTTCCACTGCGCAAGGCTTGGCATAGCCTTCGCTCGTCCCTCGGGTTAAGTTGTAGGCTTGAGTAAGTTTGGCAAAGCTATGCCGGTCGACCTAAATTATTCCAAGCACTGTTTCGCTCTTTCTGCGGTCGTTAAGTTACTTAGTCCCACGATCTCAAGGCCCGTCATATGAAGTATGACTTGGGCGATAGCGTTGCGTAGAATGTAAGTCGGTTTAAGGCACGACCCACAGTTGGTTCAGTAGAAAGTTAGCCACGGTTTGTCGATACTTAAGGAACACATTATGTTCAAGTTAAGTAGAAAGGCTATGTAGTAGCCGTTCCCTGTGTTCAAAGAATGTTAAGGCTAAGCGATGGTTAGTCGCCGAGAGAAAATATATCGGGACTGTAGGTCAGTCGCAGAGGCAACCCTGGTTTGGACTCTGCTAAAAGGAGTATGAAAAGTGGAAGAAGTAAAGAAAAGGATCTAAGTGATGATGATGAGGCCATGCAATTCCGTTAAGTCTAGAAGTTAGCGTAGGTACGCGGTCATGGACAACTTGTCGACAAAGGAGATTGTTTCTTCGAGCGGCATCCCGGGGCCACGGGACCGACTCGGCCTAGGAAGAAATCGGTAATAGCCGAGCTGGGTAATAGGCATTTGATAGTTCGGGGATGCGGTACAAGGATCCCGTTTACCAGGCTATGTCCACGATGGCTAGTTAATGCCAGTGATCATTCATATAGATTGGTCGGCACGGGCGGCAATCCGCGTGTGTGCCTTTGGATTGAGTTGAGTTGAATGTGTGTGCAGTTAGAACACAAAGTTTGGGCCTAAGATTTGGCTTCAACATAGGCGTCGTGCTTCGGCACGAGATGTGGCGTCAAGTCTTGAGTTGTTGGTGAAGAACAGTTTGGCAACTCTAGAGGGGGGGTGAATAGAGTTTATATAAAAATAACCAATTAAAAAAATAACTCTTTCACTAACAATGAATAATCAGAGTAGAATGCGGAATATAAAAGAGAAACAAGAGAGCATACGCAAACACGGTGATTTTAACCTGGTTTCCCTCGTGGAGGACTAGTCCAGGCCTGAGAACTCTAGCTCAGGATTAAATCCACTATTTGTGAAATAGTAGTTACAACCCGTGCCTTTACTTCAGAAGAGCACGTCAACTTCTTACAGAGAATCGCAGTGGCGATTTGCTTGGAATTGTCCAAGCGACTTCTTCACTCTTGCACAAGATTCCTAACTGAGAGATGCTGAGCACTCGAGACTTAGGAGGCTTGTGGCTAGTAGATGGGAAGGGTATGGCTTATTGAGCTTGTAGGAGAGAAGAGAAGAGAAGATTGAGTGAATGAAAATGAGAGAATTCATGCCCTATTTATACTGATTTTTGAGGCAGAATTCGGCCAGAATTCGGTTAGGGAAATTCAAAAATTTGGCCGTTGGACAGCTAGCAATCCAGCTAACCCTAAAATTAGGGTTCCTGATTTTTAGGAGACAGAGTTCGGCCCGAACTCTGTGTGGAGGCAGAGTTCGGCCCGAACTCTGTCTCCAGAGCACAGAGTGGAACAAAAGGGACTTGTGGGCAATTTTGTTTTGGTGGAGCTTTGGGATTTTGGGTAGGCTTATAAACTAAGTTCCAAGAGCTCAGCATTACTCAGAGTACATACTTCTAGACTCAATAAAATGCAAAAGTACAGACTCAAAAAATACACTGAGATCGGAAGCTGAGCCGTCGTTTGTCCTGAACTGAATGCAGACGTCGTGTGTCGTATTGATTTTATACAGATATTATTTAGTCAATGTAGTCAATATCTGGTTGACTGTGACTTTGTGTCAACAATCTCCCCCATATTGATAATTGACAAAATAATAAATGTATATTTCAATATTCATACCTGGACACAGATCACTATAACATAGCTCCCCCATAAACAGAGCCGAGCTAGAATCAGATAGCTCCCCCGTAATCAGCGAACGGTGACGAGCTAGAACTCAGATAGCTCCCCCGTAAAAGATGCATAGAACCTGTGGCCTGATAAATAATATTTTCCCAAAAGCACAACAAGCATAATAATATTTTCCCAAAAGCACAACAAGCACCGACAGATATCCAAAAAGGCACATACATTATTTCTCCCCCTTTTGTCAGTTAACAATATGACGACGCATAGAAACTGTATATTTAAAAACATGTAAAGAGCAGTATAAACAATGAATAGGAGGCCAACCACACCAGGCAGAGAAGAAACAGTATAATGCTAATAAAATAAGTCACTGAAATAAAACTACGAATGAAAAATATAAAGTGTCATCCACCAACCAAAATGTCAAGCACATCATCAAAGTAAGACATAAATTCAGTACAGTAATCCATAATAACTGAAATAACTAAAGCAACTAGGAAACTACGATCATCAGCAGCGGCAACATCAAACAAGCCAATCTCCGTCACGGAGCACGAGAGGGTCCTGGAACATCTGAAGGACCAGGGAAGGAGCAACGAGGGTCCACAAAAGCATCATCCGGATCCATATACCTCATGACCCACGGATCGTCTATGCGATGACCCGCGCGATCTGGATCCCGCTCAATAGGCACATGCAAATCAAGATGACGAGCAAGCGAGTACCGCATATCATGCAGAGAGTTCCCAAGGGCACTGATCTGCAAGGTGGTACGGTAATCCTGCTGCGTCCAGCGATCATCCTCAATAGCAAATCGATCGCGAAGCATAGTCTGAATAGACTCCAGGGTGGCAGGAGGAAGAGGGGCATCCTGACCGAGTGGAGGAGCGTCAGGCTCCTCATCAGCGGAGTGCTCAGATGACTCGAGAGAGGCCGCGACAGGCTGAAGGCGTCGCGCCTTGGATAGAAAAGCAGGTGCAGACAAAAACGGACAAGTATCCAGAGGTATGTTAAAAGCACGAAATACCATAGGAAGATACAACGGATAAACCAAAGCACGTGGTTTCTTCCTACAGCGAATCATCCAGTCCATCATGGTACGTGGAAGATTGAAAGGAATACCAAAATGAAGATGATAAAGAGCAGATATTTCAAGATAGGTGAGTTCATCAGGAGGGCCGATCTTGGGGAGAAAGGAATTAACTAGTATCCAATGAAGGTCAGAGAAATAAGGGTTGAGAAAATTTGTCGTGAGCTTGCGAGGACGTGTGTATGGGGTACACAAATCGTCTTTGAAGCTCTCAAGGGAAATTCCGTCAGGAAAACGGAACGAGCGAGCGTCAACAAGTCTCTCCCAAGAGGTTGGTTCAAGAAGATCAAGATATTCGGCTAAGTCAAAGTCATCAAAAGAAATATCTATACCTGCAACTCGTGAATAGATATGAAGGTCATCAAAGGTCAAGTTGCAGTAGAACATTTGAACAGCATGAAGATAGATAGCAGAAGTTGTAGTGACTAGTTCATCAATATAGAGGTCATGGAATAATGAATCATATTGAGAGAAAATCGAAAAGTTAATAGGATGACCTGTGAATACCTGACGATTCCGAAAGTCACTAAACCATTTGTTTGATGCATCTAGTGAAACAAATAATCGGTTGTCATAGGTAGAGGGATTCCGAGGACGAGGTGGATTGAATAAAGGATGAGGAGGTTGAAGTTTGTCAATGTTTTGTTCAATTGACGGAGGAGAATCCGAAGAGGAGACACTCTCAATTCGAATCCTCTTCCCACGATTGAACAAGAGAGGGGCCATTAAAAGAGAATAACTAGAAGATAGAAAATAAGAATGATACCTCACACAAGTAATAAACAGTGGAAGAGAATGATGAGAAACCCCTTGTCCTTGATTTTGAGAAACAATGGAGCACTCTAGATCAAAAAACTAGGGTTAGGGTTTCAAGAAAATAGTTTGTATAGGTGAGGAAGGTGGTAATAGTGAAGGAGAGGAAGGAAAGCACGAAATATAAGAGAGGATTGCTTTTGGTCGGAAGAATTATTGACCATTGGATTAGAATTGATCCAACGGCTGAGACAGATCCCGATTCTGGACCCTTGGGACCGAACTCGGCCCGAACTCTGGTAGAGGCAGAGTTCGGCCCGAGTTCTGGTTCAATAGTCCAGAACTGAAAAAAAGGCACAAGTCAGGAAGAGGAAAGTTTAATCATTTAACAAAATGAAATTTGAAGATGACAAAGAGTGAAAAAAATAGATAGAGAGGTATACAGAGAATAGAATGAACTTTTAGAAAATGTTAATTGGGAAATATTAGATCGAAACACGTCATATAATAAATAAGGATATATACTGTAGTTTAATAGTCCAAATTTGCCATGGGTTAGCTGCAGGGGCCGGTTTCCAGCTAGCGGTAGTCCTGAGGACTAGTGCACCGTGTCGCTTAGGCTTTTACGCCTTGTTGTCAGAAGGACCCTTTCGGCTTGTACCCATATCAAATTTTTCGTAAAAGAACACAATATACTCGATATCTACGCAGGTGAGTTTCAATCTATAACTGCTTCATCTAAAATTCCAAGTTCACGACAAAGAAAATTGAAGCGCTCTTCGGATAGTGGCTTAGTAAAGAAATCTGCCAGCTGATGATCAGTGTCAATAAACTCTAAGTTAATCGTGCCATTTTGCTGATGATCACGCAAAAAGTGGTGTCTGATTTTAATGTGTTTTGTGCGTGAGTGACATACAGGGTTCTTAGTTAAATTGATGGCACTAGTATTGTCACAGAAAATAGGAATATGCATGAAAGATAAATTGTAGTCTTCAAGGGTTTGCTTCATCCACAGGATTTGTGCACAACAACGCCCAGCTGCTATATATTCAGCCTCTGTTGTGGATAGTGCGACAGAATTCTGCTTTTTGCTAAACCATGAGACTAAAGCCTTTCCTAGCAAATGACACGTGCCGCTCGTACTTTTACGGTCGACCTTGCATCCAGCAAAGTCAGCATCAGAGTAACCAATGAGGTCAAATGATGTTGACTTGGGATACCACAGGCCCACTGTAACCGTACCTTTAAGGTATCGAAAGATACGCTTAACTGCGGTCATGTGCGATTCCTTAGGATTTGCTTGATATCTAGCACACAGGCAAACACTAAATATAATATCAGGGCGACTAGCAGTCAAATATAGTAAGCTGCCTATCATACCTCGATACTTACGTTGATCAACCGGTTTGCCGCTCTCATCTGGTTCAAGTTTGGTTGAAGTAGCCATAGGCGTACTGATTGGTTTGATGCTATCAAGATCGAACTTCTTCAGCATGTCCTTGGTGTACTTCGATTGACAGATGAAAGTTCCATTAGCCAGTTGTTTTACTTGCAGACCAAGAAAGTAGTTGAGCTCTCCCATCATGCTCATCTCAAATTCTGTCTGCATACACTTGGCAAATTCTTGACAAAGAGTTTCATCAGTAGACCCAAAAATAATATCATCAACATAAATCTGAATTAATAAAATGGTGTCTTTGAAAGATTTGATAAATAGTGTAGTGTCAATTTTCCCTTTAGAAAAACCTTTCTCAAGCAAGAAGCTGCTTAGCCTTTCATACCAAGCTCTGGGAGCTTGTTTAAGGCCATAAAGCGCTTTCTTCAGCTTGAACACATGGTCGGGAAATTTGTGATTTTCAAAGCCAGGGGGTTGTTTAACATAAACTTCCTCCTTAATAAAACCATTCAAGAAAGCACTTTTAACATCCATTTGAAATAATTTAAAGTTCTGATGATTGGCAAAAGCACAAAGCATCCGAATGGATTCTAGTCTAGCAACCGGAGCATACGTCTCATCGTAGTCGATACCTTCCTCTTGGTTGTATCCTTGAGCTACTAGACGAGCTTTGTTGCGTGTGACTGAACCATCTTCATTTACTTTGTTTCTAAAAACCCATTTAGTACCAATGATTGAGTGATTAGCCGGTCTAGGAACTAGTTCCCATACTTGGCTCCTCTCAAATTGGTTGAGTTCTTCTTGCATAGCAGAAATCCAAAATTCATCAGTAAAAGCTTCAGAAATGTTTTTAGGCTCTACTTGTGAAATGAAGGCAGTGCTAGCAATAGAGTCTCTTAATGATGATCTGGTAGTAACTCCACGTGATACTTCACCTATGACTAAATTTTCTGGATGAGAAGGTTTGAAAGAAAATTTCTTAGGCAAACCATCCAGAGAATTAGTTTTGGTAGGAGTATTCATTGGAGTGGAAGTTGATGGCTCAACATCATCATCAAGAGTATTTGCTGCACTGTTATCTTCATCAAAAGTCACATTAGTTGACTCTTCCACAATAAGTGAGCGTTTATTGAAAACTCTATATCCCTTACTCTTGGCGGCATACCCAAGAAAGATACCATCGTCAGCTTTGGCATCAAATTTGCCTAAGTTGTCTTTGGTGTTAAGGATAAAACATCTGCAGCCAAAAACTTTAAAATAGGAAACATTTGGGGTTCTCCCAAACCAAAGCTCATAGGGTGTTTTCTTCGTAATGGGACGAATAAGCACCCTATTCAAAATGTGGCATACTGTACTTACAGCCTCAGCCCAAAAATATTTCGGAAGAGAGAATTTATTCAACATGACTCTAGCCATATCGCCAAGAGTCCTATTCTTCCGCTCCACAACACCATTTTGTTGAGGAGTTCTCGGACAAGAAAATTCATGATCAAAACCATTTGTATTACAAAAATTTTCAAAATCAGAATTTACGAATTCGCCTCCATGATCACTTCGGATTCGAGTAATCATGTAGCCTTTTTCGTTTTGAACTTTCTTTACAAAGATTTTGAAAACAGAAATAGCTTCGCTTTTATTAGCGAGAAAGAAAACCCAAGTAAATCTTGAAAAATCATCAATAATCACAAAAGCATATAGCTTGCCACCAAGACTAGCTATTCTACTAGGCCCAAATAAATCCATATGAAGTAATTGCAGAGGTCTAGTGGTACTTACAGAGTTAATGGAATGAAATGAGGATTTTGTGGCTTTGTTTAGTTCACATTCTGCACATACCGTGTCCTTTTTGAATGTGATTTCTGGCAATCCTCTTACTAGCTTCTTGGTCGATAGTCTGGATATAGTATCCATATTAGCGTGACCAAGACGCTGGTGCCATAGTAGTCGTTCGTCTTTGTGGGCATATAAACATCTACCTGCATGGTTAGTATTTATAGAGAGATAGAAAATATAGATATTGTCCTCTCTTTTCCCTTCAAAAGCAATGTCTCCTGTTGACCTATCATAGATATAGCAACAGTTTTGTCCAAAGTTAATATCATATCCATGATCAGCAAGATGGCTAATGCTGAGCAGGTTATGCTTTAACTCGGTCACCAGGCAGACATCCTTTATGACAGGAGAATGAGGATGACCAATGATACCGTTACCTATTATGTGCCCTCTGAGATTGTTACCGAAGGATACGTATCCTTCTCTTTTCATCGATAGTGATGCAAAAAGATTTGCGTCTCCCGTCATATGTCGCGAGCATCCACTATCGAGAATCCACTTACTTTCAGTTGAAGAGGGAAGGTCCACCTACATCAAGAGTAGATGTGACCTTTGGTACCCAGTTTCTTGAGGGTCCTGAAAAGTTAGTCTTCGGAAACCATGCATATACTTTCTTGTCTACAAGTCTTCTAACTCTACACTGTGGTGAGATGTGTCCATGTGATCCACAGTAGGTACAGATAGCATTTTTATTTATACTGGGAGCATGTGAATGATATCTATAAGTACCAGGATGAGGATGATGTGAAGAGTTAGCATGGTAATGATGACTATGCATAGAGTGAGTGGCATGGTCATGATGTCTATGTGGCATAGCATGATAATATTGTCTATGAGGAGTGGCATGCTGAAAATGTCTATATGGCATAGTGTGATGTTGTGGCATGACATGATGATTTTGCCTATGTGACATATCATGATGATTTTGTCTACGTGGCATGGCATGTTGATGTGGCATGGTATGATGTCTATATGTGGAGTGATATTGGCTGTGTCTTTATGCAGTATGATGTGTATGAGGAGTATTCTTACGTGCACGTGATTGAAAGTTTGTGTACATAAAAGCATGGTTATGTGTTTTATGAGAATGATGAGATTGACTAGCATGAGTGGTGTTGTGCCCATGTGATTGGGTTTGAGGTTGAGCAACCTGTTTTCCCAATTTAGTTTCTAATCTTTTAGAAACAGCTTGTAATTCATCAATTTTAGTATTCAAACCATATATCTTAGTCATAGAGATTTTGTGTCTACTCTTTTCTTCAGCAAGCAACGTGTTAAGAGTAGTGATCTCTTGAGCTTGTTGCTCAATACGTGTTTCAGCATCGTGTAAGCTTATTTTAAGCTTCGATACTTCATTTGTGGCATCAGTGGAAGAAGTGTCTCTAACATTATCAAGAAGTGAAGACATACTTTGTATCTCGTCTTCAAGACTTTTGATTTTGTCCTTGGCATGCTTGTATTTACCGATGACCTTTTTGTGATCATCAAGTAAATCAGTGAAAGCATCGCCAAGTTCATCAAAAGAGAAGTCATCTAAAGTTTCGTTTGATACCTTGGTGGAATTTGCCATGAGGCACACATTTGCTTTGTCTTGAGGAGATTTCTTTTCTTCCTCGGAGTCACTTGCTTCGCTTTCATGCCAAATGCTTGTGTTGGCATATCTTTTTGATGAGTTCTTCTTGTAGGGCTTTTCATACCGGTTGCTCTTCTTTAAGAGTGGACAGTCTCTCCTGATGTGTCCAGTCTTTTTGCAACCATAGCAGGTTGGCTCTTCTTCATCGTCTTCTTGTGGTTCCTTCTTTCTTTGATTAAAGCGAAGGAATTTCTTGAAGTTACGTACCATGAGAGCTTGGTCTTCATCATCTGAGTTATCGTCTTCAGTCTCATCGTGATCAACCTTTCGTCGATGAGCTTTGAGTGCGATCTCCCTAGTCTTTGGAGCAGGCTCTTCAAAGTCCTTGAGGTCAAGCTCGTGAGTCATGAGCTTGCCCATCAAAGTCTCCATAGACATAGTTGTGAGATCGTTCCCTTCTATGATGGCTGTCACCTTAGGGTTCCAAATCTTTGGTAACCCTCTGAGTAGCTTGCGGATCTTTTCATGGTTTGAGTACTGCTTACCAAGCGAGGATAACGGGTTGATGATGTCGAGGAATCTTGTAAACATTTGAGTGATCGTCTCATTTGGCTTCATCTTGAAGGCTTCGTACTCTTGAGTGAGGCGGCTTATTTTTGATTCCTTGACTTGAGTGGTTCCTTCATGCGTCACTTCTAGAAGTCTCCATACTTCATGAGCAGTGGTGCATGTAGAGACCCTGTTAAACTCGTTCCTGTCTATAGCACAGAATAAAGCATTAATAGCCCTAGCATCTAGACTTGCCTGTTTCTTCTCCTCGACAGAATATTTGTCGTGTGGTTTCTCAATGAGGTCACCATCGACAACTATTCTGGCGGGCTTTTTGTAACCATCAGTTACGACAGTCCACAGGTCAAAGTCTAGAGACTTCAGATAAAAACTCATCCTTGTTTTCCAATATGTATAGTTAGTCCCATCAAATAGGGGAGGCCTATGAGTGGACTGACCTTCACCATGATTGGAGATCAAGGATTGTGTGGTTGCCATGGATCAGCTCTTAGGATGTTAATCCTTATAAAGAGAACAGAGCTCTGATACCAATTGAAGAACAGTTTGGCAACTCTAGAGGGGGGGTGAATAGAGTTTATATAAAAATAACCAATTAAAAAATAACTCTTTCACTAACAATGAATAATCAGAGTAGAATGCGGAATATAAAAGAGAAACAAGAGAGCATACGCAAACACGGCGATTTTAACCTGGTTTCCCTCGTGGAGGACTAGTCCAGGCCTGAGAACTCTAGCTCAGGATTAAATCCACTATTTGTGAAATAGTAGTTACAACCCGTGCCTTTACTTCAGAAGAGCACGTCAACTTCTTACAGAGAATCGCAGTGGCGATTTGTTTGGAATTGTCCAAGCGACTTCTTCACTCTTGCACAAGATTCCTAACTGAGAGATGCTGAGCACTCGAGACTTAGGAGGCTTGTGGCTAGTAGATGGGAAGGGTATGGCTTATTGAGCTTGTAGGAGAGAAGAGAAGAGAAGATTGAGTGAATGAAAATGAGAGAATTCATGCCCTATTTATACTGATTTTTGAGGCAGAATTCGGCCAGAATTCGGTTAGGGAAATTCAAAAATTTGGCCGTTGGACAGCTAGCAATCCAGCTAACCCTAAAATTAGGGTTCCTGATTTTTAGGAGACAGAGTTCGGCCCGAACTCTGTGTGGAGGCAGAGTTCGGCCCGAACTCTGTCTCCAGAGCACAGAGTGGAACAAAAGGGACTTGTGGGCAATTTTGTTTTGGTGGAGCTTTGGGATTTTGGGTAGGCTTATAAACTAAGTTCCAAGAGCTCAGCATTACTCAGAGTACATACTTCTAGACTCAATAAAATGCAAAAGTACAGACTCAAAAAATACACTGAGATCGGAAGCTGAGCCGTCGTTTGTCCTGAACTGAATGCAGACGTCGTGTGTCGTATTGATTTTATACAGATATTATTTAGTCAATGTAGTCAATATCTGGTTGACTGTGACTTTGTGTCAACAGTTGGCATAGAGTTGCACAAGTGAGTTTGAGTCGTTCGGGTTTAAGTTCAGGAATTGCTGTAAAGCAAAGTTGGTTAAGTGACGTTAAGTTCTCAAGTCTCGTTTAGGTCAGTTGGTGATCAAAGTAGCAAGGGCCGCGAGACGACGATATGGTTAAGTCTCACTGAGTTGCGAGGTACGGCCTCAATAAGGGTTTGTAGCACGGTCACGTAAAAATAGAGTCTATCGTGTAGTTGCGTCTCTGATTATGGGCCGTAAGGCAAACACGACTTGATAGATTAATGTTGTTGGCACGATAAGGGAGTCTAGAGCCAAGGTATTGAGTTGACGTTGTTATTACAAGTACGGTATGGTCTAGAGACACAAAATAGGCCAAGGCGCCTGTCCTAAAACTTATCCTAAGGCAAGAGTAGAAAGACAATCATAAAGGGACTATGTTGCACAAAGTAAATCAAACATGTTGGTTTTGTATGGATGGGCAATGAGCTCATTCCACCAGTACAGTTGAGTACTGACACCCAAATAGTTTCCATGTGCAGGCACAGGTAGAAGCTCATGGCGCGGAGCTCGTTTGGATGCGTTGAGGCACGAAGTTCCTTGGCAATTCGAAGCGTGCGGTCCCATGGATTCAAGACTTATACGGGACATAATGTATGGACGTCGCCTTCCAAAGCATCCGCAGGTTCAAGAAAATGTATTGAGGGATGAGATAGAGCTGAGTGGCTTGTAATGTGAGAAGAGTGAGCTTGAGTGATTCTAATCTTGGCCTTGCGCCCCATTGTAACCTTTGTTTTAATATCAATAAAAGTGTGTTTTGCAATGACTTGTGTTTTAATTTCAAATTTTTGTTGCTGTTTCATTGTCTCTGCTTGGGACTTCTGTGCGACGACCCCGTCGCAGCTGCTGAAATCGGCCGTTATGGAACCCGCCTTGCACGAGCGCAATCTAGGCTCGTACGGCATCACGCCTTAGCGAGGACGATCGCTCCTACGGGAGCGGGGTGTGACAATAAGAGACTGTTGGCTTGTAGATAAACCCTCATCCGTCTAGCAGCCGTGACCATATATCGAGGTAGATTATACTTTGATGTACGTAGATGGCTGTGTCTATCCCCGCTCTCCAGTATTCTGGTTCTGGGGCGTGACATGGATATTTTGGGATAAAAGAAACATGTCTAACTAGTAGTGGTCACCGGTCTAACATCTAGCAAGCACGGAGGGAAAATAAGAATTATGATAGAAGGAATCAAGTAAGATGCAATCGATTAGTCGAATGGTAGTTCGAATATGGAATCGAAAAAAGAGGTCAAGTATGTTGATGAGATCCTAGAATCTAATCCTATACGCGGGCTTGCTTGGTACGGTAAAGTAACCAAACAATTTATCTTGACCTGCATGGGCCACCACAAAAACATGTAACGCCCCAGTCCCAAAATATGTAGGACTAGGAACGTAGACATGCCAGCTGTATTCATACGAAGTACATGGGCCTCGTACGAATACATAAGCTATAAAATACAGTAAACCACAACTAACTAATCTCATCCATAAAATATAAGAATAAAAGATATCATATAATCAACTAGGAATTGTCATTAGTATATGTAGTTAGGCGGAAACAAATCCACTACCAACTATGAAAAGAAATACATAATATACAAAAGAATAATTTTGGCGAGCGAAGCAAAGATGATCAAAGTGCAATCATCCTCGAAGAAATAGAGATGATCATGGCCACGGCTAGAACACCTGCGAAAGATAAGAGCACACACCTGGCAAGATAACCAAGTCCTTAGAGGGACGTAACAAAACATATAATATCATGCCAATATAACTGAATATAAATTGCTCAAATAAATAAGTCAATTGAATTATAACATGGTCCAATACATACCATTGAACTAGCGTACCATCCCCCAAATCAAACAAGAATAAGAGATGGTAAACTAATTCACGATGTCGTATCTTTCCACGCTATGAATCAAATATGGTATCCGGACCCCAACAAGGTTCAATACCTTCTCATCAAAGTAGTAAGCCACATCTTCAACCAAACAAGGACAAGAAGTGGCAAACTATTCTGCGACAAGTTATTATTCCAAGCCACGGTCAGATACAAGTACCCGAACTAAAAGTACTCATACCTAACGGATAAGGGTGCCTAAACGTTCTAAGTGAAATGTAGTTAAGAACAATCCTTCCTACGCATGGGCCCTGTGTCACGATCCGCTACCCAAATTGTTGGGCTAGGCCGAGTCATGTCCAGCCTACGTTGAGATAAAACGTAGTAAGCTGTTCTAAAGACAACAGGATAAGACTAAATATACTAACAGTTCTATAAGTGAAGAAGAATCATAAATGCTCCAAACACAAAAGTCGTCGTATATAGTAAAATATCCAAGTACAAGTGAAACTGAAATGTAAAACCGGATACATGTCCAGTTATAAAATGATGTAGTCTAATACATGTCTACTCTCAAAAGTCTAAGTAAACAAAAAGACAACTAGGCGAGGTTCCCTGCAGGAACATCCTCGTAAAGCAGAGCCGGGTCCTCGGCAGTAGTCCCATAATATGAGTCGCAGAGTAACTCCTCCTCAGTAAGGACACCTACAACGTTATCCTGTCAGGACGAGAGCAAGTACTAAATCTAGCAAACTAGCATATGAAACATGGAAATGAACATGAGAATGAACATGTGAGAAATAACTGGAAAGCATGGCATCACATAGTCTATCATGGCAAGGACACATATGTCATAGAGACAGATGTATATGTAATGTTTAAAACTGTAGTGGTACGTGATCGGTCAATAGATGTACAATGTGCTGGTGGCACATAATAAAATGTACTTCCGTACAAGTAAAACGGCGACAGATGTACATACGTACAAATCCGCGTTGAGATAAAGCATACGACAAGGTATACACATAAATGTCGACCTTGCTCGGTACATACGTACGGGAGAAGGGGTATAATCACGTACACTACTAACAGTTTCCCCATAACCCATATTCTAATCATGTGAGAGATACATCAAGACTGTTCTAAGCATGGTAGTAACTGAAAGTACAACATGTAGAGATTCTAACTTGCTACCCCAAGGATCAGCATATAACATGGTGGGGTTTACAGTTCATTTATGTGACAATATGTAAAGTTCGTAGAAAGTACTTGCCTCTAGCAAAGCAAAACAAAACAAGCTGCGATAACAATGCTATGGATGTCCAGTAACTCGTCACTGTAGAAATAAATGCAATAACTTAGCTTTTACACTAAGCTAAAATACTAGATCACTAAACTGGTGTGACACGACCTGTGATTGGGCACCTAGCCAAAATAATGACTTTGGCCTAGGTGACCAATGTGGGGGTGACACACTATGTTAACTAACTTTCCAGGGTCTTTACACTAGTGAGGGATGGGGTTCAACACGACTAAAACTGCAAATAACATAAAAAGCTACAAGTCGTAATTAATTAATAAATAAATCAAAAGATCATTGTGTTCTAACAATTCTTAAAGTAGACAAAAAGCCTAGTTTTGCATAAAACAAAGTACCAAAACGATCCTTGCTAACTATAGAAATTTATTATAATTTTTCTGGAATTTATTAACCAGTACAAATATTTTATAAAAATCAGTTTTCCTAAGTATACAGAAAGTGAGTTTTGGTTTCATATGCCAAACTAGTGGCAAAACAGTAAATTAAATACTACAAAAATTATACTAAATTAGCCAACTTAACAAAGTATCTAAAAACTATTTTTCCATAATTTTAGCAATACTTTAAGTATTTTTAGAAAATCAAAAACAGCATTGTACATAATAATTAATTATCTGCGTATTTTGTCCATGTATATAATTTGAACCAAAGTTCAAATACAGGACCCAAGGCCATGAATCAAGTCCAATATGACTTGTACAGGTCTTGAATGTGTGAAAACACATTTGAGCCCAAATACCCATGCTAGGCTTGGACACCAAATGGTTGCAGTAATTTAAATACAAATAAAATACAATTTGGTAAAAGTACAAAATAATTATTGATATTTTAATAGGGCAAAGTTATGCATAGTGAAAAATATAAATACATGTGTTAAAAGTACATATATATTTGTAAGGAAAAATACTTAATTCATAGAGTACAAATATATATGTATAAATATATATACATATATATAGGAAAAATACTTTAATAATAAAGTGTATATATATATATTAATATATATATATATATACATGAAGATATATACATATATTTTAGTATATACATATATATACACAAAATTTACTAATTATAAAATATATATACATATATATATAATACTGTAAAAACAGTATATACATATATACATACTAATATATATATATATACATATACATAAATATATATATATATATATATATATATATATATATATATATATATATATATATATATATATATATATATATATATATATAAACAGAAGAAAAGAAAAGAGAAAAGAGAAAAGAAAACAGAAGGAAAGGGGGGGGCTCGAACCCTGTCCAGCGGGGAGGGGGGTTTAATTCGTTCGGGCTGGCCAGTTGGCCAGCTCGGTGGGTTTGTTAGAGTTAGGGTTAGGTTTACATTTATTTAGCACAGAAATTAAATGGGTTTTTACCCGTTAAGCAAAGCCCAAACCCGTTAGTCTAGTTTACAGTTCGTCTCGTGTCCATACAGTCCAGGACACGAGAAGTTGAAATCTGACACAGAGTCGACGTGTCCGTGCCCAGCACGACACGCACGACTCGGCTAACACGTGTCCAGCACCACAGTCATGTCCCCTGTGTCTAGGCGAGTCTCGTGTCTCAGTTTGGGACACGCACGACACAGAGAAAGGATTTGTTACCTTCGTGTCCGGCTGAGGGGTGGAAGTCGAGGGGGCGAACGGCGGCTGGGGGCGTCGTGGTCGTGGCGGAGCAGTGGCGATCGACTCGCCGTGCTGTGGCAAAGCTGTCGACGGCGGTGGTTGGCGGTGAGGGTCGTCGGTGAGGCTGGACAGGGGCTCGCCGGAACTAGGGTTTCGGTGAACAAAAGTGGGGAAGAAGAAGGCCGTGGGGGAATTTTAGGGTTAGGGTTTTGTCTGGGGAGAGATGGGGCTTTGTTTTATAGGCAGAGGAGGTCGGTCGTCGACGTGGGGCAGCCGGAAATGGCGGAAAAGATCGGGGTCGGTCGTCGTCGGCGTGGCAGTCGGCCAGCCGAGTCGTCGGGGGCAGGTAAGCAAAATTGCATAAAGGCCCCCTAGGTTTAGGTTATTACATGCAAGTTCCTAAGGTAGATAAATGCAATTTATAAATTGCATAAATAATACATAAATTGCAAACTGATATACTTATAATTCTAATAATTACAAAACTCTATTAAAACATTTCTATAAATTGCAAACTGATATTAAACAATCTAATTAATTGCAAAACTTAATTAAAACATTTTAGGAAATTGCAAATTAATATTTTAACATTTAAAACTCATTTAAAATTCATTTAAAAATTCTAGAAAAAATTCCTAAAAATCTAATTAATTATTTTAAGGCTAAAAATAACATTAAAAATTAATAAACAATAATTAAATAAAATTTTGAAAAACAGGGGCTTACACCCTGGCCAAAATAGGATCGGCATAGTCCCCCCTTGGGGCACCAGAGGCCCAATCAATAAGAGCATAACGTTCCGCAGAACGTCAGTGGCCGTAAGTAATTATGGGTAATCTTACCCGTGTCTCCAGCGGAGATCACGGATTACAAAAGGGAAAGTGCATAGTAGCCCATACGCCAAGGTATTGTCCTCCCTGCCCAATGCCTACTATGTTGTATCCACAACACAAAACCTCTATAACCGCTAAGTCAAACTAGCATGTAATTCTATTAGCGGTTAATCCTATCGTATGGCTTATACGTACTGGTGGCCAGCCAATCACGCACGTCTATGTTCTACATACGACACATAACTTCATGGTACAACGTGTCAATGCCATGAATGTAACACACAAGGTGGTCCCTTAAATCTAGGTTTAATGTGTAAGAAAAACAATACATAGCAGGTAATATAACTGAATAGTAAGTTGTAACAAGTTATGCCATGTATCACAATTTATTTTACATTAAAAAATAATGAATAATGTATGAAATATGATCTAAAATAAATAAAAAGCAAATGGCAAGGTGTCTTTTCTGGTAGGACGCCTGGTGTACTACAATGATCAATGTAGCACAAACAGTGACTTCGGGTAACAACTACACAAGGTGATCTCTGATGGAGGCACGGTCATTTCTATTGGATCCAGAAGGGTCAAATTAGTTAGGTTCGACATAAGGTAAGTACAGAATTGGCAAGGGATTAAGAATTGGACTAATCGCAGAAGAGGTAGATAATCAAAGGTATTTGGCTAAATAAATATATATGATTTTAGAAAAATATCTACAATTTTGGAATCTAGATTTTATTAGTAAAATAAACTGTTAGGAATAATACATTGAAAAATCGAAATCATTTTGGGCTAAACTCCAAGTTTTGCTAAATAATATTTTAGCTCAATCTATATTTTCAAACATAGTTTTAGATAAATACAAAAATAATTATTTAAGGCAAACCTAACTTGAGTCAAAAACATCATTGGATTTGCGGGTCAAAATATTTCTATAAATATTAAAAATCTCGAAAATTTATCTAGGGTTCTAAAACCATATTTAAAATAAAGGCCAAGACAAATATAATATTTATATAAATGTGTATATATATTTTTAGAAGGAAATTTTCAAAAGCTTATTATACCTAATTATACAAAAACTAATTTCTAATAATAACTAAATTAACCATAATTCTTAGTCAATAACAAAAATATATATAAAATAATATTAATAATAATGACAATAATAATACATAGTGTACATGTATACATATAATATTAACAGTTAAATAAATATTATTTTAGCAGCTCAACACCAGCTGCACTAAAAAAACAAAAGGAAAAGGGAGAGAAAGATGAAGTGTGAGAAGCCGAGAGAGGGAGAGAAGGTGAGGAGCTGGAGAGAGTGAGATGGAAGGAGAAGTGAGCGGACACGAAGAGGGAAGAAGGGGGCGGAGGCTTCGGACAGGTGAAGGGCGTTGGGTCGGCGTGCACGGGCGGCAGATTCGGCCGGCGGACGCAGGCGGTTAGGGCACGCCGACGGCGGAGGAAAGGGGCACGGAGGAGAAGCACTCAGGCGGCAAGGGGAGTACGGGCCTCCTGCATGGTAGCGAGCGCACAGGGCTCGACTGAAGCGCGGTGGAGGAAAGAGGAAGAGCGGGGGATCGACTCAGTGCTCGCAGAGGCGGGAAGAATAGGTGGTCGCTGTGGGCTACGATTGGAAGCCTAACGCGGTGTTCGTGCGTCCAGGAAAAGTCACGTGGGCTAGAGAAGGTCAGAGCAGCGGGCAGCTGGCGGTGGCGCTCGCAGTTCGGAGCGGTCGCGGCTGGCCAGGCTAGTGGCGACGACGAGGAGGTCGGCGTTGCTGGCCGCAGTTTAAGGTGAGGTGGCAGCTGTGGTTTTGTTTTATTTTTTTTGGGTTTTGGGTTTGGATATGCCAGCCACGACGGGGGTGCCGGTTGCGGTGGCGGTGGTTGTGGTTTGGGTGGTGGTGGCTATCGTGATGGTGAGGAGGATCGAGGTTGTGGTGATGATGAAGTTGGTTGTTGTGTTGGTGGCAGCGGTGTGCTGCGGGAGGAGGAGTTTGGCGGTGGCAGTGGCTGGCCACGTCGTCGCTGGCCGGGGGTCTCCGCGGCGGTGGTGGGGTTATACTGTTGGTGGTGGTGACATCGATGAGCGGTAGGGGTTTGTGGAAGTCAGGGGGTCGGATGAGTGGAGAGGGTGTTGCTGTAAAGTCGTGGTGGCCGCGGTCGTATGGGGATAGTCGGGATGGTTGGATGGTTCTGGTTATGATGACGGTGGTTGCCTGGTCAGAGGGTTAGGGTCAGGGTCGGCCGGGCGGGGTGAGAATATGCGGCTGTGATCATAGTCGAGGCGAGGAAGAGGTGGGTAGTCGGTGGATGGCCGGGCTAGGTTTAGGTTTTGGAAATTTTGGTTCGTATCGGGGGTTTGTGTCCGGCATGTTAGACACGAAGGGATTGATGTATTTGTATCAAATTTTGACATATTGGAAGACACCCGGGGTCGAACCCGAAGTCGTCACGGCAGACACGGGAGGGAATGGACACCGACACGATGCACTCACTTTTGTGGTAGAAATTTGTGGAGAAAATACTGTAGAGAAAATAATGTGGAGGCTCCCCTATTTATAGGGTTGAGAGAATCCTAATTGGATAAGAAGTAGTCAATTAAATCCCCAATAGATAATTCATCTATTAATTTAAATCAAATTTCAATCGATTCAATCAACAACAATCCAAATCCAATTCCAATTTAAATCTAGATAATCTAAACTCAAATTAAATATAAATTCTATCTTTAAATTTAAACTATTTAAATCAAATCCATAAAATTAAATCGCGATTTAAATTGCCACAATAATTTTAAAATATATTTTCCAAAAATACTACTAATAATAATTTCGAAAATAATAAATATTTGTAAATATCTTTTTGAATAATAAAATATTAATATTAATAAATTTTGAAAAGGGAATTATATATATGAATTCAAATTCAAGTACCTCATATGCAAGAAACATTTACATAAAAATAGTTTTCTAAATTACCACTATTAAATAAGATAGCCTTTTATAAATAAATAAAAGTAATAAGTTTTGGCCATCCAGATACGTTACTTTTCACAACCTTAATTAAAATACAAATACAAATAATTATTATATATATTATTCTGAACTATAAAAATAGAAAAAAAATATTTTTCTAAAAATATGTACGCTCGCACATACTCGCACTCGTTGAGCAATTACGAAAAACAAAATTTTGCGCACGACGTACAATACAACTATACGACGTACAAATACAAAATAATAATCAGTACCAAATTTATAAAATAAAAAAATATAGTAGAAATTTAGAAGTTTTACATCATATCCAACTTAAAAGAATTTCGTCCTCGAAATTAAGAATTATAGGGGTGGGTGAGAAGGTCACATGGGTATATCGGTAATGAATACGATCAAGTCGCTGGACGAGGCAAAGAAACGACGTTCAATGCAAACATGCATTAGAAAATCGCGATTTCAATAATGGCGAGGATAATCACGGGTTAGCGCAAGAAGGAAAATGAGTAAGGATTAAGGTTTACACAAGATAACGGGCAATAAAGAACATTATGGTAACAAGAGAAAATAAATTAGAGACCTTAAAATTATGGTTTCTTGAGAGTAGTTTGAGTGAACGATTAAGATAACAAATTAGATTCACTCATAAATTAAGCTATTAGAAGGTCATGATAGGGCCGAGAAAAGGACGAGTAGTTTAGGAGAAAGATATAGCAACATCGAGTAATAATGGTCATAATCGATAGGAAGGCTAGAGGAAGTTCTAGTACAACGCCTTCGTCCTTCTAAAATAGGTGAAGGCGAAAGCAATAAGGAGTTCAAAGACGATATTATCGAGTACGAATACGTGGTTCAAAGACGACCGAAAAATTTCAAAGGAATTGTCAAGGCAGTCGTGGATGGGATTCTAAAGGCCAAGTTTAATTATGTTCCATCCACGTAGAATAATAGATAAAAGTGAACTAAAATGTACTTGGTTGATCAGACCATCATGTACCGGTTCTGATTAGACAATATGTTAGTGAGCGGTCGCTCAACAGCATATGTCTTGATCAAGCTCGATAAAGAATTAGCTTACAAAAACTAGGCTACATTAGCATCATTAGTCTAGATAGTAAAAAAATATAGGCACGTGAGGTTAAGATTAAAAGAAAACAGAATTAGTTTAAACGATTCTAAGTCATATCCTTTGTTGGTCTCTATACAGTCGTCCTATAGTCTTCTTGTTTAAGTCCTTGGTTGGCTAGATGGGTTAGGATCCTCTAAATTCTAGAACCTAAGTGAACTTACTACTATAGGTCACAAGGACAAAGGGATTGCTAAGTCACAAGGCATTTTATCCAACTTAAAAGAATTAAACTAATGGTGTTTTGGGACAAAAGAAACATGTCTAACTAGTAGGGATCACCTGTCTAACCTCTAGCAAGCACGAAGGAAAAATAAGAATTATGATAGAAGGAATCAAGCAAGATGCAATCGATGAGTCGAACGGTAGTTCGAATATGGAATCGAGAAAAGAGGTCAAGTATGTGGATGAGATCCTAGACTCTAATCCTATACGCAGGCTTGCTTGGTACGGTAAAGTCATAAAATAATTTATCTTGACCTGCATGGGCCACCACAAAATTATGTAACGCTCCAGTCCCAAAATACGTAGGACTAGGAACGTAGACATGCCAGCTGTATACATACGAAATACATGGGCCTCATACGAATATATAAGCTGTAAAATGCAGTAAACCACAACTAACTAATCTCATCCATAAAATTTAAGTATAAAAGATATCATATAATCAACTATGAATTATCATTGGTTGTCACGCCCCAGACCCGAAACACCAGGGGACGGGGACGGACTTGGCCAGCTACGTATTACGGGTAGAAGAAATACCGAATAATACGATCAATGCTGTAAACTGGACAAGGGGGTGCATACTACATACAAGTCTCGCTAGGGTCACATGACATCTATTGTCTCAATCAATGAATCAAGTAGCAGTAAACAAAGAGCATATATGATAAAACAGTAAGGCGTTCCAAACGCTCGGTCAAAATGTTCTTGAGATCTAGCTTTACAAAACATAGCCAGATGATATGATAAGGTATACACAATCGCTATCAGCTGCAGTCTGAATTAATTACAATTATGTAAAAGCAAGTGCTAGACAGTCCGACTAAGAGGTCGGTGCCAAAACGGCAAAAGTAAAGTAAAGAACAAGACGAGTAGGGAGCCAAGGAACCCACTCGTGGCCTCCTACGGTCATCCTTCTAGTATTGACCATCTTGAGGGTAGAAGTAAGCTGAGTCCTCGAGAGCTGGCTCTAGATCTGGCCATGCAAAACCAGAGAGGTTAGACCTCCAATAGCAAGCACCACAAAGGAAGCACGACATGAAGAATTAAAACCAGTAATAAGGGTTAAGGATATAAATAAGATAAATAGATCTTTGCCTCTTACTAAGGTACGCCTAGCGTCTTGACACTCCGAGCCAACTCCCCAACCAAACAAGGACAGAAGTTGGCCCGTCATGTCAGGACGTTCAGCTTACCTCAATCGTTGGCAAAGTAGGATACAACCCACAATCAAATCAGTTTAAGTGGCTAGGTAATTATTACGGCTTACTACTAGTGAGCTCCAAGTTACGCTGGAACCATGCATTAGGAAATTTCTCAGTTCTTACTATAGACAAACAAGGCTGGTCGATCCAATAATCAGTTGTGCCATACGGGGAAACGAGTCCCAGCAGGACGCTCGTCGATCGGTAAAAGTAAATCGGATACCACTCCCTACCCGTGTGGTAGATATACAGTATCCGTGGGAACCAGCCAGCGTGTCGGAACACTATTTGTCCCAAGGATGGCCGTCATATAAGAACTCGGAAATCTATTCTCTTCATGCAGTAATTATTTTATTTAACTTAGTTGGCCCTATGTTAATTGAAATCTCATGCCGTGGATCATGAGTATTTCGCATGAGTACTTTCGTACAAGGTACGATATGCGTAACTCTACAACGATGCCAGTACGGTTGGGTTGTAGGTCCTACATAGTGTAATGCAACAATCAAACCTATCCACGGGATAATCATGCCTTGACAGTAGGATTCACGTGCTGCTTTTGTAATACGAAATTAATTATCGGTGCCATAGCACCTACTCAAATTCATGTACATAATTATAAGTTAGAGATCAGCACGGTTACATTATCAATGATCGGGATCAGCCAGTCGTTCTCAATGGTTCATACATGAACGTGTCCCATTCAGTACAATAAGACGACTAGCCAGTCTCTTAGTTCCAGACATAGGAACGCATGATCAATATTAAGTCAGGATAACAATCATTGTCAATTCGTGACAAGGCATGGTAGTCAAAAGTTCTATATCAAGAGTAAAAGAAACTTACATAAAATAATTGGTAACATATTCTTGAAGTCAAGGAAAAGATCTACAACTTTCATGTTGGAAGCTAGGAGAAATTCGGGCCAGAAAACAGTCAAAAAGAGCATCAAACAATCAAAATCAGCCAAAATCAGCCTCATTCGGCTAGAAATTCTTATGCGGCTCAAAAATGCTCATGCGGCCAGAAATTCTTATGCGGCTTAAAAATTCTTATGCGGCTCAAAAATGCTCATGCGGCCAGAAATGGTCATGCGGCCAGAAATTCTTATGCGGCTCAAAAATTCTTATGCGGCTCAAAAATGCTCATGCAGCCAGAAATTCTTATACGGCTCAAAAATTCTTATGCGGCTCAAAAATGCTCATGCGGCCAGAAACGGTCATGCGGCCAGAAATTCTTATGCGGCTCAAAAATTCTTATGCGGCTCAAAAATGCTCATGCGGCCAGAAATTCTTATGCGGCTCAAAAATTCTTATGCGGCTAGGCACTATTCATCGTCCCTGCCAAAATCAGGACAGATGAACATAGAAGTTTGACCAAAATTGTTTAGGCTATAACTTCCTCAAATTAAGTCGAAATCTAACTTTTCAAAAGCCAAACTTGGGTGGAATTGAATTCTCTACAACATAGAACAATCAAAACATGGAAATGATGAAGTTTGATAGATCGAAACCCAAGAAAACCAAAAAGGAGAAAATTTACATCTACACAAAGCTAACCATAGAAAACAAAAACTACATGACCTAAACATGTAGAGAAAGAAGAGACAAACACAATAGACTAAAATTAAATAGAGATGCATGAAATCCTCCATGATGTGCAAGATGTACTTGCTTCTCACAAGTGGGTTAGGGTTTGGTGGAGGAGTAAATGTGAATGAATGAAGAGAGAGAATGAAAGAAGAAGTTTTATATCAAGGTCAAGTGGATCTCCCCCATTCATTCTCTCCACCAAATCCAAGCCATCCATTCCTTTCCATGTCGAACCAAACCAAACCAAGTTGGTTTACCATAAATCGAAATAAACCAAGAGCCAAGAAAAAGCAGAAAATAAAATACAGAAAAATAATTAGCATAAAATTAAAAGAATTAAATACAAAATAAATGCATGACAGATACTAAATAAATTCGGGCAAGCGGTATACGTATAAAAATACGCATTCCGGGAACGGGGAGTGACATCTCTACCCACCTTAGATAAATTCCGTCCTCGAAATTTTAAATCCAAGCAGGTTAGAAATATCAGGGCCAGGCACAAGCAATACAGCGAGCAATCAATCACCCTATGATACCAATCAACCACTAATCTGCAACTATACTATCAATCCATGAAACTAAGCTACTAATCATACGGGGATATGCATGTGGAATCAAGACAATCAAGGCATATGGAAATAAAATATACCTTGTCAGTCAAACAAGTGCGGGTACCGCGATCGAATATCATCCTCCCGCTCCCACGTTGACTCTCCTAAGGAGTGATGGCCCCAAGCAACACGAACAAGGTTAATTGTTCGGTTCTTGAGTATCTTCTCCCTTCGGTCCAAAATGGACACAGGCTGCTCCTCATAAGACAGGTTGGTACCCACAACCAGCTCAGAATGATCGAGGATATGACTTGGGTCCGATACATACCTACGTAACTGAGATACGTTAAATATATTATGCACCTCTCTTAACGAAGGCGGAAGGGATAAACGATAAGCAACATCGCCTACCTTTCAAGGATAACAAATGGGCCCACGTATCGCGGACTCAACTTCCCGCGAACACCAAATCTAATGACTCCTCGGGTAGGCGAAATCCGCAAGAACACGTGGTCCCCAACAGAAAATTCTAATGGCCTGCGATGCTGGTCTGTCCAATGACGATGCCGATCCTGTGCAACTCGAAGTCGCTCTCTAATTCTCTTAAAAACCTCAACTGTCTGGACAATCATCTCTGGTCCCAACATCTTTCTTTCTCCAATATCATCCCATGCCAACGGCGATCTACACTTCTTACCGTACAGTGCCTCGAACGGAGCCATTTGAATACTAGCCTGGTAACTATTATTATATGAAAATTCTACTAAATGCAGGTGACTCTCCCAAGATCCTCCAAAATCTAAAGTGCAGGCTCGTAACATATCTTCTAAGATCTGAATGGTTCTTTCTGATTGTCCGTCCGTCTGCGGATGGTAAGCCGTACTGAATCTTAACTTGGTACCTAGGCTCTGATGTAAACTCTTCCAAAAATGCGACGTAAAACGAGTATCTCTATCCGACACAATACTGACAGGAACTCTATGTTGCCTGACGATCTGCTGCATGTACATCTCTGCTAGCTTTTCAGTAGTCTGCCTTACTCTAAAGGGAAAGAAATGTGCTACCTTTGTAAGTCGATCCACTATAACCCAGATGGCATCCTTACCACTAGGTGACCTCGGTAATCCAGTCACAAAGTCCATTGTGATGTGCTCCCACTTCCATTCCGGGATAGAAAGTGGCTGTAATAATCCTGCTAGCCTCTGCTGCTCTGCCTTCACATGCTGACATATCAAGCAACGAAAGACGAATCTAGCTATCTCTCTCTTCATTCCGTTCCACCAGAAATGTTGTTTAATATCCCTGTATATTTTGGTACCTCCCGGGTGAATAGAATACTGAGAACTATGGGCCTCTGCCATAACCTCCTGTCTGATATCTCCACTAGGCACACATAGACGGGATCCATACCTAAGTGTTCCATCATCATGAATTCTTATCTCCTTCCGGAGTCCTGACTCATATTATGTCCTGAGCCTCTGAATCCTTAGGTCCTGTGTCTGAGCTGCCTTGATCCTGTCTGCCAAGTCAGATTGAACTTGTAGACTAGCCAAGATCCCTACATCTCTAGGAAGTATAACCTCAATGCCCATCTCTCGAAGATCCTCTAAAATTTGCTTCTGTGATGTCAACATGAATGTACTGCCCCTTCTACTGAGGACATCCACTACTACATTAGCCTTGCCTGGGTGATACTGAAGCTCTACTTCGTAATCCTTGATTAATTCCAACCATCTCCTCTGTCTCATATTCAGCTCCTTCTGAGTAAAAATATACTTTAAGCTCTTGTGGTCGGTGAATATATCTACTCGATCGCCGTACAGGTAATGCCTCCAAAGCTTCAAGGAAAATACTACGGCCGCCAACTCTAAATCATGAGTCGGATAATTCTTCTCGTGGTCCCGAAGTTGTCTAGATGCATACGCTATCACCTTCCCATGTTGCATGAGGACACATCCAAGTCCCTTTCCTGACGCATCACAATATACAGTAAAACCTCCGGGTCCAATGGGCAATATAAGTATAGGTGCCGAGATTAATTTCTGCTTTAAACTCTCAAATGATGCCGGACACTCTGCCAACCAGACAAATGGCACATCCTTGCGTGTCAAACGGGTCATGGGTGCTAAAATTCTTGCAAAATCTGACACGAACCTTCGGTAATATCCTGCCAATCCCAAGAAACTCTGCATATCTGCTACTGTCTTAGGTACTGGCCAACCTTCCACGGCCTCCACTTTCTTAGGATCCACTGATACTCCGGCCCCTGATATGATATGCCCCAGAAATGAAATTCGATCCGACCAAAACTCACATTTACTGAGCTTGGCGTACAACTGGTTTTCTCTCAAAACCTGTAATACCTTCCTGAGGTAACCTTCATGCTCTTCTTCGCTAGCTGAGTAAACGAGAATGTCGTCGAGGAACACAACGACAAATTGATCCAAGTATGGCTTAAAGATGCGGTTCATCAAATCCATAAATATTGCTGGAGCATTGGTCAATCCAAACGGTATAACTAAAAATTCGTAATGCCCGTACTTCGACCTAAATGCTGTCTTGGGAATATCCTCCTCCCGGACTCTAACTTGATGATATCTTGACCGAAGATCTATCATGGAAAATACTCTGGCTCTGCTCAACTGATCAAACAAGTCATCGATCCTCGGTAGTGGGTACTTGTTCTTTACTGTTTGTCGCATTGAGTTTCCTATAGTCAATACACAATCGGGATGACCCATCCTTCTTCCCTACAAGTACTACCGGTGCTCCCCATGGTGATTCACTGTCCCGAATGAACTTCTTCGCATTCAATTCTTCTATATGCTGGTACACCTTGGCCTGCTCTGAATCTAACAATCTGTAAACTCGATCCGACACCGGTTCGGTCCCTGGCACCAATTTTATACTGAACTCGACATCTCTCTTCGGTGGTAAACCTGGTAGTTCTTTCGGAAATACATCAAGAAACTCTCCCACTACCCTCGGGAGTTGAACTCCTTCCAATGCTGCTACGACTCCGCCTGCCAACTGTTCTGTTCCCGGCCTGACCAAAGCGAACTGTCCCATGCCTGGAATATCAAAAGATATGCTCCCTCTATGGCAATCTATTGTAGCATGACTGTCTTTCAGCCAGTCCATGCCTAAGATAACATCAAAATTTCCCATAGGAAATTCTATCAACCTAGCGGGTAAGGAACGCCCGTACACTACGACTCTACATGCTGGAATAATCCTACTAACTCCTAAAAGCCCATTACCAGTGAGTATATTCAACCTCTCTGGCAATGCCTCAAATTCCAATCCTAGTCGTGTTATAAATCGTGTAGATACAAATAAATGTGATGCTCCTGAATCAAACAATGCTACTGCGGAAGATGAGGAGACGAGAACGTTACCTGCCACAACGTTCTCCGATGCTAATGCCTCCTCCAAGGACAGATTGAACGCCTGCCCTTGGCCTCCATGCTGATTTCCCTGCTGCGGCCCTGCCCGGTGTTGCTGCTGGCCCTTGCCTCGATGATGCTGGGGTGGTCTCTGGTATTGCTGCTGTATCGGCGATTCCTGCTGCCGAAACATCTGAGCTTGTGTCAATAACGGGCGTTGAGCCAATGGTTTTACTGCTACCGCTGGCCCTCGATACTGGCCTGCCCCTGGTGCTGGCAGGGCAGGAAATGGTTGCACTGGCCCTCCTGGCCTCGAACTCATGGGGCAAGTGGAAACCCGGTGATCCGGACTCCCACATACCAAGCATAACCCATTAAATGCCCGACATATATTCTTAGTGTGCCCTGTCTTCCCATAATAAGTACAACCCGCGGGTGGCTGCTGATTCTTCCTCTGCTGTTGTTGCTGTCTGGCTGGTGGTGCTGGCCCTTGCACCGCCACATCATGAATACGGACGCCAGGGGACGGTACTGTCGATCGGGGTGCTGCTCCCCCTCCTCCTTCCATCTGGTTATGAGACCTCTTCTGGCCCCCAGCCCTAGTCGCCATCCTCTGGATAGTGATCTCATGCCTCCGGGCCGCCGTCAGTACCTCATCAAAAGTCTGGTAGTTATGCCCCTTACCAGTTGCAAGAGTTCAAGATGAAACCCTTATTGGAACCTCATGGCCCGCTGGCTCTCCGTGGCTACCATCTCTAGGGCAAACCTACTCAATCTGCAGAACTCTGCTGCATAAGCATCTACGATCTTCCCAGCCTGCTTGAGGCTGATGAACTTCTGCTGTAGCTCGAATTGAGCTACCACTCCATAGTATTTGGTCTTGAATCTGGTAGAAAAATTGTCCCATGCAATAGGACGCCTGGCACCTACTTCCTCCGATTCCCACCAATCACGGGCGAGATCCTGGAGTAACAACTTTACTTGGTCCACTTGCTCCTCCGCTGGAACTTTGGCTGCCTTCAAAATTGCCTCAATATCCTTGAGCCACATATCTGCTGTGATAGCATCTTCTGTACCTTCGAAACGTCGGCGGTTGTACTTGTAGAATCGGGTCGACGCTCCTGAATCAGTCCTCACTCCTCTTTCTAATGCCGTCTGCAAGCCTTGATTAAGTAACACATTCTGCTCTTGTTGCTAAGCATGCATCTATTGCTGGACCAACATCTGATGTTGCTGCGTGGCCATCATCCCCCTGATGATCTCTAGGAGGGCTGGGGTATCTACTGCCTCCGGAGTGGGCGGAATCATCGGTGAGATCGGAACCTCCGGATATTGCGGCCCAACGGCTGGCTCTACTATCACCTCTGCTTGGACGTGCTCTTGGGGAAGCACTGGCCCTTGCTGCTGACCAACATGGTCCTGCTGCTCTGGTTGTTGCTTCTCTGACGCGGACGAGGAGCCCCTAATACAAGGGACAAGAGAACAATCAAACGACCAGACATGAAAGATCAACGAAGTCAAGGGATACCGGGGTGTCAAGATGGGATCGAGAGCAACGAATCATGAGATCAAAGGGAGAACATGTGTGATTGAGACCTCCTATAAAATAAAAGCACCCCACAAGTCTGAAAACAGACCTGCGTGGGCGACCACTAAAACCTTGTCACACCCTAGACCCGAAACACCGGAGGACGGGGACGGACTTGGCCAGCTATGTATTACGGGTAGAAGAAATACCGAATAATACGATCAATGCTGTAAACTAGACAAGGGGGTGCATACTACATACAAGTCTCGCTAGGGTTACATGACATATATTGTCTCAATCAATGAATCAAGTAGCAGTAAATAAAGAGCATATATGATAAAGAAGTAAGGCGTCCCAAATGCTCGGTCAAAATGTTCTTGAGATCTGGCTTTACAAAATATAGCCAGATGATATGATAAGGTATACACAATCGCTATCAGCTGCTGTCTGAATTAATTACAATTATGTAAAAGCAAGTGCTAGACAGTCCGACTAACAGGTCGGTGCCAAAACGGCAAAAGTAAAGTAAAGAATAAGACGAGTAGGGAGTCAAGGAACCCACTCGTGGCCTCCTACGGTCATCCTTCTAGTATTGACCATCTTGAGGGTAGAAGTAAGCTGAGTCCTCGAGAGCTGGCTCTAGATCTGGCCATGCAAAACCAGAGAGGTTAGACCTCCAATAGCAAGCACCACAAAGGAAGCACGACATGAAGAATTAAAACCAGTAATAAGGGTTAAGGATATAAATAAGATAAACAGATCTTTGCCGCTTACTAAGGTACGTCTAGCGTCTTGACACTCCGAACCAACTCCCCAACCAAACAAGGACAGAAGTTGGCCCATCATGTCAGGACGTTCAACTTACCTCAATAGTTGGCAAAGTAGGATACAACCCACAATCAAATCAGTTTAAGCGGCTAGGCAATTATTACGGCTTACTACTAGTGAGCTCCAAGTTACCCTGGAACCATGCATTAGAAAATTTCTCAGTTCTTACTATAGACAAACAAGGCTGGTCGATCCAATAATCAGTTGCGCCATGCGGGGAAACGAGTCCCAGTGGGACGCTTGTCGATCGGGAAAAGTAAACCGGATACCACTCCCTGCCCGTGTGGTAGATATATAGAATCTGTAGGAAACAGTCGGCGTGTCGGGACACTATTTGTCCCAAGGACGGCCGTCATGTAAGAACTCGAAAATCCATTCTCTCCATGCAGTAATTATTTTATTTAACTTAGTTGGCCCTATGTTAATTGAAATCTCATGTCGTGGATCATGAGTATTTCGCATGAGTACTTTCGTACAAGGTACGATATGCGTAACTCTACAACGATGCCAGTACGGTTGGGTTGTACGTCCTACATAGCGTAATGTAACAATCAAACCTATCCACGGGATAATCATGCCTTGACAGTAGGATACACATGCTGCTTTTGTAATACGAAATTAATTATCGGTGCCATAGCACCTACTCAAATTCATGTACATAATTATAAGTTGGAGATCAGCACGGTTATATTGTCAATGATCGAGATCAGCCAGTCGTTCTCAATGGTTCATAAATGAACGTGTCCCATTCAGTACAATAAGACGACTAGCCAGTCTCTTAGTTCCAGACATAGGAACGCATGATCAATATTAAGTCAGGATAACAATCATTGTCAATTCGTGACAAGGCATGGTAGTCAAAAGTTCTATATCAAGAGTAAGAAAAACTTGCATAAAATAGTTGATAACATATTCTTGAAGCCAAGGAAAAGATCTACAACTTTCATGTTGGAAGCTAGGAGAAATTTGGGCCAGAAAATAGTCAAAAAGAGCATCAAACAATCAAAATCAGCCAAAATCAGCCTCATGCGGCTAGAAATTCTTATGCGGTTCAAAAATTCTTAAGCGGCTCAAAAATCCTTATGCGGCTCAAAAATGCTCATGCAGCCAGAAATGGTCATGCGGCCAGAAATTCTTATGCGGCTCAAAAATTCTTATGCGGCTTAAAAATGCTCATGCGGCCAGAAATGGTCATGCGGCCAGAAATTTTTATGCGGCTCAAAAATTCTTATGTGGCTCAAAAATGCTCATGCAGCCAGAAATTCTTATGCGGCTCAAAAATTCTTATGCGGCTCAAAAATGCTCATGCGGCCAGAAATGGTCATGCGGCCAGAAATTCTTATGCGGCTCAAAAATTCTTATGCGGCTCAAAAATGCTCATGCGGCCAGAAATTCTTATGCGGCTCAAAAATTCTTATGCGGCTCAAAAATGCTCATACGGCCAGAAATGGTCATGCGGCCAGAAATTCTTATGCGGCTCAAAAATTCTTATGCGGCCAGGCACTATTCATCGTCCCTGCCAAAATTAGGACAGATGAACATAGAAGTTTGACCAAAATTATTTTGGCCATAACTTCCTCAAATCAAGTCGAAATCTAACTTTTCAAAAGCCAAACTTGGGTGGAATTGAATTCTCTACAACATAGAACAATCAAAACATAGAAATGATGAAGTTTGATAGATCGAAACCCAAGAAAACCAAAAAGGGAAAAAACTTAGATCTACACAAAGCTAACCATGGAAAACAAAAACTACAAGACCTAAACATGTAGAGAAAGAAGAGACAAACACAATGGACTAAAAATAAATGGAGATGCATGAAATCCTCCATGATGTGCAAGATGTACTTGCCTCTCACAAGTGGGTTAGGGTTTGGTGGAGGAGTAAATGTGAATGAATGAAGAGAGAGAATAAAAGAAGAAGTTTTATATCAAGGTCAAGTGGATCTCCACCATTCATTCTCTCCACCAAATCCAAGCCATCCATTCCTTTCCATGTTGAACCAAACCAAACCAAGTTGGTTTACCATGAACCGAAATGAACCAAAATGAACCAAGAACCAAGAAAAGCAGAAAATAAAATACAGAAAAATAATTAGCATAAAATTAAAAGAATTAAATATAAAATAAATGTATGACAGATACTAAATAAATTCGGGCAAGCGGTATACGTATAAAAATACGCATTTCGGGAACGAGGAGTGACATTGGTACATGTAGTTGGGCAGAGACAAATCCACTACCAACTATGAAAAAAATACATGATATACAAAAGAATAATTTTGGCGAGCGAAGCGAAGATGATCAAAGTACAATCATCCTCGAAGAAATAGAGATGATCATGGCCACGGCTAGAACACCTGCGAAAGACAAGAGCACACACCTGGCGAGATAACCAGGTCCTCAGAGGGACGTAACAAGACACATAATATCATGCGAATATAACTGAATATAAATTGCTCAAATAAATAAGTCAATTGAATTAAAACATGGTCCAATACACACCATTGAACTAGCATACCATCCCCCCAAATAAACAAGGACAGGAGGTGGTAAACTAATTCACGATGTCGTATCTTTCCATGATATGAATCCAATATGGTATCCGGACCCCAACAAGCTTCAATACCTTCTCATCGAAGTAGTAAGCCACACCTATAACCAGACAAGGACAAGTTGTGGCAAACTATTCTGCGATAAGTTATTGTTCCAAGCCACGGTCAGATACACGTACCCAAACCAAAAGTCCTCATACCTAACGGATAAGGGTGCCTTACCGTTCTAAGTAAAATGTAGTTAAGAACAATCCTTCCTACGCATGGGCCCTGGCTAAAATAGGATCGGCATAGTCCCCCCTTGGGGCATCAGAGGCCCAATCAATAAGAGCATAACGTTCCGCAGAACGTCAATGGCCGTCAGTAATCATGGGTAATCGTACCCGCATCTCCGGCGGAGCTCACGGGTTACAAAAGAAAAAGTGCATAGTAGCCTTTATGCTAAGGTATTGTCCTCCCCACCCAATGCCTACTATGTTATATCCACAACACAAAACCTCTATAATCGCTAAATCAAACTAGCATACAATTCTATTAGCGGTTAATCCTATCGTACGGCTTATACGTACTGGTGGCCAGCCAATCATGCACTGTAACACCCAATTTTTCAAATGAGGGCAATTTTAAAATTTTGTGATTATAATCATTTAATAATGATATTTAAACTATATTGTGATTTTTGTTGATTTTTAATCAATTTAAAACTATTTAAAATGTTGATTAGTGTTTTTGATGGTTAAATAGCTAAACCCTAGTTTTGCTAAGCCTAGAGACTAACCATGACCAAAGGAGCCTAGTCACGTGTTTAGAATTTTATATTACCAATTTTTAGCCTAAGGGTATTTTGGTCATTTTGACAATTTTGTGAAATTATAGTTTATATTAATTAAATATTGTGCTAGTCTTTTAGTGGAGCCTTAACCTAGAAGTTAACTAACCTAGATTAGTCATATGGTTGAAATTAGGGTTAGAACATTCCTACTAAGTGCCAAGGTTAGTAATATCTAGATATTATTAGGGAAGATATTTTCTTTTGAGATATTTGTGAAAAGAAGCCTTAACCAATAGGAAGCCTTGGAAATTGTTGGAGCAACCTCAACCACTCATCTAAAACCCTAACCCTAATGATTTCAACAGCCACACAAGACCCCCTCCCCTCCTATAAAGTCATATTAACAAAGCCTTGGCCTCTTTTACAAATCCTAGAAAAGCCCTACTTGTTCTTCCCTAAAACTCTCCCCATTAATCCAAATTGAGCCCAAATTGAGTCAAATCAATTGCATCGTCACCCCCAACAGTAGAGGATACTTGAGGGTGCCTGCTAGCAAGGATCGAGGACGGTTGAACCGGAGAAAATTGAAGAAGACATCGAATCGAGGCTCTTTACATTGAGATTCTAGCTCTCAATAGGTAAACCTATCTACACCCATTAAAATCATGATTTTTCTTCATAGATGCATTCATTTAGGGTTCCCCTAGGTGTAGCCCAAGTTTGGTAGGAGTTCGTGTCCATTTCGTGTCCGTATCGGACACGTATCTGTGTAATTGAATGGGTGTTTGATGAAATGCTTGAATGAAATGAATATTGTTAATTTTCAAAACTAATTACATGATTTTGTAGCCCTTGACATGCTGAACACAAAACCCTAGGACTGAGCACGTTTTTGAGCCGTGTCTGTGTCCAAATTGGACACGAACACGCTGCACAATACTGTCGTGCAGTGTCCTGCTGCTCGGGCGTCCTAGCGGACACGACACGGCGACTCAAGCCATGAAACTTGACACGCACGTTGTCCTAATGACTGACATGACACTTGTAAATTTTTTCGGCTTCTCGTTTAGTGTGCACGAAGAGATTAGACCTGCACTGATTTTGTACAGTATTGTGCACGCATTTTTGTGTCACTGATACGGATTAAAAATGACGACACGACACGACAATGACTCGACTCAGGCACTTGTATCCCTAGTCCTATACCTACCCTAGGGTTGGACACGAGCACGAGGCTCTAGGGTGGACACACGAGGCCCTAGGCTAGTCGACACATGTGCACGATGCTGCCTGTGCACAAATTGATACCCCTACTGACACTTGGATTTTGGACACTGTTGGACACATGGTGGACACGTATGTGTAGACACACCTAGATGGCACCTCTGCACACATGTTCCTACTTAATTTCGAGATTTTTGTGTCATTATTTTAGGTTTTCATTTGAATATTCGTGTGAACAATTGTTCCAAGTTTCCTTCACAGTTCGAATTGAGTTTTCATTTGAATGTTTAACTGAGACTAAATCTGAGAACCTATAAGTCCCATTCCTACTCTACACACACACATAAACTATCCTTAACTGAAATCTGAAATAGAAAACTGAGTTTTCAATCAACTGTCATGAGAGAGTGTATTGCATATCAGCCCTATTGTTGTTCAGGCCTTGAGCCATCTTTTGTACATTGCATTACCTACTGCACATTCAGGTATCAATGCATATTGCATTACATGAAATGCTTTTTACTGTCTTCCTGAAATTACACATGAGACACACACATATTTTTTTTAAACAGAAAACTGTTTTCCTAAGAATACAATGAGTTCTTATTACACACAAATACACATTGATTGTTACACAAATCTGAGTTTAACAAATAGAAATTTATATATATAATGTTTAACTGAGTTATGATTCTTGAATGTTATTTTTTTAACATTTGATTACCCATTTCCGAATTATGAGAACTGAGGTTCATTACCTCATGTGAACCTGAGAATTTGGATTGGGATGGCATGGGCTGTCATTGCACTTCCTAAACACTGTTAGACTGTTTTGAAATCCTGAGTTATCAATGAACACTGAGACTTACTACTGAGATGTACACACACATCTGTGCATGCCTCACCTAGTCCCCCTCTCTATCTCTTTATATATATGATGTATATATGTATGTAAGTATCTATATATATATTATAGGTATCTTCGTTATAGCTGATTTCATATGATATATCTATATGTGATGTTTTTCCTTTTGTTGTTGAGTTGGTAGGGTTGGCTATAAGGTTGGTTAAGGTATAGGTTGTGCTAGAATTTTAGTCTATAGTTGATATTGGTTAGAATAGCCTAGTATATGTTGTTTAGGTCTAGAGTTGGCCAATAGTTGGACCAAGGTTGTTAAGTATAAGTCCAAAACCCTAGATGTTGACTTGGGTTGACCTAGAGTTGACCAAGTTTGACTTTAACCTAGATTTGACTTAGAATCATATAGATTGCATCGTAGACCTTATTTACCTTATTTTAAACATATTATAACATATACTGCTCTATTTAGGACATTGTGACTCCGGTACAGACATCTGATATTTTATTACTCTTTTCAGAGTATCAGGAGAGTACATTCTCTGATAGTTCTCTCATTTATTTGTCAATTACTGTACTTCAGTTCTAGTTAGCTGTATATGATTCTCTGTTACAAACACGTATTATTATTTCTGAATCCATGTATGCGACACACATACTTACTCGTCGTACCTCTATTATTCGAATCACCATACGAATTACCATACGAATCACCATACGAATCACCATACGAATCACTATTCGAATCACCCTATTCGTATCTTCATATGTTGGTTGGACTTATATTCGTCTTATGTGCTGGATTATGGATTCATTTGTATTAGACTGGGCGGGGAAATACTTGATTAGACATGTGAACATTCCCACTATTCGAACCACCCCTGTGAATATATTCGAACGATAGCCATTCCACACCCGGCCAGGTGTGTGATGTGCCGGATTTACCCTTAGCCATTTACATGTCTTTCTAAGTATTTTAAAACACACTTGGAGAATTTATTCGAATCATTATTAGAACATCATGTGAATCACTATTCGTATCACCTTATTCGTATCACCTTATTTGATTCACCTTATTCGATTCACCTTATTAGAATAATGATTAGAATTACATTCGACTCATCTTATATTAGACTCACATTGGGATTACACTCGACTTATATTGTACCATCTGAACTCATTATGTTACTCTAGTTCAGCTAGATCTTATTTTTACAGTCTTCCTTACTATGTTTCTCTTCTTGTTTAGTTACCTTACTTTTATTGTACCTTAACTGCTTCTCTACTTCACTACCTGTATAAAACTGCCATATTCATCAATACAACTGTCTATAACTGCTTTATAGTTCTCTGTCATTTACTTGGAATTTCTTGATGAAATGTACTCGTTCCTGTCCTGACTGGACCTGTTGAAAATATTACATATGACTTCCCTGAGGACGTTTGCCCTACTTGCCTTGGAGCAGGAGATGACTTAGCTACCTATGGCCCCGACACTCAGGAGTGATTGGGAGACTAGCTAGTAGACTTGGTTTAGTTTTCATGTTTTAGAATTGGAATTGTAATAACTTGAGATACAAGTTTGTATTTGAGTTTGTTTGAGATATTATTATTTAGTAGTTTTTAAATGTTGTTGTTAGTCTTTAGTTATAAACTTCTGTGTTATCTTATCGTTCTTAGACTGTGATTGAGATTCATTATATCTATACTTGTCCTCTGTTCGAAGTTGAGATTTGACAAGTACATTATATAATTACGTGAGTTGTTGATTAGATAGTAACCTAGGACAGCGTTCTACCGCCGACACTGCGGCGTAGGCTGGACGTACCCACTTCTCGTGCCCTTACTCTAGGGTGCGGGTCGTGACACATTTTTAGTGGTGGCCCATGCAGGTCGAGTTTATGTATTGGTATTCGAACTAGAGTATCACTAAGCTTGCGATAGGAACTAAGAAATAGGCTTTAGTTGAGAGAGTACTCAATCACAGTTAGGTCTACTTGAGAAGATTCCTGGATGACCCTTGAGAATCTCATTTAAACTATCTTGAAATTCGATTCTGACAGTATCTGTCTATCTTCCTTGATTCATCGTTGAATTTGATTCTTGGTATTCCTTATTGACTTAATTTTCTACCAAGATAACATTATGGGCTAGGTTGCCTCTGTCATGGAATCTAGAGTCATTTACAGCCATATCAGCTGGTTGGGCGATGAGATAGAGTCTGATTTTGGATATATTTCTTGGGTGTGGGAATTTAAAGTTTTCGCAGCCAAGCTAGCGGCAATACGAAAATTTTAAAATACCATGATTCTAGAGGTATATACATTAGTTGTGGACTCTATGGATTATCGCAGCCATACTTGCTGGTGTGACGAGGATTCTGGTAACATGGTTCTGGATAGACGGGTATGATTATCAGATTTTAAAATAGATACCATATAGATGGTACCCTAGTATGATGGAATAGAATATCAGTGTGGATGATACTTGAGTATCATGGATTATATAGAGGGAGCTAGGTCACCTATAGCGCAGTACCGTGCCCCGCACCATCAGAGGGATATACCCCAGAGGAACAGTCGAGTAGACCGACGCTATGGGTGACGGGTTAGCAGGTCTGTCTTTCTTGTCCTTCTTTCACCTTCATGTGTGATTTCCATTAGTACCTGCCAGGATGTGTTTACGATATGCTAGATAGCGTAGTTGCCCTGTTCGAGACTGTGGAATCACGACCAGTAGGACTATGATTGCATATTATCTTTCGACCTTATTTGATTGGGGGTTTGACCTAGGAGGAGTACGATCATCTTAAATTTCGAGGACGAAATTCTTCTAAGGGGGGTAGACTTGTAACACCCAGTTTTCCAAATGAGGTTAATTTTGAAATTTTGTGATTATAATCATTTAATAATGATATTTAAACCATATTGTGATTTTTGGTGATTTTTAATCAATTTAAAACTATTTAAAATGTTGATTAGTGTTTTTAATGGTTAACTAGCTAAACCCTAGTTTTGCTAAGCCTAGAGACTAACCATGACCAAAGGAGCCTTGTCACGTGTTTAGAATTTTATATTACCAATTTTTAGCCTAAGGGTATTTTGGTCATTTTGACAATTTTGTGAAATTGTAGTTTATATTAATTAAATATTGTGCTAGTCTTTTAGTGGAGCCTTAACCTAGAAGTTAACCAACCTAGATTAGTCATGAGATTGAAATTAGGGTTAGAACATTCCTACTAAGTGCCAAGGTTAGTAATATCTAGATATTATTAGGGAAGATATTTTCTTTTGAGATATTTGTGAAAAGAAGCTTTAACCAATAAGAAGCCTTGGAAATTGTTGGAGTAACCTCAACCACTCATCTAAAACCCTAACCCTAATGATTTCAATAGCCACACAAGACCCCCCCTCCTATAAAGTCACATTAACAAAGCCTTGGCCTCTTTTACAAACCCTAGAAAAAGCCCTACTTGTTCTTCCCTAAAACTCTCTCCATTAATCCAAATTGAGCCCAAATTGAGTCAAATCAATTGCATCATCACCCCCAACAGTAGAGGATACTTGTGGGTGCCTGCTAGCAAGGATCGAGGATGGTTGAACCGGAGAAAATCGAAGAAGACATCGAATCGAGGCTCTTTACATTGAGATTCTAGCTCTCAATAGGTAAACCTATCTACACCCATTAAAATCATGATTTTTCTTCATAGATGCATTCATTTAGGGTTCCCCTAGGTGTAGCCCAAGTTTGGTAGGAGTTCGTGTCCATTTCGTGTCCGTATCGGACACGTATCGGTGTAATTAAATGGGTGTTTGATGAAATGCTTGAATGAAATGAATACTGTTAATTTTCAAAACTAATTACATGATTTTGTAGCCCTTGACATGCTGAACACAAAACCCTAGGACTGAGCACGTTTTTGAGCCGTGTCCGTGTCCAAATTGGACACGAACACGCTGCACGATACTGTCGTACAGTGTCCTGCTGCTCGGGCGTCCTAGCGGACACGACACGGCGACTCAAGCCATGAAACTTGACACGCACGTTGTCCTAATGACTGACACGACACTTGTAAATTTTCTCGGCTTCTCGTTTAGTGTGCACGAAGAGATTGGACCTGCACTGATTTTGTACAGTATTGTGCACGCATTTTTGTGTCACTGATACGGATTAAAAACGTCGACACGACACGACAATGACTCGACTCAGGCACTTGTATCCCTAGTCGTATACCTACCCTAGGGTTGGACACGAGCACGAGGCTCTAGGGTGGACACACGAGGCCCTAGGCTAGTCGACACATGTGTACGATGCTGCCTGTGCACAAATTGATACCCCTACTGACACTTAGATTTTGGACACTGTTGGACACATGGTGGACACGTATGTGTAGACACACCTAGATGGCACCTCTGCACACATGTTCCTACTTAATTTCGAGATTTTTGTGTCATTATTTTAGGTTTTCATTTGAATATTCGTGTGAACAATTGTTCCCAGTTTCCTTGACAGTTTGAATTGAGTTTTCATTTGAATGTTTAACTGAGACTAAATCTGAGAACCTATAAGTCCCATTCCTACTCTACACACACACACAAACTGTCCTTAACTGAGATCTGAAATAGAAAACTGAGTTCTCAATCAACTGTCATAAGAGAGTGTATTGCATATCAGCCCTATTGTTGTTCAGGCCTTGAGCCATCTTTTGTACATTGCATTACCTACTACACATTCAGGTATCAATGCATATTGCATTACATGAAATTCTTTTCACTGTCTTCCTGAAATTACACATGAGACACACACACATTTTTTTTAAACAGAAAATTGTTTTCCTAAGAATACAATGAGTTCTTATTACACACAAATACACATTGATTGTTACACAAATCTGAGTTTAACAAACAGAAATATATATATATAATGTTTAACTGAGTTATGATTCTTGAATGTTGTTTTTTTAACATTTGATTACCCATTTCTGAATTCTGAGAACTGAGGTTCATTACCTCATGTGAACCTGAGAATTTGGATTGGGATGGCATGGGCTGTCATTGCACTTTCTAAACACTGTTAGACTGTTTTGAAATCCTGAGTTATCAATGAACACTGAGACTTAATACCTGAGATGTACACACACATCTGAGCATGCCTCACCTAGTCCCCCTCTCTATCTCTTTATATATATGATGTATATATGTATGTAAGTATCTATATATATTATAGGTATCTTCCCTATAGCTGATTTCATATGATATATCTATATGTGATGTTTTTCCTTTTGTTGTTGAGTTGGTAGAGTTGGCTATAAGGTTGGTTTAAGGTATAGGTTGTGCTAGAATTTTAGTCTATAGTTGATATAGGTTAGAATAGCCTAGTGTATGTTGTTTAGGTCTAGAGTTGACCAATAGTTGGACCAAGGTTGTTAAGTATAAGTCCAAAACCCTAGATGTTGACTTGGGTTGACCCAGAGTTGACCAAGTTTGACTTTGACCTAGATTTGACTTGGAATCATGTAGATTGCATCGTAGACCTTATTTACCTTGTTTTAAACACATTATAACATATACTGCTCTATTTAGGACATTGTGACTCCGGTGCAGACATCTGATATTTTATTACTCTTTTCAGAGTATCAGGCGAGTACATTCTCTGATAGTTCTCTCATTTATTTGTCAATTACTGTACTTCAGTTCTAGTTAGCTGTATATGATTTTCTGTTACAAACACGTATTATTATTTCTGAATCCATGTATGCGACACACATACTTACTCGTCTTACCTCTATTATTCGAATCACCATACGAATTACCATACGAATCACCATACGAATCACCATACGAATCACTATTTGAATCACCCTATTCGTATCTTCATATGTTGGTTGGACTTGTATTCGTCTTATGTGCTGGATTATAGATTCATTTGTATTAGACTGGGCGGGGAAATACTTGATTAGACATGTGAACATTCCCACTATTCGAACCACCCCCTGTGAATATATTCGAACGATAGCCATTCCACACCCGGCCAGGCGTGTGATGTGCCGGATTTACCCTTAGCCGTTTACATGTCTATCTAAGTATTTTAAAACACACTTGGAGAATTTATTTGAATCATTATTAGAACATCATGTGAATCACTATTCGTATCACCTTATTCGTATCACCTTATTCGATTCACCTTATTAGAATAATGATTAGAATTACATTCGACTCATCTTATATTAGACTCACATTGGGATTACACTCGACTTATATTGTACCATCTGAACTCATTATGTTACTCTAGTTCAGCTAGATCTTATTTTTACAGTCTTCCTTGCTATGTTTCTCTTCTTGTTTAGTTACCTTACTTTCATTGTACCTTAACTGCTTCTCTACATCACTACCTGTATAAAACTGCCATATTCATCAATACAACTGTCTATAACTGCTTTATAGTTCTATGTCATTTACTTGGAATTTCTTGATGAAATGTACTCGTTTCTGTCCTGACTGGACCTGTTGAAAATATTACAGATGACTGCCCTGAGGACGTTTGCCCTACTTGCCTTGGAGCAGGAGATGACTTAGCTACCTATGGCCCTGACACTCAGGAGTGATTGGGAGACTAGCTAGTAGACTTGGTTTAGTTTTCATGTTTTAGAATTGGAATTGTAATAACTTGAGATACGAGTTTGTATTTGAGTTTGTTTGAGATATTATTATTTAGTAATTTTTAAATGTTGTTGTTAGTCTTTAGTTATAAACTTCTGTGTTACCTTATCGTTCTTAGACTGTGATTGAGATTCATTATATCTATACTTGTCCTCCGTTCAGAGTTGAGATTTGACAAGTACATTATATAATTGCGTGAGTTGTTGATTAGATAGTAACCTACTACAGCGTTCTACCGCCGACACTGCGGCGTAGGCTGGACGTACCCACTTCTCATGCCCTTACTCTAGGGTGCGGGTCGTGACACGCACGTCCGTGTTCTACATGCGACACACAACTTCGTGGTACAACGTGTCAAGGCCATGAATGCAACACATAAGATAGTCCCTTAAATCTAGGTTTAATGTGTAAGAAAAATAATACATAGCAGAAAATATAACTGAACAGTAAGTTCTAACAAGTTATGCCATGTATCACAGTTTATTTTGTATAAAGAAAATAATAAATAATGCATAAAATATGAGCTAAAATAAATAAACAGTAAATGGCAAGGTGTCTTGCCTGGTAGGACGCCTGGTGTACTGCAATGATCAATGTGGCACGAACTACGACTTCGGGTAACAACTACACAAGGTGATCTCTGATTGTGGCACGGTCAGTTCCATTGGGTCCAGAAGGGTCAAATTAGTTAGGCTCGACATAAGGTAAGTACAGAATTGGCAAGGGACTGAGAATATGATTTATCGTAGAAGAGGACGATAACCGAAGGAATTTAGCTAAATAAATATATATGATTTTAGAAAAATATCTACAATTTTGGAATCTAGATTTTATTAGTAAAATAAACTATTAGGAATTATACATTGAAAAATCGAAATCATTTTGGGCTAAACTCCAAGTCTTGTTAAATAATATTTTAGCTCAATTTATATTTTCAAACATAGTTAAAAATAATTATTTAAGGCAAACCTAACTTGAGTCAAAAACATCATTGGGTTTGCGGGTCAAAATATTTCTAAATAAATATTAAAAATCTCGAAAATTTATCTAGGGTTCTAAAACCATATTTTAAAATAAAGGCCAAGCCAAATATAATATTTGTATAAATGTGTATATATATTTTTAGAAGGAAATTTTAAAAAGCTTATTATACCTAATTATACAAAAACTAATTTCTAATAATAACTAAATTAATCATAATTCTTAGTCAATAATAAAAATATATATAAAATAATATTAATAATAATGACAATAATAATACATAGGGTACATGTGTACATATAATATTAACAGTAAAATAACTATTATTTTAGCAACTCAACACCAGCTGCACTAAAAAAACAAAAGGAAAAGGGAGAGAGAGAGAGGAAGTGTGAGAAGCCGAGAGAGGGAGCGAAGGTGAGGAGCGGGAGAGAGTGAGATGGAAGGAGAGGTGAGCGGAGACGAAGAGGGAAGAAGAGGGCAAAGGCTTCGGATAGGTAGAGGGCGCTGGGTCGGCACGCACGGGCGGCAGATTCGGACGACGGACGCAGGCGGCTAGGGCACGCCGGCGGCGGAGGAAAGGGGCACGGAGGAGGAGCTCTCAGGCGGCAAGGGGCGTACGGGCCTCCGGCACAGTGGCGAGCGCACAAGGCTCGACTGAGGCGCGGTGGAGAAAAGAGAAAGTGTAACCCCTCTTTCCGAAATTTTGATAATATATTATTATTTATTTAAATTAAATGGTGATTTTAATTTTTTATAAATAATTACTTAGTAATTATTACGGTAGATGACTTTAACCATGATAGAGTTTTGAAGTACAAGATGACTAGAAATCGTGGCACGGATAGTGCAGTGGCGTGCTTTGACTAGTGTATTAGCACTGGTAGGGAAGGTCGAGCCATAGTGATGTCCTAACTAGAAAAACCAGACCAAGTTACAAACTAACCCTTACCGAGGATCTATTTATTTATTAATTTTGTTATTGAGCTTTAGGGAACCCAATTGTACCGAATTAGTCCAGATATGAGCCAAGACAAGCCCAAGCCCATGTAGTCATGCGGGACGTCCATTGACATTCGTGTTGATGTATTTTGGTATGAGTGTGTTGTATTACGTTTTAATGTTTTAATGAATATTTCTAAATATTCATAATTTAAATGTTATAAATATCATTATTAATTGTTATTCAATGATATTGGTATAAAATAGGTCCTTGTACATTTTGAGATTTATAGACTGTACATAATAGTATATATACACCATTATTAATTTATTGAATTTCGTTATTATTATTATCATCATTATTTTACTATCAATGTTATTGAGGTTATTATTATATAATATTATTTTATTATTATTGGTTGTCAAATAAATGTTATATATATATATATATATATATATATATATATATATATATATATAACATTTATTTGACAACCAATAATAATAAGGCCGCCCTAGACTGAAAATAGATAATATATTAAATGTATGGAATATTAGAGTGTTAAATCTATATAAGATACATGTGCATATATTTTTTTTGATACATGTGCATATATATATATATATATATATATATATATATATATATATATATATATATATATATATATATATATATATATATATTAGGCTAAATAATAAATAGAACAAAACAACAACAACTAAAACCACACAGCAATGTAAAGCACCCGGGCCACAGCAAGTAAATCCCAGCCCGACCAAGACTGGCCAGCCAGTCCGGCCAATAGGCCCACAGGCCCACGTGAGCAAACCAAACAGGAAAGCATCCTAAACCAGCTGACCCGGCCCCGTTTGGCGACAGCAATCGTGTTATATATGTATACATTGAGAGATCGAGAATAACTCCCTAACCCTAACACCGCATCACCCTGGCGACCCCCCTGGCGCTACCTCACGCGGCCAATGGCCGACCACGATGCGCCGAAGGCACAGCACAAAGAGCGCACAGCAGCAGTAGACGTTGCATGCGAGGAAAACAAGACAGCAGCATAGGCTAGGTAACCCATGTTCTCCTTTCCTTTGCTCACTCGTTGTTTCATCATTTTGCGAGCTACGAAAGCCTATGCGTAGCCTATATAACCCCTACGTGACCCTTCAATTAGTTTCGATTATGGTTGAGCCGTCAGTTCAGAAATTCGACGCAATATCGAAGGAAAACATATCCCGAAAACGGAGTATAGAACAAGTCTTGAACCACAGTTGGAGGACCGATTCTGGTCAACCTGTTATCGCTTTAAACATTCTACCTTAACAAACTTCTAGACAACCTATACCACTCCAGAACCCTTTTTGTACTTTCAAAATTTATCGATTTTATGCAAAGAAAACGGATCCCCAATACCGACAAAAACCTGTTTTAAAAATAATAAAATCCTTCGATACGACGTACGTCCCGCCAATCCGGGCGACGTGGTCGCGAACCGAAAGTATTGAAAGGTGCGTAACGGCTTCATGGACGTGTGGACTTTGACGGAATTCAAATTGGTTGCGTGTCCGCGACGAATTTGATACGTATCCATCGAAATTTATCGTATCAACCTCTGTGCAAATTTTCTATTTACTTCGTACGCGCTCGTCAGATCGAGACAAAACTTACACCAACAGGACCGTATCATTTTTTGGTCCTGTATGCCAAGTTTGGTCCGATTCTGAGACAGTTGATCGGATCATCGTTTTGTGGGCCCTACGGTCCGATTCAACGGACAATTTTGTGCACGGCCTGCCAGAATCCAACTTAGGAGACACGGTTGGGTTCGTATCATCAAAATGAATTCATAGACATATAGTTTGACAACTTTAGAGACCACTGACTCTGATACGCTTTTTGGTGCAAAGCGGGTCCAACGGCGAACACCATTTTGATCCAAAATTATCGTTTTATCCCTGTATCCAGAATTGGACTTAAGGAGAGGCAATTCTAGCTAATTTGACTATTCTAATAATGTTGGTAATGTCTATTTCAGCATTTGAAGACTGTTGTACGAGTTTGACTATTGTTGCACACTGAGTGGTTTGGATTTTTGATTTCACCAGCACATGACCACAGACGAGTACAGTATATTGTCTGTTTTTCGATATTGATCTTCACTATATTTTATTGATTGTCCATTGATTATATAATTTTATATTCTATTATAAATTGTTGAGTCGGGAATGAGAAGTACCAAGGATGTGTGATCCAACCGTAGACATTGTTTATTTTCATGCAGTAGACCTCGTAGACATTGTTTATTTTCTGCAAGTAGACCTCGTAGACATTATTTATTTTCTACAAATAGACCTCGTAGACATTGTTTATTTTCTGCAAGTAGACCTCGTAGATATTGTTTAATTTCTGCAAGTAGACCTCGTAGATATTGTTTATTTTTCGTGCAAGTAGACCTCGTAGACCTCGCGGTGTAGTGTCCCAGAATGATCACATATCAAAGGTATTTCTAACGGTTGGGAAAGTATTTTTGTCCATTTATTTGCTATTGATTTTCAAAACATATAATTGATGTATAATCTCTGTTGTATAGTCATTTTCATTTATTGAACTACATTCGGTGTATTATACTCGTTCCATTCCAGACTGGAAACTAATATTTTTTAGCTTAACAGTGGCTTCACTTAGTATTGGAAGAAACGGGTGTACCTGTAGACGAAAATCTAGAGATTAGCTAGATAGATGAGTTGTATCATTTCAATATTTGTAAGAGTTTATATTTTTCTGCAAATGTAAACTTGGGAATATTGTAAATTAAATTAATTATTGTGAATGAGCATTATTTGTGATAACAAGCATTGTGGCTATACAGCATTCTACCGCCGACACTACGACGTAGGTTGGCTTGGACACGCATTCGTATCCCGAAAAGCGGGTGCGGGTCGTGACAGGAAGAGTGGAGGATCGGCTCTGTGCTCGCAGAGACGGGAAGAATAGGCGGTCGTCGTGGGCAACAATGAGCGGCCTGACGTGGTGGTCGTGCGTCCAAGAAAAGGAACGTGGGCTAGAGAAGGTCAGAGCGACGGGCAGCTGGCGGGGGCGCTCGCAGTTCGAAGCAGTCGCGGCTGGCCAGGCGGGGTGGCGACAGCGAGGAGGTCGGCGTTGCTGGCCGCGGTTTAAGGTGAGGTGGCGACGGAGGTTTTGTTTTATTTTTTTGGGGTTTTGGGTTTGGATATGCCGGCCACGGCGGGGGTGGCCGGTTGCGGTGGCGGTGGTTGTGGTTCGGGTGGTGGTGCTATAGTGATGGTGAGGGGGATCGAGGTTGTGGTGATGATGAAGTTGGTGGTTGTGTTGGTGGCAGCGATGTGCTGAGGAAGGAGGGGTTTGGCAGTGGCAGTGGCTGGCCACGTCATCGCTGGCCGAGGGTCATCGCGAAGGTGGTGGCGTTATACTGTTGGTGGTGGTGACATCGATGAACGGTAGGGGTTTGTGGAAGTCAGGGGGTCGGGTGAGTGGAAAAGGTGTTGCTGTAAAGTCGTGGTGGCCGCGATCGTGTGGAGATAGTCGAGATGGTTGGGTGGTTCTCGTTATGATGATGGTGGTTGCCTGGTCGGAGGGTTAGGGTCAGGGTCGGCCGAGCGAGGTGAGAATAGGTGGCTGTGATGATAGTCGAGGCGAGGAAGAGGTGGGCAGCCGGGGGATGGCCTGGTTAGGTTTAGGTTTTGGAAATTTTGGTTTGTGTCGGGGGTTTGTGTCCGGCGTGTCGAACACGAAGGGGTTGATGTATTTGTATCAAATTTTGACATATTGGAAGACACCCGGGGTCGGACCCGAGGCCGTCACGGCAGACACGGGAAGGAATGGACACCGACACGATGCACTCACTTTTGTAGTAGAATTTTGTGGAGAAAATACTATGGAGAAATAATGTGGAGGCTCCCCTATTTATAGGGTTGAGAGAATCCTAATTGGATAAGGAGTAGTCAATTAAATCCCCAATAGATAATTCATCTATTAATTTAAATCAAATTTAAATCGATTCAATCAACAACAATCCAAATCAAATTCCAATTTAAATCTAGATAATCGAAACTCAAATTAAATATAAATTCTATCTTTAAATTTAAACTATTTAAATCAAATCCATAAAATCAAATCGAGATTTAAATTACCACGATAATTTTAAAATATATTTTCCAAAAATACTAATAATAATAATTTTGAAAATAATAAATATTTTTAAATATCTTTTTGAATAATAAATATTAATATTAATAAATTTTGAAAAGGGAATTATATATATATATATATATATATATATATATATATATATATATATATATATATATATATATATATATATATATATATGAATTGAAATTCATGTACCTCATATGCAAGGAATATTTGCATAAAAATAGTTTTCTAAATTACCACTATTAAATAAGATAGCCTTTTATAAATAAATAAAAGTAATAAGTTTTGGTCATCCCGATACGATACTTTTCACAACCTTAAGTAGAATACAAATACAAATAATTATTATATATATTATTTTGAACTATAAAAATAGAAAAAATATTTTTCTAAAAATATGTACGCTCGCACATATTCGTACTCGTCGAGTAATTACGAAAAATAAAATTTCGCGCACGACGTACAATGCAACTATGTGACGTATAAATACAAAATAATAATCAGTACCAAATTTATAAAATAAAAAATATATCGTAGAAATTTAGGAGTTTTACACACAACCACAAACTTGAGAACTTATGTGCTACGATCACTACAACATATATGGGATACGATAGCATGCTGAGAACGCTGTAGAATGCCTATTATAGCGTATTATGCCCGCTATAAATGCCCCTGGTATAATTGTCCCATGTACAAGAACGCTATAAAGTTATAGCGTTCATGAACGCTATTAATGGATTATAGCATTCCCTGGCGCTATAGACATTTTATAGCATTTAAGAACGCTAAACCAACGTTATAGCCATTAAGAACACTATAGGAAAGTAATAGCATTCATGAACGCTATTGAGTTACTATAGCGTCCATGAATGCTATAGACTTGTTATAGCAGTGACAAATGCTATAGAGTTTACATAGCATTTATGAACGCTATTGTTTCTTAATAATGTTTGTTAACACTATAAGTTTTTCGATGCAAATTGGTTTTTATAGCGTTTCTTTCACGCTATTATATGTGCACCAATAGCATATCAGAATGCTATTACAGAATGCATTAGTGTAAAGAAACAATTCACATCGGAATAGTATTAAAGCACATCAAAATAGCATTGCAGATATACATAATGCCACAGATATCTATTGCATATATACACAGAATGCGGGTATTCAAAAATTTAAATGCTTCTCGACGAATCAATCACAGAATGAATTTCGAAATTCATTAATTTCACTGTCAAGAACATTCAAAATCCTTCATAATTTCTCCAAAATTAAACATTAACAGCGTAGTCAGCGTTAATTATTTTTATACATATATCCAAAATATTGCATATCCAAAATTTAGCTCGAACCCTTCGAGCCTATCCACACCAAAGCTCCTCAGAAATCCTCTTCCTTCATCCAACCTACACAAATATAGAAGAAAAACATTAGTGTTCCTGGTTAATAAACAAGCAGTTGAATTTATGAGTTAGCTATCAATAGAAAATTGCCTAAAATTATATGAGTTATAATCAACCAAACAACTGGAATCCATTGTCAGTTGAATTTATTTGTGATCCATTCATATCCATACATACTTAACAAGTCCACAACTTGTGGCAATGGAGGGCATTGACTCCAATTTATGAACTTTGATTGCAATTTTTGTAAGGAATATTCTTTACAAAAATACAGAAGAGCAGGTACAGATGAATACATGGAGACAATACGAAAACATACCCCTCCTATTAACTAATACTGCAGGGAGGAGCGCTCCATACCGCCGTGCTCGGCACGGCCATCAAGAACGTCCTCGGGAAGCCCAGATTCCTAAAGAAAAACAAAAATATAAATACAGAATAGCAGGTACAGATGAATACATGGAGACAATACGAAAACATACCCCTCCTATCAACTAATACTGGAGGGAGGAGCGCTCCCTTTCTTACCGCCGTGCTCGGCACGGCCATTAAGAACGTCCTCAGGAAGCCCAGATTCCTAAAGAAAAACATAAATACAAATACAGAAGAGCAGGTACAGATGAATACATGAGGTACCAAGTCAGTTGCCACCTACCAAATTCTTGTATCAATCTTCCAAATAGACCACCTTGATCAGTAAATGCTCGTTCTTCTATCATCAATCTGTCATATCCTGGTTGCTACATTTTCATAAAGTTGAGAAGAAATTTCAGTTCTTGATATCATTGTTTATATCATTGTTATATCATAATAAAGGCCTAAGAGTTGTTTCAATCAGATACCTAGTTCGTGGTTGCTTGAATGACTCCAATAGAAAGAGTGACGATCCAAGCGAGTCCGAATGCATGCGAAGAGCATACCCCACCAAGGCAGCTGCATGGCCTCCTTCCACACAAATGATAATAAAAGCAGGAAACCAACACTTTCTACTAATAGAATAAGGAACCACCGCTAAGGAACTTGTTTGTAGTTCTTCATCAGCCCGGCATGGATATATAGCTTCATATTTTTCATAGCCGACCTGCTTTTCCTCCACTTATCACTAAAGGATAGAGCCATATCATGTTAATCTCCACAAAAAAACTTTTTTATTATTCTACCAAATCACATTCTAATAACCTGAACCTTAATATAGAAATGATTAATCAATATGCCCACAATAGGGAAGTAGAAAAAAGAGAGGGAATAGTGGTGATGAGAGCCATTCAATTGACAGCTACATTATACTCAATGTATGTGACACCAAGAAGAATGATTAAACAAAACACTTGCTACATGCCTGTGAAACATTAGATCTTCGAATTTTTATATCCATACAATGTCATCATACAAGGAGAGATAAACTGGGTATCCTGTAAAATAAATTGATTTAACTGAATATTCCAATGAGAAATCCAAACATCACTACACCAATTCTATTTACACAACCTATACATTTATCCACTTCTTACATATTGCAAAATTGTACATTTCATGAATAATGGACAAGCCAAAATTAAACTGGTGATAGATTTGACTACTGAAGTATAAGAGATCCCATCGATAGCCCTTTAGTCGAGTCCTAAGTCTCTAATCTCATACTTCTTAGTATATGCTTGTTGTGTGCTACATGTTTATAAACTTTGGTGTGTGCTACATCGATAGCCAAAATTGCTCTAATTTGATGTGTGCTACATGTTTATAAACTTTGGTGTGTGCTACTCCATGTTTGATAAAAGGTTTTGGGTCAGGATGAAATGTGAGATGAAATAAATTTCTCTAATTATACTTATAACTACTCAAATAAAATATCTGACAAAGAAAAACTAATAACTGATGTGTGCTACTCTATTTTTCATCTAGCAGTTCCGATGTAGCGACTGAAACTAATATAAATATAAAGAGTTTAGTATTCTAGTTGACTGGCTTGAGTAAAGATGTCAAAATGTCTCACATGATCAAAGGGTGATGCAAACTAAATCCCCTTGTGGCAGCAGTGTTCTACACTAAAATAGGAAGAAGAAAAAGTAAAATAGGTGCCGTGTCCTTCCCTTGTCTTATCGATCTGTGTCCATGCAACATAGGGTGGTCTACTTCTACTTCTATCATCTTCTTTAACTCATTGCTTACTGCTCATCCTAACTCGTACATCAATAGATCTACGACGCACGTGACTAAACCACCTGATACAATTTTCTGCACTTGTCCATAATTGACCCATCTCCATCTTCAAACTAAACAAACAACTATAAATCTAATCTTATAAAGAAAACACCGAAATGATAAATTTTTAGCAAATTTTTAATTAGGTTCTTTAGCATAAAGAAGGGAATGGGAATAAAATTTCAAAGCAGGCATAGGAAAATGTAGAGCATTTGGAAATATTGATGCAACATACATAAACCTCCAGCTTTTGTTAAGACAAAAACAAAGTGTCCAAGCAAGGTCCTTTCTCTTCTACTCATGCTCTTGATCGACACATGGGTCAGAGAACACCTTATCCATGATTTACAAGTTGTATTTTACTGATTATAGAACTCGGGAATAGGCCTATCAGTGAGTTATAACTAAAATTATGTCGATCTTAACTTTCCAGCAATACAACAAACCAAAAAGTACAAGCGTCGGCTATTGCATCAGAATCATAGTGATGTTATTCGATCAAATTGAAGGAAAAAACAATATCAAGTGGAGTTTTGATTCTAAAGATATGGCAAAGCATCAGAATCCATAAAATTGATCCCGGTCGAAGGAAAAAATACCAGTCGAAGAAATAAAATACCAGTAGAAGAAAAAAACCCTAAGAATAATAAACAAAATCCCGATATCAAACAAATCTAGGTTTTGGAGTTCCAGAACCCTAATAATCGAAATCGATTGAGAGATACCAGCGAGCCGATAGCAACAAAAACCCTAATAATCAGAATCGATCGAGATATTACCAGTGAGCTGATAGTAGAAAAATTTCCTGCTCGACGGCGCCATGGCGACGACGTGGACAGTGAAGCCAGAGCCCCCACCGGTCATTATAGTGTTAGGGATTTTGTAGAAAAGGAAAAAATATGGGAATATTTGAATGACTGCTGCTTTTCTCTTCTTAAGGAAGCTAGAAAGATGCAAGACAGTTAATTAGAGGTGTTTGATTTGGGAATTGGGCCTAGCCCTTGGATGAGGATCCAAGGGACACAATTAAAAGTAAAAATTTGTGCGGCAATAGGAAAAAGGTTAAGTGGGAAACTAAAAGTGAAAATTTGTGGAAGGATTTTTAAGAGGGAAATGAAAAGTTGTATGAAAATTTAAATTTTAAAATTTTTGTTATCATCTTTTCTTTTTGCACAAATTTAGGATAAACGTTTTATTTTTATATTTAATTTATTTTATAAAAATTTATTTTCAAAAATTGGGTATATTTCAATAAATATTTTATACACAAAATATAATCATTATATCCCTTAAGAATATAATTTTTTATACTATTATTTTTTTCAAAAAATCTTTCTTATTTATTTATTATTTATTTATTATTTTTTTGCTTTTTTTTGAAAAAAGTTCATTAGTTTTTTTAAGAATGATTTTTTTAAAAAGATTTTTGTTGTTGTTTTTTCAGTTATTATTATTTTATTATTTTTACCTGAAATATGGGTCTTCAATTACAATGCACAAAAATGCATGTCGTAAATGAGTCCCTAATTACAATACGCAAAAATGCATGCCGTAAATGAGTATTCATTTTCAAATATAAGACATATCATTTTGTTATGGACGGTACCGATTTAATTTCTAAAAATCCAACAGACGGGATCGCCCGCTATCGAGAACGCTATAAATTATACAGAAAAATTGAATCGCTCGTATAACTTATTTTTTAATATAAAATAGAAAACTGTGTTGCTTTTTCCATGATTGGAACAGTAGATAGTTCAATTGTGAGCATTCGATTAACTCGGTTAACTGAACCGAATTATCAAATACCGAATTCAACCGAAAATCGAATAACAAAAATTGAAACCAACAGAAATATCCCGTACCGAACCAAACCGAACGGAATAAATCTGTTCGATTTTTAGTTTATTTGGTTTAACCAATATTTCAGTTTATTTATAATTTTTTGTTGTCAATATATATAGTAACTAAATGTACAGAGATATATTTCGTATATATATTACTAAATTTTCTTATTCGGATTACCTGGGAGAGGATTTTAGATAAAATTTTTGAAAGGTTAGTGGGATTAAACCGAAACCCAAAATCGAAACCGAATAAGAAATTTTAGTATTTTCGAAACCGAAATCGAAACAATTTTTTTTCAAACCGAACCGAATCTCTTATTCGGTTAGGTTCGGTTCGGATTTTGGTCCAAAAAACCGAATGATGCTCACCCTTAGACATACAGGCATAGCAATGTTCAAAAAAACTATACCTTTAACGGCATTCATAACACGCTATGTAAAGTTCTGTTAACAGTACTGCATAATGAGCTCTATTGATAATGACATTCTAATAGCAGGGAGGCTTCAACGCTATAGATAAACTGCTATTGTATGAACGTTTAATAGCACTTCAATATGAACGCTATAGATGATTATATTATAATAGCAGGGAGGCTCGAACGCTATAGATAAACTGCTATTGTATTCTATTTTAATAGCACTGCGGAAGGAACGCTATTGATGATGACATTCTATAGCAGGGAGGCTTGAACGCTATAGATAAACTGCTATTGTATGCCCTATTTGTTGTAGTGGATATGTATATGCTTAAGCTGTTGAGGTGTAATATCGGGTTTCAAAAATTAGATGAGAACCTAAGAGGTGTTTAGCATGGTGTTGGTGATCAATGGGGGCTTATCAAGAAAGTTCTTCATGAAGACTTGAGCAGAACATATGATTCAATTTGTCGAAAGAAAGATGAATGAGGGTGTGTTAGGTCTTTAAGATAAGATTATTGGCTCCATGACGATTGGTCGGTCTCCTTGTGGGACTTTTTCTATGGATCCAAGTTCAGCGCTAGGACGATTTTCGAAGTTTTTAGGAGCGACAACGGCTTTAGCAATTACATCTCTATTTTTCACAATTTGGAGGGAGATGTGGACCTACGATGGCGAGCACCGTGCATTGACATACTCTACTCGAGGATGCAGATGTACAAGGGAGCTTCATAACGAACATAATGTTGGGCAGGTTCGGGAGTTTGAATCGCTAGGGAACCGCATCATTCATTTGGTCGACACTACCAAGGTTAAGAAAGCTATTTGAAATAATAGTACTTTCCGATGGAAGATGAAAGTCGGGAGCACGCAGCTGAGACTTACGAAGAGGCTGGTGGTCATGGATTTCAGTCTTGATCGAGTCCCTGATCTCAAGAAGATCCTACTCATTCTAGAGATTCTACATAACAGTGAGCTTCGACATGGTAGATAAGAAGATCAAGATAACAAGAGATGTGGGATAGCCCGGTGGATATAGGGTTGATGATGACAAGGAGTAGGAAACTTTGACACAGAAAACATGCATGGAGTCCATTTGAGGAGTCATAGGGGCCAACATTATTTTATCAGTCTTGAAGGGGAGTTTTCTGTGTATCCAGATCGATGTTGAGGAGATTGGAGGAGTCTAGTTTTTATAGAGTTGATGGCAAAGGTTACGGAGTCGATGATGATGAAGCGGTCAATATTACCCAAAGAAGCAACACAAGTATACCAATTGCTCCAACCGGTATGCTAGGTTTTTTAGTGCAAAGTATGCAAAAAAATTGTGCTTACTCAGTATATAGTTGGCCAAACTAATATAACAGTTCGGGCGTACCCTACTTATCCTTAGTTGTTTCTTTATGTGATTTCAGTGGTCCAAATTGAGTCAACTTGGCTTAGTAATATAATTAGGCTTTAAGTCTTATAAATTGGAGGCTAAATAAATTTTCTTGAATATGCTCTTATAGGGTTAAGGAGGCTCCACCAAAATTCTACAAGAGATCCGTGCTCCTATAAGTCTTGCATCTCAAGAGAGAAGAAGGATTTGTGTCAGAGATTTGTCTACTTCGTCAAGGAGATTGTCTCCATATGACATTGGGCAAACATTGTTGTAAGAGCACTTTGCAAGGGTTAAGTTTATTTTACGTTCTCATTTGTAAAGACCATGGTTCGTATTACGTATTTTGGTATACGTGTACGTAATGTTGTCTCGTATTGCATGTCTCCTTGCATGGTTTATTTTGGTATTTCATTGCTTGGTTCATCTTGGTTCGGTTCAGCTTGTTGGGTTTGGCTTGGTTCGGTTTTGTTGTGAACCAACCCTACCTACCACCACCCTCATCATTTATTAACCCCAACCCCTTTCTCTCTTCTCATTTACTCATCTTCTTCCTTACCATTACTCTCTTCCACCTAACAGGAGCCTAGGCAAGTGCAGCTTGCTTCATTGAGGAACTCAAGTTTTATTGTTCTATTTTCTTCTCCACGAGATTCTGAGACACTTTAATACTTAGTTTTTTGATTTCCATGGTTCAATTTGTGTAGATCTAAGCTTATTATATTTTTAGATTTCTTGGGTTTTGATCTACTTAAAATTGTTATTTCCAAGTTTTGATGGCTCCATGTTGTAGGAAATTTGATTCTGCCCCATTTTGACCTATGGAAGTCCGGATATGGACCTTGGATGAAGGAGTTATGGAGCTTTGAAGCCATGGACTTCATGGCTCTGCTTCTCGGACAAGTGGGGAAGAAGTGCAGTATTTGACCGTATAGATTTCATACGACAAGTTTTCCTGGCCGCATGACAATAATTGCCGCATGGCAATACTGTCGCATGAACTCAATAGCCCGCTGCCACATATAACCCGTTTCTCGCAGTCGCATAAGGCCTCGACATGACCCAACCGTATGGCTCTGCTCTACCGCAGCCGCATAGACTCGCATTCTCCCAGCCGTGAACTCCCGCATCCTGCTGCCGCATGAAGTAATTTTTCCCAGCCGCATTAACTCAATAGCCCGCAGACGCATAGACTTGCATTCACCCAGCCGTGAACTCCCGCATCCCGCTGTCGCATGAAGTCATTTTTCCCCAGCCGCATGAACTCAATAGCCCGCTGCCGCATATGACTTGTTCCCTTTCAGCCGCATAAGCCTAACTCCCCTTGAGCCGTATGGCGTTGATCCTCCCCAGCTGCACGAGTTCTTCTCCGCTGTCGCATATGACTTGTTCTCTTTCGGGCACATAAGCCTAACTTCCCTTGAGCCGTATGGTGTTGATCCCCCCTGCTGCACGAGTTGTTCTACGCTGCCGCATATGACTTGTTCCCTTTCGGCCGCATAAGCCTAACTACCCTTGAGCCGCATGGCGTTGATTCTCCCCCAGCCGCATGAGTTGTTCCCCGCTGCCGTATATGGCCCCATTCCCCTTTCCAGCCGTATAAACTTGTTGCCTTCAACCGCATGCGCCCCGCGTCTTCAGCCGCATACGCCTGCGTTTCCTGAGTCGCATGAGACCCGCATCCTTAGCCGCATGAGCTTATATTCCCTTAGCTGCATGGCTCCTCCTATAGTTCTTGTCCTCTTTTATTATTATTATTATTATTATTATATTGGAATGTTACAGTATGCTTATGTTTCCTTTGAGAATGCTTGAACCATGTAGATTTTACATATGTTTCCAGAACACGATAGTGGCCTGCCGTGGCACACTCTTGACAAGTAAACCTGACATGATATACCTCGGTATGCTGCTACGACAGCCAACTCGACATGACAAGAATGAATGACATGGACACCGTAGACGATTGTGTTTGTACAAATAAACCAGTATTGTCGTGCATCATGTCTAGGACGGGGACCCCTGAATACCACGATCAGGGGTACCTACTTAATTGATTAAGGTTAATAACTAGAGAATCCAGTAGTCATGAAGAGATTTTCCAGCTACAGGCAATCCCGTTATCCGGGTGCCCTATCATGGGATTTGTAGCCTACCGTCGAGTAGGACACATTTCCAGCACACTGACATGTGTTGCAACCACCAAATTACTTAAGGGTACATACGATGGTCTACAGGGCTTATGGTTGCTGGAATAATCTCATTGCATCTTGCTAGTAACTAGGCCTGTGATAACCCTAGTTAGTTAAAGTATCAAGCCGTACTCTTTGCTTGGCCGTGATTGATTGGATGGAGTCTAGTCCTGATCCTATACAAGATTATGACATGACATGATTACTTATGCTTGCCTTAACAATAATGATCAGGGGGCCAGTTCTGTTCAGGCGAAGGGTTACAACCCCGGTCCTTATTTGGTTTAAGGGTTGTAAACTGGCTCCCGGAACAGTTCTGTGTCCTCTCTTCGTTTATTGTCTTATTGTACCCCATGTCAGGCTCGTCATGTTTTACCTTACTTTAATAGCATGATTATTTATGCTTGCCTTAACAATAATGATCAGGGGTCAAGTTCTGTTCAGGTGAAGGGTTACAACCCCGGTCCTTGTTTGGTTTAAGGGTTATAACCCGGCTCCCTGAACATTTCTGTGTCCTCTCTTCGTTTATTGTCTTATTACTTTACCAACAAGTAATTGAGACGTGTTTCTATTCAGGTGAAGGGTTACAACCCCAGTCATTGTTTGGTTTAAGGGTTGTGACCTGGCTACTTGAATAATTTTCTCGTACTTAATTTACTGTTGTTGTCCCTGTTACTATCAGTTTCTTTTAAAATTATCTTAAATATTCATTTATTGTACGCTGGTTTTAGTTCCTAAGTGAAGCCTCCTTTGTGGCACTTGCACTTTCTGAGATCTGACCCAGCAGGTTTTGTATGGCCAGATATCGGAGCAGCTCCAGGGGATCTACCTACCTTCCAGCCAGATGGTGACCACCAGGCGTAACCCTGGCAACGAGTGGGTTCATCTTTGGCACTTCCACTTTATTGTAAAAATATTCTTTTGAGGCGTTTAGCCGGCGAGCACGTGTTAGCTCGTATTGCACCTTATTTATTGTCTTCCTACGGGCTGTAACATGATTGACAAATCCTAGGGTTGATCATCTATGACTGAAACTCTTGCTAGTCTTGACATTTTGTACGACTAGCTTCATGATCATCCAAATATGTAATGTATGGGACGCCTTACTATTATATATTTGGTGTTCTGCCATCTTGTAAACTGTTATTGCTTGTTTGAGATTGAGACAATAGGCTTGTTCATGACCCTAAGAGACTGCTGGCTTGTAGTTAAACCCTCATGTATCTAGACAGCCGTGACCGTATAGCGAGATGGGTTGCACTTCAATATACGTAGCTGGCTATATTCGCCCCCGCTCTCCAGTATTCTGGTTCTGGGGCGTTACATCATTGTATTTGTATCTCCTTCTTAAGAGGTTGTAAGGGGATGATTATTGGGACAAGGAAGCCGACAGTTATTGGAATTGTAATCTTTAGATAAATAAAGGTTAGGACTTGTCCAAATGGCCATAGCCACCATATTTTGCATGTTTGGTCTGTGCCTAAATATTTGTAGAGGGATCATGTTTCGTATTTTCTTTGCGTGTCGACAATTTCCATTTTCGTTGTGTGCGTCTCTGAATCTCAAAAAAAGTGTTCAAGGAAAGTGTTACTGAACTAGTTTAATATATGTCGATAAAATAATATGATTTAGGTACTTATTGTTGCATGTCAATATACCAACTAGTATTGAAGTATTTGTACAATGTAATATAGTATAATAGCTACTAATAGTTATACTATGATAGTTCATCGCTATATATCTAGATACTATTGTTATTTTCAGGTTCAGATCTGAGATTCTTCAAGGAAGACTATGTCCGGTGCAAAAAAAGGATGCCTTCTCTCATATAAATTTTTTTTAATTTTTTCAGAAATTAAATTATCCAAAACTAACATTAATTAACTAAGGAAAATCATTCAAGTACAATATATTTCACTTGAGATATGAACTATCATTTATCCTGTAGTTATATTTTTAAGTTTTTTGAACAGTTTGGCCTACGGAATAGTGATTGTAACAAAGACAACTAAATATGGGTTAAAAGTTTAATTTTACTAACTCTTTTCCACATGTAGTTATATATAAATAAATATAAATATAAAATATATACATATAAAAAGGAATTTGGAGGTGTTGGGGCATAGTGAAAATAAATCCAAAAAATTAGAGAATACCTTAGAGAAAATTCACAACCACAACGACAATAATTTACGTAGTTCGGCCAAGATGCCTACTTCCATGGACGATGGTGATTCAGTTCCACTATAAAGAAGAAAAGGAATTACAATACCTCTCAACACTTCTCTCCTTGCTCTCAAAAAAATGCTCTATCACAAAGATAAAGAAAAAATCTCTCATACTTTTGTGTTGAACTTATTCAACAACTTTAGCTCTTATGTGTTGAACTTATTCAACAACTTTTACTCAGCATAATGAGATATCTCAAACAGAACCTATAGACCTCTTTATATAGCATGTCATGTGTCCATATATAAATCCAATCCTATGTAGGCTCAAAATCCAACTTATATAGGATTACCTTATATATGGTCGAAGTCAAAAAAAGGTCATGGACCTATTTTTGGACTTTTTTCTTTATATCTCCACATCGGCAAGAGTTTGCCACAAAATCGAGCCGACGCTTCTCCAGCGCACAGCTTCACCAGATCAACCACTCATCAATTCTACTCCTAAGGGCTCTCAAGCAATAGGTAGGAGTTAGAGCAAATCCAAGAAATGTTGGAACTTAGCTCCAGGAACAACCTTAATCAACATATCAGCGGGTTGCCCTTGGTATGCACTTCCCCAGTACAATGTCACCGTCTTCTACAACATCTCGTATGAAGTGGTAGCGAACATCAATATGCTTGGTCCTCGCATGATGGACTTGATTCTTTAAAAAGTGGATATCACACATGTTATCACAATGTACATCAACTACATCTTGCTTCATTTCCAAGTCATTTATCAAACTACGAAGCCATAGGCCTTCTTTCACTGCCTCTGTCACTGCCATATACTCTGCTTTCGAAGTCGATAAGGCAATTATAGCCAGCAATACAGACTTCCAACTGACTGGAGCATCATGTAAAATAAATACATATCCAGTAGTTGACCTGTGTCTATCCATATCACCAGCATAGTCTAAATCCACATATCCACTAACCTGACTAAAGTGTCCACCAAAGTGTAATCCCATATCAATGGTGCCCTTCAAGCACCTGAATATCAACTTCACAGCTTCCCAGTGCTTCTTCTCCAGATTAGCCATAAAGAGACTAACCACACTTACGGCTTGTACAATGTCTGTTCGAGTGCACACCATATCATACATTAAGCTGCCAACTGTACTCGCATAAGGAACATGAGCCATGTGCTCGTTCTTTTCACTTATAGTAGGTGATGTTGACCCAAATCACAGTCAACCAAATATTGACAAATTGACATTATGATATTTTTTATAATTTAATATGACACATCAAGACAGAACTGTCACGACCCGTACCCTAGAGTAAGGGCACGAGACGTGGGTACGTCCAGCCTACGCCGCAGTGTCGGCGGTAGAACGCTGTCCTAGGTCAATCATCTAACAATATAAAGGTACCTGTACAGTTTATACACTCCGAATGGAGGTAACATCACAACATGCAGTCTCAATCACATCTAAGGTAGAAGAATGAAAGATAGATAGATAGATAGATAGTAACTCAAAGAGAACAATAGCATAGATGAAATAAGTCTAAGTGTCTAGGATACATAACATCCAGAATGTCAACTCCTAATACAATAAGTCTAAGAGTCTATACATCTCCACATCTCAAAATACAACTCAGAATGTGAGACAAAATATAATGTAGAAAAGACTGTCTAGCTAACTGGTCTAGACTACTGGAGCAACATCCTCAGCTGCAGGTGGATCCTGCTGAGGGTCCTCAACACAAGTGTCATCTAGTCCTGCTCCATAATATGTAGTCACCCATGCCTCGTCCTTATCCTCTGTAATATTTTCAACAGGTCCAGTCAGGACAGGAACGAGCACAATACATCTCACACAGTTCATATCAGGTTAGAAAATACGATACAGGCAATAGAGTAAGATACATGAAATGCTGAAAGGAAATATACGCTGTAAAAGAGATAGTTGTAATGAAATATCTACAGTATATAGATAACTATAAGTGACTAGTGATGTAGAGTACAAGATAGGCATGTGAATGGCTAGAATTTATACATGATTACACTACTGAGTTTGCACATGATTACACTACTTTGAAATTATTCACATGTCCACTTCTACTCCCCCGTTTCCCCAATCAATACACAAGGATCTATACAAGTCACGTTATTATACATGATATCACATGGGGCCCATGAAAGGGTGCACATGATAGTATACATGAGGGCTCTGTGAACATGAGAGTACATGATCACATGAGTGCACATGCATGATGGAAGCACAGGAGTACATGATGAAAGTGAAACACACATAACATGAAGTACCCGATGCTCCCGAGGGGGATAACATCTCATGTAAAGATCCATATAGTACCAATCCGTGTTACCAACGTGACAGCATCAAGTAAAGTAATCTAGAGCGAGAAGTAAAGCCTGAACAAGTATGAAACAGTCAGAGAATGTACTCGCCTGCTGTATGAATGTCTGTAGAGAATATGCTGTCTGAGGAGAGGTGTCTGGCTCCTGATCAGAGCAACACAAGTCACAATGTGTTCTAAATAGTAAAAATGAAGTCCACTATGCATACTACATGATTCTAGGTCAATTTGGTCAAAAGTCAACTCTTGGTCAACTCTAAAGTCAAACTAGTCAAAGTTAGGTCAACACTAGTCAACTAGTTGTTTTAGGTCATTCCTAGTCAATTCTAGGTTAACTAGGTCAACTTTGACCTAAGGTTGACTTTGGTCAACCCTTAGTCAACAAGGGTCAACAAGTTGGGTTTTGGGCCATTAGGGTTAGCCCCAAGCCATAGGCTAATAATCTTGGCCATAGGCTAGTCATAGGGTTTCCATATAACCTATAACTAGAAGTCATACATATATATATATATATATATATATATATATATATATATATATATATATATATATATATATATATATATATATATATATATATACACTATCTATCCACTACCCAATATCAATATGTTAAAACTATATATATACAAAACCCACATACATATAATACACTATATATGACATAATGAGACCTAATACAAAAGTATACATATATATCATATATATGTATATACATATATATATATATAAACTTATATATATATACTCTATATATATATAGAGCGAAGTGAGAGGGACATAGAGTGAGAGAGGGAGAACAGGACAGTGAGAGAGAGGGGGACTGAACAGTAAGGGAGAGGGGGTGGTTCCTGGTTTCCTGGAACCAAATCCAGCCCCCAAACACACACACACACAGTACATATATACATATATATGTATATACACACACAACTACACCTATACACTACCATTTATCCCCAAAACTCACCCACACTCACATATACATATATACTACGTATATACATACTAAAATACCCTAATACAAAGTATAAAACATAATCAAAATCGATTTGAAAATCGATTTTGCAAAACTGGAAAATCCTAAAACCTGGAAACAGTGCACTGTGCACTCGAAACTGGGATAACCCGATTTACACACACTAAAACGAGCTAAGGCTCGATTCTAATGGTTGGTAACTGGTGCCCCATACATACCCTAGTGTCCTAGGTACCTGACACGACACCACGGCACGAATTCATGTGTCAAAACACACAAAATCCCCACTCGGGTAAATTCCTGATACGCAACGCGTGCACAGCGTCGTGCACGCATTCCACACGCTCGTGGACACACCACGAGACACGACACATCTCGTGGTCGTGCACACGTGTACGCCACGAATAGGGCTACACGCCCGTGTCATCACGAGACACCCAAGTGTCGTGTCCATGCGACACGACACGCTCAAAGTCGTCCCCGCGCGCGTGTGTGCTGACAGCGCGTGTCCAGTACGAGTCAAATTTCTTACTCGACACGACACGATGTGATACGAGACTTTGGGGGCATGTTCGCAGACATTGCCCCCGTGTCCGTGTCAAATATCACGTGTCCTAGGTGCCTGTGCAGTACGCACGAAGGATGGGGTAGCAGGGCATGCACGAGAGTCTCGTACAGTGGGTTTGTGTCCAATTTGGACACGGACACAGCACGAAAACGTGCTCAGTCCACTGGGTATGTGACCTACATGTCTAGGGCTTCACAAAAGTGTAATTTGTTCTACATTTTAACAAAAACAAATCCTATGTGGCATTTCAACAAACAAGGGTTTCTAGCTTAGGATACGTGTCCGATACGGACACCTAACCGACTCTAATTTCCACCAAATTTTACCCACAGTTATGGTAGTCCTATATGAATGCATTTATGAAGAAAAAACAGGATTTTAACTATATTTGAGGGAATTTACCTATTGGTGCAATCCAATAAAAATCAAAAAAGAGGGGGGTGTGTGTCCTTCAACTTTATGATATCCAAAGCCTCCAAATTCTTGATTGCTATCCTCCCTTAGTACCCTTGATGTTGTAGGGTCCCAATGCAAAAGACTAGAGTGAATTTGGAACAATATTGCTCAAGTTGTGTAGGTTTGAAGAAATGGGAATTTTGTGAGATTAAAATTCATGTAAATTTTCCATGAATTAATACAATGGGATTATATAGAAGTGTGGGCTGCTATGAGGGGTACCCTTGGCCGGCCATGGCATGGGGGGGTGTCCTTGCCCTTCCTTCATGGCTAAGGCATGGACTTTGTGTAAAGGGGTGAGATATTTGGAGTGGTTTAAGGAAAATATCAATAAAGGTAAACTAGATATTTATACCACTTTAACCCTTAACCAAAAATTCATCCTAAAGCTTCTAGGTTAGTGGCTAACCTCTAGATTAGGGTAGGATAGGCTAGGGACTAATCATGGAACTTAACCATGATTAAACAATATTAAAAATCACATAATCTCAAATAAAGTCTAGTAATTTACCAAAATACCCTTTTGGCCAAAATTCACTAATTTGATGTTCTAAGCCTATGGCTAAGCTCACATGGTCATCGCAACTTCTAGGTTAAGGAAAACTAGGGTTTTCACTAAGTTATACTAACCAAAATTACAAAGTCATAAGTCATGACTTAGCATGACTTAGAAGATGGTTCTAAGTACACTAAAATCACCATAAATCATATCATGCCCTATACACCATTAATAATTAATAAAAATAATAATTTTTCAAAAATCCCTAATTTCAGAAAATAGGGTGTTACAAGTCTACCCTCCTAACAATAATTTCGTCCTCGAAATTTAAAGACGAAACTGAAATTAATGAGAAGGATAGAAATCATACCTCAAGGTACAAATAGATAAGGGTATCGCTCGCGCATCTCATCCTCCCGTTCCCAGGTGGACTCTCCTGGAGAATGATGCCTCCATGCGACACGAACCAAAGGTATCGCCTGGTTCCTCAATGCCTTCTCCCGTCGATCCAGAATCTGAACAGGCTGCTCTGGATAACGAAGAGTATGACCCACCTCGATCTCGGAATGATCAAGTACATGGCTAGGATCTGCCACGTACCGTCTCAACTGCGACACGTGTAATACGTTGTAGACTCCTACCAATGCTGGTGGTAAGTCTAGCCTATAAGACATGTCACCGACTCTCCCGCTGATAACGAAAGGGCCGATGAAACGCGGGCTAAGCTTCCCACCTCCACCAAAACGTATCGTGCCACGTGTCGAAGATATCCTCAAGAATACCTGGTCTCCGACCTAAACACAAACAAGGTCTCAATTTAATTATGATAAACAAACATGATTAACAAAACACAAACAAGACAACCTAATTCTAATCCTATCTCTAAACTGTACCTCAAACTCCAAAGGTCTGCGGTAGCTATCGGCCCAGTGCCGATGTCTGTCCTGCGCCACACGAAGCCGATCTCTGATAAGCTTTACCTTCTCTGCTGCATCTATAACCATCTCAGGCCCCAATAAAACTCGCTCCCCAACATCATCCCAAGACAAGGGTGTACGACATCTACGCCCGTACAGTGCCTCAAAAGGGGACATCTCGATGCTGGCCTGAAAGCTGTTGTTATATGCAAACTCTACTAAGTGCAGGTGACTCTCCCAAGATCCTCCAAAGTCCAGGATATAAGTCCGCAACATGTCCTCCAGAGTCTGAATGGTCCGCTCTGACTGTCCGTCTGTCTGCGGGTGGTATGCGGTACTAAACTTGAGCTGAGTGCCCAAGCTAATATACAAGCTCCTTCAAAAATGTGAAGTGAAACGACTATCCCGGTCCGATACAATGCTCACTGGAATCCCATGAAGTCTGACTATCTACCTCATATACATCTCTGATAGCTTCTCGGTAGACAAACCCACTTTGAATGGCAAAAAGTGGGCCGATTTGGTCAACCTGTCGACGATAACCCCATTCGCATCCTTCCCTCCTGGAGTACGCGGCAATCCCGAAACGAAGTCCATCGTGATGTGCTTCCACTTCCACTCCGGAATGGGCAATGGCTGCAACAGTCCTCCTGGCCTCTGCCTCTTTGCCTTGACCTACTGGCAGATCAAACACCTGGCTACGAAGTGTGCTACCTCGCGCTTCATCCCACTCCACCATACATGCTCTCTCAGATCCCTATACATCTTGTTGGCTCCCGGATGTATCGAGTACTGAGAACGGTGGGCCTCCTGCATAACCTGCTCCCGAAAGTCTTCACTGGGCACACACAGTCTGGAACCGTGCCTCAATGCGCCATCCCCTGCAAGAGTGAACTCATCGTCCACAAATCCCTGTCTGACCTGCTCCCTGATGCATCGTAGAGAAACGTCATCGAACTGAGCCGACTTGATCCTATCAATCAAGTCCGACTAAATCTGGAGGCCCCACATCTGCATCTGCACTCCCGGCACAATCACCTCGATCCCAAGGCTCTCTAAGTCCGCTAACAAGTGACGATCCATCGTCAAGCACATAGCTGTCGGGTATCTGCTCAAAGCATCGGCAACTACGTTGGCCTTCCCTGGGTGATACTGCAGAAGAATATCAAAGTCCTTCATCAGCTCCAGCCATCTACGCTGCCTCATGTTCAGCTCCTTCTGCGTAAACACGTATTTCAAGCTCTTGTGGTCTGTGAATATCTCCACGCGCTCTCCAAACAAATAGTGTTTCCACAGCTTCAGAGCAAAGATAACTGCCGCCAACTCTAAATCATGGGTAGGGTAGTTCTTCTCATGGGGCCGTAACTGCCTGGAAGCATAGGCAATCACCTTCCCATGCTGCTGCAAGACACAACCCAAACCCTTCCCCGAGGCGTCACTGTAGATAGTGAACCCGCCTGATCCTGATGGCAATGTCAGAATCGGGGCTGTCGTCAACCGCTTCTTCAACTCATCGAAAGCGGCCTGACACTCCTCTGACCAGAGAAACTTTACGTCCTTCCGGGTCAGCCTAGACAACGGCTCTGCAACCCGAGAGAAATCCTGGACGAACCTCCTGTAGTAGCATGCCAATCCCAGAAAGCTCCTGATCTCTGCTACTGACGTCGGCGCTGCCCAAGCCTCAACTGCTGATATCTTCCTCGGGTCGACTGAGATCCCATCTCCAGTCACTACATGACCCAGGAAGTCAACTCTGTCAAGGAAGAACTCGCACTTTGAGAGCTTGCCGTAAAGCTGCTCCTGCCTGAGAGTCTCTAGGACCACTCTCAAGTGCTCCTCATGCTCCTCCTCGATCTTCGAGTACACCAGGATGTCGTCGATGAACACCACCACGAACTTATCGAAGTACTGGTGGAATACCTTGTTCATCAAGTTCATGAACACCACCGGAGCATTCGTCAACCCAAACGGCATCACCATAAACTCGAACTGGCCGTACCGCATCCTGAATGCCGTCTTCGGGATGTCCTCCCTCTTCACCTTTACCTGATGTTAGCCTGACCTCAGATCAATCTTCGAGAATACCCGAGCTCCGCTCAACTGATCGAAGAGATCATCGATCTGCGGCAGTTGATATCTGTTCTTGATCGTCAGACTGTTGAGTGCCCTGTAGTCGATACACATACGTACCGACCCATCCTTCTTCGGTACAAAGGGTACCGGTACACCCCAAGGTGAAGAACTAGAGCAGATGAAGCCTTTGTCCTGCAACTCATCCACCTGTTTCTTCAATTCTACCAGCTCGCTGTTGTTCACCTGATAGACATGCTGAGAAATGGGTTCCGCACCTGGAACCAAGTCTATCGAGAACTCAATGTCTCTGTCTGGTGGAAGCCCAGGCAATTCCTCTGGAAACATGTCCATGAACTCAGCAATCAATGGATGTGGGGCTGGCTGCTCCTCGACCGAAGCTCCACAGAAAACTCCGCAAGTCTGCTCTACCTGCCGTCGGGAATATACAAACTCTGGCTCTCCTGGCGCTCTGAACAGAACTCTACCCCCGCGACAATCTATGCTGGCATGGTGCATGCTCAACCAATCCATACCGAGTACAATATCGTAGTTCGGTAGTGGCATTACGAGCAAACACACATCCAACTCTCGGCCTCCCAAAACTACTCTCCGTCCCTTGCAAATATCACGAATGAGGATAATACCACCCCCGGTCGTAAGCTTGCAAGTCCTAGGCAACGATTCAGATATAACATGATGTCGAATCGCAAAAGATACTGATACAAAGCTATGGGAAGCCCCAGAATCGAACAATACATAAGCTGGAATAGAGTCGAGAAGAATAGAACCTGCTATCAGCTCTCTAGTAACCTCGGCATCGTCTGCTGCCATGGCATAGGATCGCCCCTGCTGTCCACCCCTGGCCTGATGCTGGTGCTGGGTGAACCTCTGTTGCTGAGTCGGCAAAGGTCCCTTCTGCTGCCCTGCCGGAGCCTTGGCTCCGCCTCCCTGAACTGGTCGTCCCGAAGACATGGGACACTTCCTCAGCTGGTGGTCTCCAGAACCACATAATAGACACCTGCCAAGCCTCTTTCTGCAGTCATTCCATCCATGACCCTGTTTCTTGCAGAAAGTGCAACTGACGACCTGCTGCCTGGGTGCCTGCTGCTGGTGCCTCGGCTGCTGCACCTGCTGGAACGGCCTCTGCTGCTGGAATGGCCTCTGCTGCTGGTACTAAAAATGAGGCCTCTTGGCCTGTCCTCCACTGCTGCCAGCTCCCTTGGTATCGTGGCCCCTCTTGAGCTTCAGCTCAAGATCATCCTCAGCCGCCATCGCTCCTGATAGGATCTCCTCAAAAGTGGCGTTCCTGTCACTCTTGGTCAAGGACTTGACCTCCTTGACCAAGCCCTTCCTGAACCTCCTCGCCTTCGCTGTCTCGCTAAGGCCCTCCACGAATCTGCTCAACCGATAAAACTCACCGGAATACTCCTCTACAGTCTGGTTCCCCTGAACCAGGTTCTCGAACTGGGTCTCCAATGCATCGACTGCCTGATCCGGGAAAAAATTCCCCTTGAAGAGCTCCTTAAAAGCTCTCCGCGTCTGCCCTGGAGTGCCTACTCTCGGGTCCGTCTGATACCAGGTACGGGCAAGATCCTGCATCTGGCTGGCTGCTGCCTCTATCTTGAGTCCGGCTGGTATCTCCGCCAGTCGGAAGATCTCCTCAAAAGTGCTCAATCCAATAATCAGCATAAAGAATCCCCTCTGTCCCCAAGAAGTCCCTGGGGTTCATCTTCTTGAAGTCCTGAATGCCCGGAATCCTCTGCTGTCGTGGCTGTCCCAATCCTCCCTGTGGCTGGACAGCCAACCTCTCCACCGTCGCTCTAGCCAGCTGATGGGCCTCATCTATGCCCCTGGTAAACTCTGCTGTCTGACGCTGCTGCTGGTGCTGCTGCGTCTCTAGAAAATGCTGGAAGTATGAAAACATCTGTGCAGCATCCACTAATCCAGATGGCATCGACGGCTGGAACTGCTGCAGGTGCTGCTGGTGCTGCTGGAACTGTGGCTGACGAAACTGTGGAGGAGGCATGTCTGGGGTAGCTGGGATGGTCCACCGAATAATTAGAGGTGCACCCCCAAATGTGGCATAAGCTCCCACATGAGCTGGAGTAAGGGGAGCTGTGGTCCCCGGGTCCTGGTGAGCTGGACGAGAGGTGGCAGACCTATCAGTGGTGTCACCTGGACCGAGACGCTGCGATCGTGTCTCCACCATCCTGAAGACAGATCAACAAGAAAATCAATACGGAGAAGAAACGATAGAGTCAAAGGAGACAGTTTATTTCAAAAGAAAGACAATATCAGCAAGAATTTAGATAGCAGGGATTTAGATAAGAGTTTTTCCTAATGTGATTGAGTACCCCAAAACTACATCCTATTTCCTACTGCAGGCTGTGGCGATACTCTAGTTCGAATACCACCACATAAACTGGACCTGCATGGGCCACCACTAAAAACGTGTCACGACCCGCACCCTAGAGTAAAGACACGAGACGTGGGTACGTCCAGCCTATGCCGCAGTGTCGGCGGTAGAACGCTGTCCTAGGTCAATCATCTAACAATATAAAGGTACCTGTACAGTTTATACACTCCGAATGGAGGTAACATCACAACATGCAGTCTCAATCACATCTAAGGTAGAAGAATGAAAGACAGATAGATAGATAGTAACTCAAAGAGAACAATAGCATAGATGAAATAAGTCTAAGTGTCTAGGATACATAACATCCAGAATGTCAACTCCTAATACAATAAGTCTACGAGTCTATACATCTCCACATCTCAAAATACAACTCAGAATGTGAGACAAAATATAATGTAGAAAAGACTGTCTAGCTAACTGGTCTAGACTACTGGAGCAACATCCTCTGCTGCAGGTGGATCCTGCTGAGGGTCCTCAACACAAGTGTCATCTAGTCCTGCTCCATAATATGTAGTCACCCATGCCTCGTCCTCATCCTCTGTAATATTTTCAACAGGTCCAGTCAGGACAGGAACGAGCATAATACATCTCACACAGTTCATATCAGGTTAGGAAATACGATACAGGCAATAGAGTAAGATACAGGAAATGCTGAAAGGAAATATACGCTGTAAAAGAGATAGCTGTAATAAAATATCTACTGTATATAGAGAACTATAAGTGACTAGTGATGTAGAGTACAAGATAGGCATGTGAATGGCTAGAATTTATACATGATTACACTACTGAGTTTGTACATGATTACACTACTTTGGAATTATTCACATGTCCACTTCTACTCCCCCGTTTCCCCAATCAATACACAAGGATCTGTACAAGTTACGTTATTATACATGATATCACATGGGGCCCATGAAAGGGTGCACATGATAATATACATGAGGGCTCTGTGAACATGAGAGTACATGATCACATGAGTGCACATGCATGATGGAAGCACAGGAGTATATGATGAAAGTGAAACACACATAACATGAAGTACCCGATGCTCCCGAGGGGGATAACATCTCATGTAAAGATCCATATAGTACCAATCCGTGTTACCAACATGACAGCATCAAGTAAAGTAATCTAGAGCGAGAAGTAAAGCCTGAACAAGTATGAAACGGTCAGAGAATGTACTCGCCTGCTGTATGAATGTCTGTAGAGAATATGCTGTCTGAGGAGAGGTGTCTGGCTCCTGATCAGAGCAACACAAGTCACAATGTGTTCTAAATAGTAAAAATGAAGTCTACTATGCATACTACATGATTCTAGGTCAATTTGGTTAAACGTCAACTCTTGGTCAACTCTAAAGTCAAACTAGTCAAAGTTAGGTCAACACTAGTCAAAGTTAGGTCAACACTAGTCAACTAGTTGTTTTAGGTCATTCCTAGGCAATTCTAGGTTAACTAGGTCAACTTTGACCTAAGGTTGACTTTGGTCAACCCTTAGTCAACAAGGGTCAACAAGTTGGGTTTTGGGCCATTAGGGTTAGCCCCAAGCCATAGGCTAATAATCTTGGCCATAGGCTAGTCATAGGGTTTCCATATAACCTATAACTAGAAGTCATACATATATATATATATATATATATATATATATATATATATATATATACACTATCTATCCACTACCCAAACACACACACACACAGTACATATATACATATATATGTATATACACACACAACTACACCTATACACTACCATTTATCCCCAAAACTCACCCACACTCACATATACATATATACTACGTATATACATACTAAAATACACTAATACAAAGTATAAAACATAATCAAAATCGATTTGAAAATCGATTTTGCAAAACTGGAAAATCCTAAAACCTGGAAACAGTGCACTGTGCACTCGAAACTGGGATAACCCGATTTACACACACTAAAACGAGCTAAGGCTCGATTCTAATGGTTGGTAACTGGTGCCCCATACATACCCTAGTGTCCTAGGTACCTGACACGACACCACGACACGAATTCATGTGTCAAAACACACAAAATCCCCACTCGGGTAAATTCCTGATACGCAACGCGTGCACAGCATCGTGCACGCGTTCCACACGCTCGTAGACACACCACGAGACATGACATGTCTCGTGGTCGTGCACACGTGTACGCCACGAATAGGGCTACACGCCCGTGTCATCACGAGACACCCAAGTGTCATGTCCATGCGACACGACACACTCAAAGTCGCCCCCGCGCGCGTGTGTGCTGACAGCGCGTGTCCAGTACGAGTGAGATTTCTCACTCGACACGACACGACGTAACACGAGACTTTGGGGGCATGTTCGCAGACATTGCCCCCGTGTCCGTGTCAAATATCACGTGTCCTAGGTGCCTGTGCAGTACGCACGAAGGATGGGGTAGCAGGGCATGCACGAGAGTCTCGTGCAGTGGGTTCGTGTCCAATTTGGACACGGACACAGCAAGAAAACGTGCTCAGTCCACTGGGTATGTGACCTACATGTCTAGGGCTTCACAAAAGTGTAATTTGTTCTACATTTTAATAAAAATAAATCCTATATGGCATTTCAACAAACAAGGGTTTCTAGCTTAGAATACGTGTCCGATACGGACACCTAACCGACTCTAATTTCCACCAAATTTTACCCACAGTTATGGTAGTCCTATATGAATGCATTTATGAAGAAAAAACAGGATTTTAACTATGTTTGAGGGAATTTACCTATTGGTGCAATCCAATGAAAATCAAAGAAGAGGGAGGGGGTGTGTGTCCTTCAACTTGATGATATCCAAAGCCTCCAAATTCTTGATTGCTATCCTCCCTTAGTACCCTTGATGTTGTAGGGTCCCAATACAAAAGACTAGAGTGAATTTGGAACAATATTGCTCAAGTTGTGTAGGTTTGAAGAAATGGAAATTTTGTGAGATTAAAATTCATGTAAATTTTCCATGAATTAATACAATGGGATTATATAGAAGTGTGGGATGCTAGGGGGGTACCCTTGGCCGGCCATGGCATGGGGGGGTGTCCTTGCCCTTCCTTCATGGCTAAGGCATGGACTTTGTGTAAAGGGGTGAGATATTTGGAGTGGTTTAAGGAAAATATCAATAAAGGTAAACTAGATATTTATACCACTTTAACCCTTAACCAAAAATTCATCCTAAAGCTTCTAGGTTAGTGGCTAACCTCTAGATTAGGGTAGGATAGGCTAGGGACTAATCATGGAACTTAACCATGATTAAACAATATTAAAAGTCACATAATCTCAAATAAAGTCTAGTAATTTACCAAAATACCCTTTTGGCCAAAAGTCACTAATTTGATGTTCTAAGCCTATGGCTAAGCTCACATGGTCATGGCAACTTCTAGGTTAAGGAAAACTAGGGTTTTCACTAAGTTATACTAACCAAAATCACAAAGTCATAAGTCATGACTTAGCATGACTTAGAAGATGGTTCTAAGTACACTAAAATCACCATAAATCATATCATGCCCTATACACCATTAATAATTAATAAAAATAATAATTTTTCAAAAATCCCTAATTTCAGAAAACAGGGTGTTACAAGAACTCAGTGCAAGACGGACGTCGGCTCTCTCATGCAGCGTACTCGATTTTAGAGTATGTATTATTTTATATTTATTGAGTCTAGCTAAATATAAACTGAGTAGCACTGGATATTTTAGGCTTAAACCTTATCCCCAAACAAAACCAAAAGCTCCACCAAACCAAAACTAGCCCACATAGGCACATTGAACTTTCTGTCAGCATGGAGACAGAGTTAGGGCCGAACTCTGCCTCCTCACAGAGTTTGGGCCGAATTTTGTCCCCTAAATTATAGGACCCTAATTTTTAGGATTTTCTGTATGCTAGTTGTCCAACGGCTAAAATTTGAATTTTTTACACAGAATTCTGGCTGAATTCTGCCTATTCCAACTAGTATAAATAGGCCTTGAATTCTTTCTTTTTCAATCATCCAATTATCTTCTATTTTCTTCTCCATAAACCTTATACAAGCCTTAACCTTCTCATCTACTAGCCACAAGCTTCCTAAGCCTAAAAGTGCTCAGTGCTATTCAGTTAGGAGTTTGTACAAGAGTCAAGAAAGTCGCTTGAAAAATTTCAAGCATCGCCACATCGATCTTTATAAAAAGTTGACGTGCTCTTCTGAAGAAAATGCACGGGGTGTAACTACTATTTCATAAATAGTAGATTTAATCCTCAGCTAGAGTTCTTAGGCCTGGAGTAGTCCTCCACGAGGGAAAGCAAGTTAAAAATGACTGTGTTTGCGTATGCTCTCTTGATCTTTTTATTTTCGCATTTACTACTCTGATTATTTACTGTTGGTGAAAAGATTTAAATTTTTATTTGGCTACTATTGTTATAAACTCTATTTACCCCCTCTAGAGTTGCCTACCTGCTCTTCAATTTGTATCAGAGCTCTGTTCTCTTAACAAGGACTAACATCCTAGAGCTGATCCATGGCAACCACACAACCTATGTTTTTCAACCATACTGAGGGACAGTCCACTCATAGGACACCCCTATTTGATGGAACCAACTACACCTATTGGAAAACTAGGATGAGTTTCTATCTCAAGTCTCTAGACTTTGACCTGTGGACCATTGTCACCGATGGTTACAAAAAGGCCGTCAGAATAGTTGTCGAGGGAGATCTCATCGAAAAACCCAACGACAAATATTCTGACGAGGAAAAAAAATAGGCGAGTCTAGATGCTAGAGCTATTAAAGCTCTTTTCTGTACAATAGACATGAATAAATTTAACAGGGTCTCGACATGCACCACCTCACACGAAGTATAGAAGCTTCTGGAAGTGATGCATGAAGGAACCACTCAAGTCAAGGAATCTAAGATTAGTCGTCTAACTCAAAAATACGAGGCGTTCAAGATGAAGCCGAATGAGATGATCACCCAAATGTTCACCAGGTTCATTGACGTCATCAATCCTCTGTCATCTCTTGGCAAACAATACTCCAATCATGAGAAGATCCGCAAGTTACTTAGGGGGCTACCGAAGATCTGGAACCCTAAGGTAACAGCAATTATAGAAGGCAATGATCTCACCAAAATGTCTATGAAAACTTTGATGGAAAACTGATGACCCACGAGCTCGACCTCAAAGACTTCGACGAACCTGCTCCAAATGCAAAAGAGATTGCCCTAAAAGCTCATCGTCAAAGGGCTGATCCTGAAGAGACTGATGGTAAAAATTCAGAAGGTGATGATCAAGCGCTTCTTGTCCGCAACTTCAAGAAGTTCCTTCGTTTCAATCGAAGGAAGAAGGAACAACAAGAAGACGATGAGAAAGAACCAACTTGTTACGGCTGCAAAAAGAAGGGTAACCAATATGAGAAGCCCTACAAGAAGTCTTCTTCGAAAAAGTATGCCAACAGTAGCATTTGGCACGAAAGCGAAGCCAGTGAATCTGTGGAAGAAGATGACTCTCCTCGAGACACTGCTAATGTCTGTCTAATGGTAACATCCGAGAAGGTAACTTGCGAAACTCTTGATGACTTTACATTTGATGAACTTGGCGATGCCTTTAATGACTGACTAAATGATCACAAGAAAGTCATTAGTAAATATAAGCATGCCAAGGAGAAAATTAAAGAGGTATCCAAGCTTAAATTAAGCTTGATAATGTTAGAGACACTCCACCCACGGAAGTAACTGATGAGGTGTCCATGCTTAAATTAAGCTTACATGATGCCGAAGCACTTATTGAGAAGCAAACACGCGACATCTCAGCACTCAACAAAGAGCTTGCTGAAGAAAAGAACAAACACAAGATCTTTATTGCTAAGATTGATGGTCTGAATGCTAAGTGTAATGAACTGAATGTTGTCTCTAAGAAATTAGAGATCAGATTGGGAAAACAGGTTGTTCAACCTCAAACCCAATCACATAGTCAGAAAACACACAAAAAATACCAGACCACTCATAACAGCAAAATACGTCACCCACATGCAGCACATAACCATGCTTATATATATACATATTCCCATGCAGCACGTAAACCATATGTACGTTGACATCATTCTCATTCTACTCATAACGATTATCCTGCTGCTACATATAGTCACTATCCTGCTATTCACCATACTACACATAGTCATAACTATTATCCTGCTGCTACATATAGTCACTATCCTGCTGTTCCACATAACTATCACCATACTGCATATCGACATCACTATCAACCTGCTCCTAACACAAATAGGCATGCTACTTGCACATACTGTAGATTACATGGTCATATCTCACCACAGTATAGAATTAGGAAATTAGTTGATATTAATCTATATGCATGGGTACCGAAGACTAATATTTCAGAACCCACAAGAACTTGGGTACCAAAGGTCACATCTACTCGTGATGTAGGTAGACCTTCCTCCCTCAACTAAAAGCAAGTGGATTCTCGATAGTGGATGCTCGTGACATATGACGGGAGATACAAATATTTTCGCATCACTATCGATGAAGAGGGAAGGATATGTATCCTTCGGTAACAAGTTTAAGGACTACATTATAGATAATGGTACTATTGGTTATCCTCCTTCTCCTGTAATAAAGGATATCTGCTTAGTGGCCGAGTTAAAGCATAACCTACTCAGCATAAGTCATCTTGCTGATCATGGATATGATATTAACTTTGGAAAGGATAAATGCTATATTTATGATAGGTCAACGGAAGACATTGTTTTTGAAGGGATAAGAGAAGACAACATTTATATTTTCTATCTATCTAGAAATACTAACGATGCAGGAAGATGCCTCTACGCCCACAAGGATGAAAGACTGTTGTAGCATCAGTGTCTTGGTCATGCCAATATGGATACTATATCCAGGCTATCGACAAAGAAGCTAGTAAGAGGTCTGCTCGACATCACGTTCAAGAAGGACATGGTATGTGCCGAATGTGAACTGAATAAGGCAATCAAATTTTCATTTAAATCCATAAACACTGTAAGTACGACTAGACCCTTGCAATTACTGCAAATGGACTTATTTGGTCCCAGTAGAGTAGCCAGTCTTGGTAGAAAACTCTATGCTTTTGTTATTGTAGATGATTTTTCAAGATTTACTTGCGTTTTCTTCCTTTCAAACAAAAGTGATGCTATTTCAGTTTTCAAAATTTTTGCCAAAAAGGTCCAAAATAAAAAATGGCTACATGATTACTCGAATCCGAAGTGATCATGGAGGCAAATTCGAAAATTCTGATTTTGAAAAGTTTTACGAAACAAATAGTTTTGATCATGAGTTTTCTTGTCCTAGAACTCTTCAACAAAATGGTGTTGTGGAACGGAAGAATAGGACTCTTGGCGATATGGCTATAGTCATGTTGAATAAATTTTTACTTCTGAAATATTTTGGGCAGAAGCTGTCAGTACATCGTGCCATGTTTTAAATAGGGTGCTTATTCGACCTATTTCGAAGAAAATACCCTATGAACTTTGTTTTGGTAGGACTCCTAATGTCTCTTATTTTAGAGTGTTCGGTTATCGTTGTTTTATCTTAAATACCAAAGACAACTTAGGTAAGTTTGATGCCAAAGCTGACGATGGTATTTTTCTTGGCTATGTTGCCAAGAGTAAAGGATATAGAGTGTTCAACAAACGTTCAATGATTGTAGAAGAATCTACTAATGTGTCTTTTGATGAGAAAAATAGTACAGCGGCTATCCCCGACGATGATGTTGAACCATCAACTTCCACATCGACGAATACTACCCTTGCAACCAATTCTCTGGAGGGCTTGCCAAAGAAGTTCGAGATCAAGACATCACACCCAGAAAACTTGTTAATAGGTGAGGTATCACGCGGAGTAAGTACTCGATCATCGTTAAGAGATTCTATTAATAGCACTGCTTTCATTTCGCAAATTGAGCCTAAAACTGTTTTAGAAGCTTTTAATGATGAATTTTGGATTTTTGCTATTCAAGAAGAACTCAACCAATTCGAAAGAAGCCAGGTCTGGAAACTTGTTCCTAAACCAGCTAACCATTCGATTATTGGTACTAAATGGGTTTTTCGTAATAAAGTAAATGAAGATGGTTTAGTCACTCGCAACAAAGCTCATCTAGTAGCTCAAGGATACAACCAAGAGGAAGGTATCGACTACGATGAGACGTATGCTCTTGTTGCAAGACTTGAATCCACTTGGATGCTTTGTGCCTTTGCAAACTTTTAGAATTTTAAACTTTTCCAAACGGATGTCAAAAGTGCTTTTTTGAATGGTTTTATTAATGAGAAAGTTTTTGTAAAACAACCCCTTGGTTTTGAAAATCACAAATTTTTCAACCACGTTTTCAAGCTTAAGAAAGCGCTATACGGCCTCAAACAAGCCCCCAGAGCTTAGTATGAACGCCTAAGCAATTTCTTACTAGATAAAGGTTTTTCAAAAGGGAAGATTTACGCTACACTTTTTATCAAAAGTTTTTAAGACACCATTCTTTTAGTTCAAATTTATGTTGATGATATCATATTTGGGTCCACTAATGAAAATCTATGCCAAAATTTTGCTAAGTGTATGCAGAACGAATTTGAGATGAGCATGATGGGGGAGCTCACCTACTTCCTTGGATTGTAAGTCAAACAAACTTCGCAAGGAACATTCATCAGCCAGTCAAAATACACGAAGGATATGCTGAAGAAGTTTGATCTTGACAACGTCAAACCAATCAGCACTCTCATGGCTACTACGACCAAGCTGGAACCTGATGAAAGTGGCAAACCTGTTGACCAACGTAAGTATCAAGGTATGATTGGTAGTCTACTTTACCTAACTGCTAGTCATCCCGTTATCATGTTTAGTGTTTGTCTGTGTGCTCGCTATCAAGCTAGTCCTAAGGAATCACACATGTCCGCCGTTAAGCGTATCTTTCGATACTTTAAGGGTACTATTACAGTAGGCTTGTGGTATCCCAAATCCACATCCTTTGACCTAATTGGTTATTCGGATGCTGATTTTACGGGATGCAAAGTCGACCATAAAAGTACAAGCGGCACGTGTCATTTATTAGGCAAGGCTCTAGTCTCATGGTTTAGCAAGTAGCAGAATTCTGTCGTACTATCCACAACAGAAGCTGAATACATCGCAGCTGGTCGTTGTTGTGCACAAATTCTGTGGATGAAGCAAACCCTTACAGACTAAAACCTATTTTTTATGTATATTCCTATATTTTGTGATAACACTAGTGCTATCAACCTTACTAAGAATCCTAAATGTCACTCACGTACGAAACACATTGAAATTTGTCACCATTTTCTGCGTAATCATCAACAACAGGGCACTAAAAATTTAGAACTTATTGACACGGATCATCAGCTGGCAGATTTTTTTATAAAACTACTATCCGAAGAATGATTCAACTTTCTCTGTTGTGAATTAGGAATTTTGGATGAAACGGTTATTCATTAAATTGGCCTGCATAAATATCGATTATGTCATGTTTCCTTATGATGACTTTGCTATGGGTACAAGCCGAAAGGGTCCTTCTGACAACAAGGCGTAAAAGCCTAAGCGACACGGTACACTAGTCTTCGGACTACCGCTAGCTGGGATCCGACCCCTACAGCTACCCCATGGCAGTTTCCTCGTAATGATTTGTGTCATAAATCCTTGCTTATTACATGGTTCATTTTCATTTATAACTTGCTTAATTCAAATTTTCTAACTTCATTTACATTTATTCTATTCAATTTACGTTTGCAATTTTCTAACATGGCTATTTACATTTGCAATTTTTCAATTTTTCTCCAACTTGGCAATTTTTTAAACTATTTTCAGTTCTGGTCCCAGAACCCAGAACTCGGGCCGAACTCTGCCTCACACAGAGTTCGGGCCGAGTTCGGTCTTCTGTTTTCAGAACTCCCAGTTGCTCTCAGCCATCTACCTTTTTTGATCCAATGGTCCAGGATCAACCCGACTAGCCGAACCTCCTTACATATTTTTTGGGTTCTCTCTCTCTCTCCTCTCCATTGCCTCCTCTAAAACCTCTCCAACTTCATCCTCTCCAAACCCTAACCCTAGAATTCTCTATCTAGTGTGGTTTTCTTCCCCAAACTCAAGGAGCATAGCTTGTGCATCATTCTCTTCCATATTCTACTAATCTCTTGAGGTATAACTCTCTATTTTTCTCCATCTCAAATTTCAAATTTCTATCATTCTCAATGGCACCTAGGTTGTTCAATAGAGGAAAAAGGGCTAGAACCGAGGATGCCTCCTCATCTAACCCTCCTCCTCAAGTTGTTCAACATATTCATCTACTTTTCAATCCACCACCACCTAATGACCCCAACACGTTCAATGACCGAATTTTTGTTTCATTGGAAGCCTCCAATGAATGGTTCAATGACTTTGTCATGACCCGCACCCTAGAGTAAGGACACGAGAAGTGGGTACGTCCAGCCTACGCCGCAGTGTCGACGATAGAACGCTGTTCTAGGTCAATCATCTAACAATATAAGGTACCTGTACAGTATATACACTCCGAATGGAGGTGACATAGCAGAATACAGTCTCAATCACATCTAAGGCAGAAAACGATAAGATAGATAGATATGAAATGAATCCACAAGGAGATACAAACAGATAGAAGTCTAAGTGTCTAAGATAACACAAATCCAAAAAACATCCCAAATCTTAAATACAGTAATCCATAGAGTATAAATAAGTACAACTAAAACTACTCTAAACTAATGGTGTGTCATCTACTGCTAAGGGGTCCTGCTGCTGATCCAGGTCATAGCAATCCTCTAGGGTAGTCCCATAATAGGTGGTACAGAGCGTCTCGTCCTCATCCTCTGTAATATTTTCAACAGGTCCAGTCAGGACAGGAACAAATACATATCTCTAATACAGTTCATATAATGGCATGATATAAAAGACAAGCAATAGAGTAAGATACAGGAAATGCTGGAAGAAACAGAAAAAATATCTGATAACTGGAAATACATGCGTAATATGTGAGAAATATAAGTGACTAAATGATTTAGAGCATAAGATGGTTATGTAAACGGCACGAAGTTATACACGAGAATCTACAGAGGTTATACACGAGTAAGCTACAATATTGAGTACATAACCACTTCTACTCCCCCGTCCCCAATCAATACACAAGGATCCAGTCAAGTTATGTTATTGCACACGATAAGAAATGTACACGAAGATCATGTGAGCACATGAGAGTATACGATTTCACACAATTTGTACATAAATGTCATGAATACAATGAGTACACGATGCTCATGATAAAGTACACAAACATGAAATACCCGATGTATCCTCTAAGGGGATAACATCGTACGACAAGATCCATATAGTATTAATCTGTGATACAGGTGTTAGCTTCAAGTAAAGTAAACTAGAGCATACAAATAGATCATAGCAAGTATGAAAAGATCAGAGAATGTACTCGTCTGATATCCTGAATATCTGAAGAGAATATACTGTTCGATGAATGGTGTCTGGCTCCTATAAAACAGTACAAGTCACATATAATAGATTTCTACAATGCATCTACATGATGTTTGGAGTCAATTTAGCTAAAGTCAACCTTGGTCAACTATAGTCAAATCTAATAGTCAAACTAGGTCAACTCTAGTCTAGTTAGGTCAAACAAGGTTAAACTAGTCTAGGTTGGTCTAATCTAGGCTTAACAAGTCAATCTAGGTCTCTAACCAAAATACAATACAAGCCACACTAGTCTAGTACCATAGCCTAAACTATACATCACATATAAACAATACCATATATATGCATATATTATATAAATCAATATATATGTCACATTCACATTTATATATATACATGTAAATATACATATAGGGTAGCCATATATGTAAAGGTACTAGATTTATATATATATATATATATATATATATATATATATATATATATATATATATATATATATATATATAAAAATATATATATATATATATATATATATATATATATATATATATATATTTTTTTTAAGGTACTAGATTTATATATATATATATATATATATATATATATATATATATATATATATATATATATATATATATATATATATATATATATATATATATATTTAGATTTATATATATATATATATATATATATATATATATATATATATATATATATATATATATATTTTTAGATTTATATATATATATATATATATATATATATATATATATATATATATAAATCTAAAAATATATATATATATATATATATATATATATATATATATATATATATATATACATGTAGAGGGAAGGAAAGAAAAGAAGAGTGAATCATGAGTGTGTGTAACATTGTGAAGTAGGTAAAGGTATATGTGTGTGTGGTTGTCATACTAGTATAGGGTGCAGGAATTAGAATGTGTTTAGATTATTAAGGAGTGTGTGTGAGTGTAGCATTTATTTTACAGGAATGTGAATTCAGTAAAATGTGTCTCAGGATTCAGTAGAGGATGTACAATATATCAAATGTGTGTGTGTGTCAAATGGATGGGTGTGTGTGTGTTAATTCTCAGTGTGTGTGTGGATGTGTGTAACAGTAAAAGGGTGTGTATTATGACAGCTATGTGTGTGTGTGATACATACCATAGGCTAGATGTGTGTGTGTGGTATGTAACTGTGTGTGTGTTAATGTGACAGGACTATAGCTACTAGGGTGTCAATGTGTTTCAGGAATAAACAGTGCAATGTGGAGTATAATATGGAGAAATAGTAGATACAGTGATGTGGGTCAATAGCCATGAGGGTGTAATGATTCTCAGATTTTTGAATGAGTGAAGGCAGTGGTGAATCTCAGGAAACAGTTTAGCATTGACAGTTTACCTAACAGCAGTCCCAAACCCATTCGAAAATCCTATAACCCAAATTCCTTGTTAACATCAAAACCTAATCATGTAACTAATACTCAGACATATGGGATTAAATAATATTACAAATTAATCATGGGAAATTAGTTGAAATCATATTTAAATTCAGAAAACCCAAAACAGTGAAACATGTATCAGTTAAATTAGAAAAAGCCTAATTCAAAAACCAAATTATAATTAATATCCAAAACAATTGGTTGGTAATCAAAGTGTAGTTTGCATACGTGTCAGGCAATGTGTCTGTGTCCAACTAAGTGGACACAGACGTGTCCAAACATGCAGAACACACACATGAATACTGCTGAGTGCACAGCCTCGTGCACACGTGCACTCGTATCTAGGACATGACACACGACACGACACAACACATGGGTGTGTATCTAGGTTCGCCACTACTAGGGCTACGTCACTGACACTCTGCATCATTTCCACAAGACTCCAGGACGCGACAAGAGACGCGTGTCAGTAATGCCTGTGTCACGTGCACGCTGTAGACAAGGGCCAGTACGGGCCTAATATCGTGTTCGACACAACACGACTCGACTTGAGACTTAGGGTCTGACATGTCAGTCAGTGCCCCCTCCTCGATGCCAAATCCCAGGCCGCCACGTGCCCTGTGCAGTGAGCACGAGGCCCCGAGCAGCAGGACAGTACGCACTGGCCTGTGCAGCTGGTTCGTGTCACTGTACAGACACGACACGACATAAAACCGACTCGAAACTGACACGAAAACACACACGACACCAAGCACTACAAATCCCATCAAACACATTTCAAACATAACAAAAAATACAAGTGTGGCATTTCATCAAACACTTAGACTAGGAAATGGATACGTGTCCGATATGGACACGAAACCAAATGCAAATGACACCAAACATTTACTACAGTTAGGGGACACCTAAATCTAGGCTACCATGAAAAGAAAACAGAATTAAAATAAGATTTGAAGGGTTTACCTATAGGTTGCAATGATCAAAAAAATCCCCAAATCAATGGTTCCCGTTGCTAGCCAAATCCTCCAAATTGCTCAAAAACTGAAATCACTCTCAATGAACATCAAATAGAGGGTGATTAGAAACTATTGCAAAAGATTTGGATGAAAAAGGAATTAAAATGGAATTAATATGAATTTGGGAAGATAGGGATTTACATTTTCTTTCTAAAAGTTGGTTGAGCACAAAAGAGGCAAGAACAAGTGAATGAGTGTTTAAATAGGGGGAAAAACCTAGGTTGGCCGACCACTTAAGGGCTTGGTTAGGGTTAGGGTTTCACTAATGGGCCTACGGGCTAAGTTGTATAAGTCATGGAATGAAAATCACAAGTCATAAGTCATTGCACCTGTTATTAATTCCTCCTATTGAAACTAGACTCTAAGTGACTAAAGTATGGTTGACTTAAGTTAGACTAGGGTCACACCATGCTAACCAAGTCACCATATTTAGGGTTAGCTTCTAGGTTAGTCTACAAAGTCTCAACTAGTCAAAGTCAAAAATAGAATCACCAATTCAATAAATTAAAATAAATTCAAAAATTCACCAAATGACCAAAATACCCTCAAGCTAAAATGTGGTAATGACAGACTTTTGGTCAAGGAGTGTGTACGCGGGTCTTTCCATCAACTTCACAATATTTTTTAGATACGACTCTTTGTTTCATGATCTTTGTCTCGATGAGTTAATGACTACAAATTTACTTATATACTTGAATGTTATTCAAATGTTTTACTGCATTCTTACATTTGGCGACACACGAATCTATTCTCGTGTCGTCGGCGTTGACATCTCTTTCGATGATTTTGAACTTGCGGATATCTCAAGATTTCGGAATTCAACTCTTGGGAGAAACTTGTCGATGCATGCAAGTTTCAATTTTCTGATGGGTCGTCCCTTGAGAGTTTTTTAAGGACGATTTGTGTACTCCTAACACACGTCCATGCAAGTTACTTGCAAAATTTCTTAACCCATATTTCTACGAGCTTCATTGTATCGTTTTATCAACGATCTTGTCCAAAGTGGGATCAACTGATGAAGTTTCTTATTTTGAGATTTCTGCTTTGTATCATCTTCATTTCCATGTCCCATTCAACCTTCAGCGCACTATGATGGACTGGATGATTAGTGCACGAAAGAGGCCTAAGTCATTGGTCTATGCACTCTATTTGTCGATGGTCTTTCGTGTATTTCATGTTCCTCTAGATGAGTGCCAGTTCCTTCCATCCCCTGACATTTCTGTCTAAGGTACGAAGGCTTCTAGCAGCTGTCGAGCCTCCTTCTGAGTCCGAGCATTCCGGATCTGATGCTCAGGCTGATGCACCTGTTCTTGTACAACCTGTGCCCGCACCTCCTACTACTCTCGAGTCTATCCAGACTATGCTTTGCGATTATTTTCTGTTGGAGGACGACCGCTGGACCCAGTTCGATTATCGTACCACCTTGTAGATGAGTGTCATCAGCAACTGGTTGCATGACATCCGGTACACTAGGTCTCGGCACCCCACTATGCCCCTTCCAATGGAGCGGGATCCATGTCGCACCGGTTATCGTATCGACGACCCTTGGGTCATCCGATATCTGGATCCGGATGCAGCTTTTGTGGATCCTCATCGTTCGGATACTGATCCATCTGACACCGCTGGACCATCTTGTGCTCCATAATGGATGTGGTTCCGTACCTGCTGCTGCTACTGCTGATGATCTTATTTAGTTTTATGCTTTATAGACTTATGCTTATGTAGTTTTATTTTTTTGTATGAGTACATTTTCAGTTTATGTGGATCTTTCGATTCTATCTGCGGTTATTATATTCTCTTTTAACCTAAATTGTGTGCTTGCTAGTTATTTATTTATATAGTCATCTGCATGTCTGTGTTTGATATTCATAATTGATAAATGCCAAAAGGGGGAGATCTATTTGATATTCATATTTCTATATCATATTGTGTGATATCTATGTTTTGGAGGAGATTATGTATATCAGGATACAACACATTAGTTTACAGACAAGCTATGTTTATGGGGGAGCTATTATTACGGGGGAGCTACTGCATTCTATGCATGTCTACTCCTTTCATATTGTGTCCAGGTATGAACATTGAATATACAAATATCATTTTTTGTCAATTATCAATATGGGAAAGATTGTTGACCCAAATCACAGTCAACCAAATATTGACAAATTAACAATATGATATTTGTCATAATTCAATATAACACATCAAGACAGAACTCAGTACAAGACGGACGTCGGCTCTCTTCTACAGCGTACTCAGTTTTGGAGTCTGTATTATTTTACATTTATTGAGTCTAGCTAAATGTAAACTGAGTAGCACTGGGTATTCTGGGCTTAAACCTTATCCATAAACAAAACCAAAAGCTCCGCCAAGCCAAAACTAGCCCACATAGGCCCATTGAACTTTCTATCAGCATGGAGACAGAGTTAGGGCCGAACTCTGCCTTCACACAGAGTGCAGGCCGAATTCTGTCCCCTAAATTACAAGACCCTAATTTTTAGGGTTTGTTGTAAGCTAGTTGTCCAACGGCCAAAAATTTGAATTCTTGACACAGAATTCTGGCCGAATTCTGCCTATCCCAACTAGTATAAATAGGCCTTAAATTATCTCTTTTTTAATCATCCAATTATCTTCTCTTCTCTTCTCTATAAGCCTCATACAAGCCTTAACCTTCTCATCTACTAGACACAAGCTTCCTAAGCCTAAAAGCGCTCAGTTCTATTCAGTTAGGAGTTTGTGCAAGATTCAAGAATGTCGCTTGGAAAATTCCAAGCATCACCAGAGCAATCTTTGTAAGAAGTTGACGTGCTCTTCTGAAAAAAAGGTACGGGATGTAACTACTATTTCACAAATAGTAGATTTAATCCTGAGCTCGAGTTCTCAGGCCTGGACTAGTCCTCCACGAGGGAAACCAGGTTAAAAATGACTGTGTTTGCGTATGCTCTCTTGATATTTTTATTTTCGTCTTTATTACTCTGATTATTTACTGTTGGTGAAAAAAGTTTAATTTTTATTTGGCTATTATTGTTATAAACTCTATTCACCCCCCTCTAGAGTTGTCTACCTGTTCTTCAGGTGATAACTTGGCTGAGAGCCTAAAGTGGCCATCCAAGGGAGTAGAAACAGATCTTACATATTTTATACCAAAACAAGCAATGATCTTCTCAATGTACGAATTTTGAGACAAAGACAATTTTCGTTTGTCCCTCTCCCTTTTAATCTTCATCCCCAAAATTATCTTGGCTCCACCCAAGTACTTCATCTCAAACTCCTAGATAAGTTGATATTTCAGTTTATCTATCTCTATCATGCTTTTTGAGGCAATAAGCATATCATCGACATAAAAGTAATAGATAGATATAACCTCCACCACGAAGTTTATGAAAATAAATACAATAGTCATACTTACTTCGTGTAAAATTATGACATGTCATGAAGGTGTCAAACCGCTTGTACCACTGTCGAGTTGACTGTTTCAACCCATACAATAATTTTTTCAACAAGCAAGCACACATGATTTTTCTTGTCAACCACCTTGAAGCCCTTCGGTTGATACACATAAATTTCTTCGTCAAGATCTGTATGTCCTAAAAATCAAGTTGCATTTATCAAATAGGCAAAGAAGTCTCAATTGCGCACCCTTCAGTGAACTGCGCTGGAGTTAGATTGTGCTGCAAATCAAACGCACGAGCGGAACTGCGCTACCCTCCGAGCGCGCTATGCTGACATGGCAACGCGATCATTACCTGACAAAGATCAGATCTTCTGACAGCCTGACAGCCCAAAAAACGAGGAGTCCGTTCATTTTTTGTGTAGCACAGCGCTCGAGAACAGCTGTACAACCGCAGCGCAGTTTGCCAGTCGAACCTCAGCGTAGTTTGACCCAGCCCAAGTCCCAGCGCTATCCATTGAAGCGTAGTCTGAAGCTAGCGCTCTTCGGTTAGTGCAATTCATCGAATAACTGACATTTATTACGTAGCTTACATGCCATCAATTGCTCACCACGTGGCAACCGCCTGTACACGACCAAGCGTAATTCAATCAAACAATGCCACGCGTCTGAATACAGTTACCCCACGATCGAGCAACTGCCCAAAAGGCCAGTGCAGTTTGCAGTCTACGCAGTCTGTCGCCAGCGCAGTTCATCTTGCACAATCCAGAATAACTACAAATTAGTTATTTCTAAAACTCTATAAATAGAGTTTCAAGTCCTTCATTAAAGGGATTAGATTATTCAAGATCATCAGAGAGATCAGAAGTTCTTGTCCAAGTGCTGCTGCATTCTTCAGAGGCTATCGTCTTCAAATTTCACATCGTCCAAGGGATAAAGCGATCGTCTTCAGATCGGATTCCTATAGTTGTACTTTCTCATAATTCAATTGTAATCTTCTTACAAAGTTTGTGAAATAAAGATTTTTGTTTTTGCAAACAAAATGGCGACTCTGCTGGGGACTACTTTCTCCTCCGATGAGGAAGTGACAACTCAATGTGACGTTGCGTCTATCGGAAATACGCAGAAGACGCTGGTTGTGAAGGTCAACCAGACTGCCTACGTAGCGATGATCAACTCTGGGGCTACTCGTCGCACTGTGGCCTCTGCCAAGAAGAGGGTCTGTTCAGGGTGGACTCCGAAGTCCACTGCGCAATCCTCTGTGCAGTCATCTGCACAGCCTGCTGTCTCTGCTGCCAAGGAACCAGTAGCCTCTCCTGTCCTTGCACAAAATATCACCTGTGCTGCCAAAGCGCAAGCTAGAGCTCCTACTGTCCATGCGCAATGTACTGCTCCTCTTGCTGCAACGCAATCCATAACCTATGTTGCTTTGGCAAAATCCAAAACTCCTCTTCCTCTGGCGCAATTGGCGAAGTCTTTTCCTCGTGCGCAATCCACTGCTCCTTCAAACAGAGCGCAACTCAAGCCCTCTGTTGCCAAAGCTTCACTTTTTGCTTTCTCTAAAACACAAGTTGCACCTCCTGCTTGTTCTATGGCCAAGGAACCCTCTGTCATCATCTCCAGAGGGCAAGTTGTTGCTTCTTCTGTTCCTGCGCAACCTACAGGGGGTAGTCTTTTGACTGTTCCTCCTCCGTCTCAGCATAAATAGAAAGGCCCTTTGGTCTTTTCTCGATCTTCCGCAGTCCAGAACTCGAAAAACAATAGAGGAAAATGCTCTTTATCCAACCCTTCATCACAAAATAAAGGAAAAGGCCCTTTGGTCTTTTCTCAGTCTTCTTCGGTTTTTACTGCAGAAGATCCATCTGAATGTGCCTCGGCACTAAACAGTACAAAAACTTTCCCTGCTAAAGGGAAGAACATTGATCAAAGATGCATCTTGCCTACTCCAGTTGTACATTTCCAAGATCTTCCAACCCTTCGGATGTCCCGTTCAAAGCAGGGAAAATTACTGGTATCTCAGACAGAAACCCCTAGGGGTGAGTTTGCTGATCTACGGGTTTATCTCAATAGACCTCGGTCTACATCAACTTTGGCAAAACGCAAGCAGCCAATGCCGAAGATGAACCTGCATCAGAAGCAAACTTCCAGAATGAAAAATCCTGATACCTATGCTAACGAAGTGAGTACTTCCCTGTATACTCACGGGATAAAACATCTGAAGAGCCGGAACCATGTTCCGAATGTTGTCAAAGAATATGTCCTTCAAACTTCTTCTCATCCCGTCATTGTTCCTGACCTACGAGAGCACCTCAAGCAAAAGCGGGACAATATCTCAACACCTCCAGGTCAACCACTTGAACGCCATTGTAATCACAAGGTTGTCATCAAGTGTGTTGCCAGACAACAAAACGATCTGTCTTCGATCGTCTGAATTTTGCAACTTCTGAACCAATGTCAAAAGACGAAGACAAAATATTGTATGCTTCCGTCAACATGGCTTCTCGAGACACTGGGGACAGAAGGTGCTTCAAACACGGCAAGTCCCGTAAACCCAGCCAGCGGCACTTAGATTTACTCCAAGAATCTTCTGAAGGAATATTTTGACACACCCGATCCTGAAGTTGAGACACAATCGGTCATAGGAATCTTCTCCAAAATTCCTCTGGTCATCTTCCTATTTCTCACTCAGGGGATGATTCCTTCTCTGATTATGATGCATACAGCGAAAGTTCTAAACAGACAGTGTCTTCTACTGTACCTAGAGAAGTGACAGCTTATGTTGTCACTGAAGACCCAGATGCTTCTAGTTCAGCAAATCAAGAACAACGAATAGCTGCACTAGAGGATAAGCTGAAGATCATGACTGAAATGGTCGCAAGTATGCATTCTATCATCGTGGCCCAACATACAGTACCACCGACCGCACCTGCTACAAATCCTGAGATTATAGCATCGTCGGTGCCTGTCAATGCAGGTCTGGGGGTAGTATCTCCTCAAATACCTCCTGTAAAAATTCAACCCACACCCAGTCAGTCAGGAGCTGGGGGTAGTACTTACCACGCTGTTCCTCTCCCTAACACTATAATTCAGTCTGTTCCTTCTTCATTATCAGAGGATGCTAATAAAGCTGTCAAACTCCTGCGCACTCAATTCGAGGCTTTTAAAGAGAAGGACAATTTACAGAGATTGGGGATCAAATAACCCTATCCGGTTGAATGGAAGGAAGTCCCATTCCCTCCAAAGTACAAGATTCCTATAATTTTGCTGTTTGATGGCAGCACTTCTCCGAGTCAGTTCATTAACCACTTTGAGGTAATGACTGTTCAACTTCAGCCAAATAACGCTCTTCTTACCAGGGTATTCGTCGGCTGTTTAGCCGGTGTAGCATACGATTGGTACAGGAGCTTGCCTGATGGCTGTATCACCTCTTTCTCGGGTTTTAAACAAATCTTCTTGGAGCGATTCTACGACGGAATCAACGACATGACCATATCGGCCCTCAACAAGATCAAACAAAGTCATAATAAAACTGCTGAGAGTTTCATTGAAAGATTCCGCCGAGAAGCATTAAAGATGCCTCCTGGAACTCCGGCCGTTGTAACTATAGATACTTGCAAGGCAAATCTTTTGCCTATTATCAGAATATGGACGGGGTCAACTCAATTTCAAGACGGGCCATTATTAATTGTCAATGCTAAAGCAGCTGAAGTTAGCGCTGACAAGTTCAAGCAGTTGGGGGTACACATGTCTAACCCCGATCGGGATGAACATCCGATATCCGGTGGCGGTAATCGCCAGAACAACCGCAAGAACAAAGAAACCTTGAATATCAATCTCAAGAACAAGGAATCCTTGGCTGTTAACGTGGCTCAACCTACGTCTACCTCTACTCCTTCTGCACCTCCACCAAAAGAACCTCGCCCAAAAGTAGAGTATTCCTTTGATGAAAATGATACAACAAGCATCTTCGACTGTCTGCTGAAGAGCAATAAATTGCAACTTCCTGATCCGAAGAAGCCTGATGAAGTCGGTAAGACTGACCACCCTAAGTACCGTGTTTATCACAGGTTCATAGGGCATCCTACTCGGGCATGCGATATGCTCAAAGGCAAGATTCAAGAGCTAGTCAACGCCGGTGTCATCATTCTCCAGCAGGATGAAAGGACTGTTACAGCCAACATGATTTCTGTACAGTTTGGTGACTTCCCGCCACAAGTGGTGCAGAGTGGCTTCATCCCCATTCCCAGAACCACTCTTGAGATTGAGAATCTTCCTCCTCCACAAAGTAAAGGTCTTATCCCCTTATCCCTTGATAATGGCAATATTATTTTGATTCATCATGTTCTTGTTAAAGATTTTGAAGTTCCTTCTTCCTCCAAGAAAAAAGAACGCTCCAAAACCAAAACAAAGAGCTGCAATATGGTGTCTTTTGACCCCATAGTTGAAGAAAAAATTATGTTAGGCACCAGGTCAGGGAAAACCTATCAACGGGAGCATCTCGAAACTCAGGAGGATCCTGCTTCATCCTCCGAGGCTGTTCCAGTGCAGCTTGTCTCTACATAAGTCATCTCTTCTACATCATTATCGGTTGTAGAACCCATTCCTCCTAAACCGGCAACAGCCGACAAAGACAAACAACATGTCCGCTTCGACAAAGTTTTGAAGAAGTCATCCCCCTCTGGACTTGAAAAGCCATATAACTTTGACATATTAGCTCAACTGGCCAACACACCGGCTAGGCTGTCCATCTTCGAGCTCTTACGCCTCTCTAAAGAGACTCGAGAAACACTGAGTGAGGCTTTGATGCAGGCAGACACTTGCCAAACTCTTCTTAAGAAACCTGAGTCAGAACCTGTCTTTTGTCTCCATTGTCACAGTGTGCTGGAATTTATTCCAAATATTACCTTCACACAAGATGACATGTTAATGGAAGACATCGACATGACCGTCCTCTCTACTTTACAGGATATGTCGACTCCATGAAGGCCGATCGTATTCTGATAGATCCAGGGTCAGCACTCAGCATCATGCCTAAGACAATGTTGGATGCTCTGAAGATTCCAGTGCATAGCCTCTCCGGCACTATCACCACCATTCTGGGATTCAATTAGGGAAGAAGTGAACCTTTAGGCAAGATACGCCTAAAACTCCAAATCGGCAATCTTCGTACGAAGGTGACCTTCTATATTATAGACAACCATGGTTGTTCCTACAATGCTCTTCTGGGGAGACCATTCTTGCATGAACACAATATTGTTCCTTCTACTCTCCATCAATGCTTCAAATACGTTGATGACAAAGGTAAAGTCCAAAAAAAAGTTGCAGATCTCTACCCATTTAAAGGCGTTGAAGCATATTGCAACGACACTCGCACGTACAAAGAAGAGTTCATGAAGGTGGTATTAGCCATGGATAGTGAAGAAGAACAGGAAGCAGTGCCCAGTGACACTCTTATCATATCTGTCAAAGGGCGTGTCTCTTATCCTCAATCCTCCAAACCACTAGCTATTCATCTGCCAGCCCAGAAGCAATCGACTGGTGATAATCAAGATCAAAGGGAGCTCACCTCTTCTGAGCCACTGGTTATCGACTTACGTCGTAACAAAGATCAAAAGGAGCTCATCCCTTCTGAGCCATTGGTTATTGACCTCCGTCGTAACAAAGATCAAAGGGAGCTCATCTCTTCTGAGCCGCTTGTTATCGACCTCCGTCGCAACAAGTCCAATCCTCCTCTTCTGAGCCGCTTGTTATCGACCTCCGTCGCAACAAGGTCCTATTATAAATATGGATGTACAAATCAATGAAAAAACATCTACTTTCCAGTATACTGATGTCATTTATCATACTAAATGCTATTTAGATATGCTAGACAGCTTTCAGTCATTTACAATAGGAGTCGTACAATCCCTTCAGACGAAAGTATTATTTGAACATCCAGATGACTCATATTTTGTTGTCCATTCTCGAAAGAGAGGTGAGAGACCAATACTTTTTAGTAAAGGGCCAGAACAGAAATTCAGCTATACAGATGATAGCAAAAATAACGATATGGGACGTCTCCAACTTCGTCGTTATTGTCAACAATCAAAAGACATCATCCGAAAGATGGGTTATGACTTCAAGAATGGCCTCAATTACGGTAAGGGTAGACGAACTCCTATCCGTACGGTTGTTCCGAAAGGAAAGTCAGAGATGTATTACAGTAGGACGAAAAAAGGTCTCGGATATACTTCACCTCCGGTTTTATCTCCAACAGCCTCCGAGTCTGATAGTGAGGAGCGCTCTAACTCTTCTGATTCCATATCTTAGGATTCTGACACCAGTATCGGTCAAGTTCATTGATTGATTGTATCTTCTAACATGGTCTCCGCTAAACTTTCAGAAAGTTATGACGAAGATATCGAAGAAAATCCCAGAACAGATCCTTAGGCTCGACGAATGGATACCTAATGGGAACTCCGATTCGAACAACAGGAACCTCCGACGGAAGATCAATTGGTTCATATTGACGCGGGAGAAGACGGGTCACCTCGTCCGATATTCATCAGCAAGAACCTTCTAGAGGCGGATAGGCAAGAATTAATTCTTCTTATTCGAGAATACATTGATGTCTTCGCTTGGAGTTATAAAGACATGCCAGGTTTAGATCCCAAAATTGCCACTCATAAACTGAATATTTTGCCTAATGCAAAGCCAGTTAAACAGCAACAGAGGTGGTTCAAGCCAGAAATGATGGACGCGATTGATGATGAAGTCAAAAAGCTTATAGCATGTGGCTTTATTCGAGAAAAATAACATCCAGATTGGTTAGCCAACGTTGTTCCAGTCTTGAAGAAAACTGGCAAAGTTCGAGTTTGTATCGACTTCCGGGATCTTAATGAAGCCTGGCCAAAAGATGAGTTTCCTCTCCCTATTACAGACGTCATGATCGACAACACTTGTGAGTTCGAAAGGATATCCTTCATGGATGGATTCTCTGGATACAATCAGATTCGGATGAATCCTGAAGATAAAAAACACACTTCTTTCCGTACTCCTCGCGGAGTCTACTGCTACACAGTGATGCCATTTGGTCTCAAGAACGCTGGTGCAACTTACCAATGAGCTATGAGTACCATCTTTCGAGATCATCTCCGCAAGATTGTCGAATGTTACGTTGACGTTATTGCTGTCAAGAGTCATCTAAAGGAAGATCACATCCAAGATTTAAGAACTATCTTCAATCTAATGCGCCAGCATCAACTTAAAATGAATCCCACCAAGTCATTCTTGGGTGTCTCTTGTGGTAAATTTCTCGGCTTCGTCATTACCTCTAAGGGTATACATGTGGATCCCGAGAAGATCAAAGCCATTCAAGAGATGCGTCCTCCACGCAACTTAAAAGAGCTATGAGGATTCTAAAGTCGACTTGCGTACATCAGGAGATTCATTTCAAATCTGTCTGGATGTTGCAGACCATTTACCCAGTTAATGTAGAAGGGTGTATCTTTTATTTGGACTGAAGAATGTCAACGAGCATTTGATGATATAAAGCAATATCTCATGAACCCACCAGTCTTGGTGCCACCAATTTCAGGCATACCATTCTTAATGTATGTCCGTGCTATGGATCATTCATTGGGTGCTTTACTTGCCCAGAAGAATAAAGAAGGCCATGAACAAGCCATCTACTATCTTAGTCGTACTATGATTGGTGCTGAACACCGTTATAGTCCGGTTGAGAAAGAATGCCTAGCTCTTATGTTCGCTGTTCAAAAGACTCGGCATTATATCATTGGCCAAACCATTCACGTCATTTTCCGAGTTAATCCTCTTCGGGTACTGATGAAGAAGCCCGGCACACTCAATTCTCGACTGGCTACATGGGCCATTTTACTAGCCCAATATGACATGGTTTATGTTCCGCAAAAATCTGTTAAGGGTCAAGCACTGGCTGACTTTTTAGCAGCTCATCCTGTTCCGGAAACATCTAAGCTTTATGATGAGATTCTAGATGAAATATTAGAATCAAACATGATCTCTGAAGAATTTCCTACCTGGCGTCTATTTTTCGACGGAGCATCCCGGATCGGACCCAATGGGACCATTGTCGCAGGAGTTAGAATTGTTCTAGTCTCTCCAGAAGGATTAGCTATCCAAAGAGCTTATTCCTTAGATCAGCCATGCTCTAACAATGTGGCTGAATACAATGCCTTGCTCATTGGACTTCAATTAGCAAAACAGTTGGAAGTCGAATATCTCGAAGTCTACGGCGATTCTAAACTGGTTGTCAATCGGGTTAGAGGGACATATGAAGTTCGCCATCAAGATCTAGTGCCCTATCATGAAGCTGTAATTTATATGGCGACATCATTTAAAGCTTTCTTCATTGAATATGTTCGACGAGCTTGTAACACTGAGGCAGATGCTTTAGCTAATCTCGCAGCAGTCTTAGCAATTCCTGTCAAGCGATAACAAGTGGTTGTTGTTTCCAATAGAGAGTTGTTCTGTATCGAAAATAATCGCAACATTGAGTACAGTAACCTCGCCGAAGTCAATGTTATCAATGAAGAATGGAGAGCTCCTTTCAACAATTTCGTAGTTCATGACATACTTCCCGAAGATCCTAAGGAGGCTACGAGTATTCGCCAACGATCTCTTCGGTTCTACTATAATCAGACCACCAAGACTCTCTATCGACGGACTTATGACGGCCTACTCTTGCGCTGTCTTGCTGGTGATGAAGCAAAGCAAGTATTGCGTGAAGCTCATGATGGTGTTTGCGGAGCACATCAACCCGGCCCTAAACTACAAGATCGTATCCGACGAATAGGTTACTATTGGCCTTCTATGGTGTCTGATGCCATCGAATATGCAAGAAAATGTCGAGCCTGTCAAATCCATGCAGATTTCATCTATCAACCGTCGGAATTCCTTCATCCGACTGCTGCCTCCTGGCCTTTTGAAGCTTGGGGCATGGATATTATAGGACCCATCAATCCTTCTTCTTCTAAAGGACATCGGTTTATACTGGCAATAACTGATTATTTCTCAAAGTGGGCCGAAGCTATACCTTTGGCTGAAGTCAAAACTAACAGCGTCATCAATTTCGTCAAACATCATGTTATCTACAAGTTTGGTGTGCCTCGACGAATCATTCATAACAATGGACCTCAATTCATCAGTCAAAAGTTCACCAGATTCTGTGATGATCATCAGATTGACAATATCGCCTCTACGACTTACAACCCTGCTGCTAATGGATTGGCTGAAGCCTTCAACAAGACTATCATCAAGCTCCTTAAGAAGTTTGTGTCTACTAATAAACGAAACTGGAGTGAAAAGCTTGGAGAATGTCTATGGGCCTACCGTACTACGGTCCGTAACCCCACAGGCTGTACACCTTTCTCTCTGGTGTACGGTTGCGAAGCAGTTCTGCCTTTGGAACTTCAAATTCCTTCCTTGAGGATTGCCATCGCTAACGAACTTACTGCGGAGAATAATGATATTCTTCGACTTCAAGAACTAGAGGCGCTCGACGAGAAGCGACTATTAGCTCAACAACATATTGAATTGTATCAAGCCCGCATCTCAAAGACTTTTAACCGCAAAGTTAAAGTCAGATCCTTTCAGAAAGGAGAACTCATTCTTACAGTCAGACGTCCCATGACTATGACTCACATGAACAAAGGCAATTTTGATGTAAAATGGGAAGGGCCTTATATCGTGAGTAAAGTCTTCTCAAATGGAGCTTATCAACTCACAGAGCTAGATGGTCGAGTTGCAATGATGCCCATCAATGGCAAGTTCCTTAAAAAATATTATGTATGAATGTAAAAAGGATTTCTTGTAAATATGATCAGACAGTTCATAAATAAAGTTTGATTTTATTTCATCATAAATGATGTTACACAATATCAAGGACGAGAATCACTATCGTCCTTCTTGAAGACAGGACGAGGACCACTACCGTCCTTTTCAAAAATGTAGTCGACATAAGAGTCGAGAACATCCTTGCCCGATTTCACTAGAAATATTCAAGTAGCCATCCTCATGGCCTCTTCTTCTTCGGTCTCCCCTGGGTCAACCAGGAAGTCCAAGATGTCCCTTGGTGGCTTGGGTGCAGACGAACCTTCGCCCGCTTCCGTCTGCTTTGGCTGGTTTGGTTCGGCTGGACGTTCCATCGTGATTTCTTCAACCTTCGGGACAATCTCAGCCTTCTTGGATGCATCTTCAGATGACATTTTTGTGTTGAAAAGTGAAAGTGATCATTCTATCTAAATTTCTGTTCTATTTATAGGCAGAGATTCTTGAAACATCGAAGCGACGCGTTCTTCGCAACATTCATTCCATTCATTCGACGGTTCACCCGTTCATTACATTCATTCGACGGTTCATCCGTTCATTTCATTCATCCGATGGTTCATCCGTTCATTACATTTACCTGACGGTTCACCCGTTCATTCCATTCATCTGACGGTTCATCCGTTCATCCCGACGATTTATTTTCGTTCATACATTTTGACGGTTTATCCGTTCATCCCGACAATTCATTTCGTTCACATATTTTGACGATTCATCCGTTCATCCACATCAGCGACTTATCACGAATTTATTATCTCTGATTAAGTTGTCTACCGAAATAATAATATTCAACAAATTATATTCTGCCATGTCTATATTACCTCTGAGCAGATATAATGAATATAATTATTTTCTAAATTAAGAAATATATTATGTCCTGAACCTCTGAATATATTTTCTATCGCTATTATTTATATCCGTAATGGGTTATGCAATAAATAATAGAGCCACAAAAATAATATCTTTTTATTGATCAAAATAAAAGGCATTACAAAAAGACATATAACAAAGGAGAAAGTACAAAAGATTTTCTTTCACTCAATCGGTGGGGTCATTAAACCAGCTATCTGCTGCTTCAAGGTTTGAAGACGTTCTTCACGAGAATCCAGCACCCGCTTTTTAGCTTCCTCCATTCCAGATTTATCGTCAAATGTCGGCAAGGTCACTAGTCGGCGAGCGATTTCATCTTGATGAGACATGACAAACTCATTCTTCTCATGGGTCAGAATGTCTAGTTGCTGAACTGCAGCTTGATGCTGTGTAGTCTCTTCCTCAAAAGCAAGTTGAACGATTCTCAACTCTTCTTGAAGTCGGGCAAACTCTGTATTCAGTTCAGCAACCTTCTTTTCTTTCTCTCCAACAGCAGACGCTAATATCTTCATCTGGGAATCATACTCTGAAGACTTTATAGCGAAAGTGTCCAAGAAAATCTTGAAATCAGCTTTCGTGACTTCAGCTTCTCGAGTCATCCTTTCAAACTCGGCATTCACCAGGGGCTCTACCTCCCCCCGATTAAGATCTTTGTAAATGTTAATTGTTTCCTCCAGCTCATCCAGTATATGTTCAAGATAGACAGCTTGAGCTTCATCACCCTGGATTCGGATAGCACCGATCAGATAAGTAGTTGGACTTCTGACAGTGATGAAACCAACATTCTCTCTTTCTATTACCCTTTCTACTAAGGGTACTAATGAAGTGAAGAAGAGGTTGGTGAAGGAACCAACTATAAATTTATTGGTAGCCGCTGCACTGGGTGTAGCAGCTACTCCTATAGAAGTTGAAGCAGTAGAGGCATGTAAAGGCGGAAGTTCGGCTTCTGGAACATGGGCTGAAGTCTCTCTGTACAAGGGAGCTATAGTGGAGCTAGTTGACCCTCCCAGATGTTCCTCTGCGAAATCAAATAAACATCATCAGTTTGCTATCATTAGTGATTATCAAAAAGGATCAAAAATAAGGGTAAGCTTACCATTGCTGGGTTTAGTGATAAAATTGTCATTTGTTGACATAGGCTGCAGCCTCGCAGAAGTAGCTTCAGACAACACTGCCTGACTACTTCCCGTTTCAGAGCCACCTGATAAATGACGGTTGCTGCTGGCTATCGCCTTTGCCTGCACTATATCAGTACATACTGGAGGAATTGGAGAAGGTTGAATTTCTGCATAAATGTAAGTTAAGATGTCAGTCATTTGATCTATAAAAGAGGATTATCAATATCAGTCAATACCTCTTTGATTGGTGGCAGTAGCTTCCTCCGGTGCTACTTCATTAACAGTGTTCCTCTCTTGGGATGCATGGGCATCGGCATCCTCTTCCAGATTCAGATTGTCATCCTCTGCAGATGTTTCTTCATCATCTGTACCCTCTTCTCGTGCTTTCTCTCTATCACTTGCGTCGACTGGATCTATTTCATCATTGAAGCGGAAGTCACAGTCTTCCAGGGCCTCGATCATCAGTCGATCTTCTTCAGCCCTACGCGATCTTGGTGTTGCTGGAAGAGGGGCTGTTTCTGTTGCAAGCGTCGGAGACTGTACTACTTCGACAGATGATCCCGACTCATTGATTGGGGTTGGAGTTGCAGTTTCTTCTCTTGCTTTTGCAGCCCCATCCTTTATCTCTGCGGTCTCCTCTCTTGTCTCTGCATCCTGGTCTCCTTTCTCTGTACTGGAAGCTTCCTACCTAGGCTCAGGAGCAGGTGTAGGAGAAGGCATCATAACCCCGACGACGGCACTTATCAGGGCTGATGTATGAGCAGGTCTCGTGGGAGTGGTTACTTTCTTTCTGAAAACTAATTTTGTCCTGCGTAGAGGTTCTTCTGGAATCTCTACGTCTATTGCGTGTGTTTTTCTTTGGATGGAAGTACGGGTTGTTGCCTCTTCTCTATGAACCGACTCGGCCTGTTGTCGAGACTGCGAGCGAGTAGTGACTCTTTCTGTAGAGTCCACGACGGTTTTCTTCTTTAAGACAGGAGAAGATGTTTCTTCTGCCTTCCTCTTCTTCTCCTTGATCGAAGATCTTACAACTTTCAGAGAGACACGTAGCGGTTCGTAGACTTCTTCGGGAAAGTTGGCTTCCCTGGAAGCTTCTAGAGGCGCATCAGCTGGCTCGTGCTCTTCATCATTACCAGGAAGCACCATAACAGGTGCTCCTTTTTTAAATCGAGTTGCCGTCGCAAAGCTGTCTGCTAGATTGAAGTTCTCAGCAAAAGTATTTGTTGATGTGTAAAAGATCGAATAAGTATACAGCATGCGAGGGCCACAATCGTTCCTTGTCGGCATCGAGAACGTCGTCCATGTGTCACGGGCATTGTAATATGCCCAAGCCCGGGCTCCATCAATTAAAAAACCTTTTCCATGTAGGCATGTTATAGCATTACCTACATAAAATTGGTCATAACCAAATTAGCGTACAAATTGGCTGGGAAGATAAGGCTCAAGATAACATCCATCTTCGAACCGGTACACCAAGTGTGATGGCCGAATTGTCCTCAGCCAGTCGAATGTTGTATGGCCCAACGGCTGTATCCTCATAGAGTCGACGAGGTTTGTTGACATATGCTCATAACCAACTGGAGGGGGAACACAATAAAAGTTCCATCCCTTGTCGAGATTCAGAGTTCATCGACAGTCTCTCAAAGTGGTGTAGATCCACTTACATCCAGAAAATCTTCTTAAAAAGCTACCGCCCACTGTCCCCATGTTAGGATTCATCAAAGAAGGATGGTGTAAAATCAGCCATCCAAACAGATATGTGTATGGTAGTTCCAGCCGAGGAAAACTTCTCTTCTCGCCTTTTCCTCGAATTATCGAATCAACGAAAAGACAGAGGCCGGCGTTCACCCTGCATGTCATTGCTGACAGTAAATCCATTCGGTAGCCGAAAACCAGACGGACAGTAGCAAATAGTATATCACGATGGAAGCGGTCATCTGCACTGGCCCCAAGAACGACATATCGTCGAAGCCAGTAAGTGAGGAAACCTGCCAGCTGGATTTTCTTCGACATGGGCCTGTAGCCCATCCTCATGCAGCTTTCAATGATGTCGTCTTTCTTAAAAGGAGGATATTGAAGATCATCCTCAATTTTGATATCCATATCACCATGCGTCTCCATCAGCTCTATCACTTCGCTATTGCTAAGTGGTCTGAAGAAGTTGGGATTGCAGTTTTTATGCTCTTTGGTCTTCTTCTCAATAATATAGTTGAAAAAAAGATACGACAACCATTTGGTGGAATAGCAGGTGCCGGCTGTGCCACTCTTGTAATATAGAGAACAAATCTTGTAGTGGCAGAGGAGTTCTTCAAAGACAGCTACCACATCGGCATTCTCCTGGCGCAGTCTGTCCAACTCATCATTTGTCGGGACAAACTCTTCATAGGGGATATCCCCCATTGGCAGGTGAGAGATATACTTCATTTCGTGTAAAGCTAATCCAATCTCTCTGCGTGGCGTCATAAAAGTCCCAGTCCTGTAGTTGTATCTCTCCGCCAACACAGGGAATAGATGCGGATTAGGGGAAAGCCATAAACAGTGGCGTACACTGCATGGTACAGATCAATCTCCTTGAGCCGAGCTTCAAATTGGACCAATATCCAATTGGTTATACAGATCCATCTTTTATTATCCGGGTTCACAAGACCTGTCAACCGCAGATCTTGGTCCAGATACCGTCCCTCTACCTTCGCAAACTCATTTGCGAATATTAGAGTTCTCACTGGGAGCAGCAGGAAAGAATCTTCCGACGGGATGCAACTGGATTTTACTCCTCTGAGTAAGGAGCTATGACGCTCAGAGGAACTGTAGAACATATCTTTGTGGTCTGGTCCCTTCTTAACACAGATATTTCCCGCTCGGGCTTGCTGAAGCGGAGTTATGTCCCATTCCATTCTTCTGGGATAGCCCGCAAAAGTATATCAGGACAAAAGAAAGCATCTGGAGATCTCTGGCAGAAGTATTATCTTCTGTCACGCCCCAGAACCAGAATACTGGAGAGCGGGGACAGACATAGCCAGCTACGTATAACGGAATGGGATCCACACCGCTATACGGTCACGGCTGTCTAGATATGTGAGGGTTTCACTACAATCCATCAGTCTCTTAAGGTCATAAAATAGCCTATTGTCTCAATCTCAACCAACTAATAATAATCACAAGATATCAGATCTCCAAATATACAATTGTAAGGCGTCCCAAACATTACATATCCAGATGATCATGAAGCTAGTCGTTACAAAATGTGAGGACTAGCAAGAGTTCAGTCATACATGATCAACCCCCGGGGCTTGTCAATCATGTTACAGCCCGTAGGCAGACAGTAAGTAAGTACAATCGAGCTAACACTTGCTCGTCGGCTAAATGTCTCAAAAGAATAATTTACAATATTACAGTGGGAGAACAAAAGAAACCCACTCGATGCCCTGGTTACGCCTGGTGACCACCATCGGGCTGGAAAGCAGGGAGATCCTTTGGTGCTGCTCCGGTATCTGGCCATACAAAACCAGCTGGGTCAGACCCCAGAAAGAGCAAGTGCCACAAAGGAGGCTTCACTTAAGAACTAAAGCCAGCAAATTAACACAATAATATAATTACATAATAAGAGACAGTAATTTAAGAAAAAGCATGATAGGTAATTATAAAAGATAATCTTGCATAGAATCACTAAAAGACAGGACATATGGAAAAGCATGCCAGGATGATATACGATGAGATAACCATGGAACTATTCAGATAGCTAGGTTACAACCCGTAAACCAAACAAGGATCGGGATTGTAACCCTTTGTCTGAACGGAACTTGGTTTCTCTCACCATTTATCGGCAAGATAAATATAAGAAATCAGGTCAAGTAACAATCTGGAGTGACAATCATTATAGTGACAATCTGGAGTGACAATAATTCAATCATTCTGGTACAATCTTGTAATCAATCAATTCTAGACAATACCATACTGGACTAGACTCCATCCAATCAATCACGGCCAATCATTGCCTACGGCTTTCTACATTAACTAACTAGGGTTATCACAATCCTAGTTACTAGCAAGATGCAATGAGATGCTCCAAGTAGCCACAGGCCCTGCAGCTATACAGGTTATCCAGGCAATCATTATAGTGACAATCTAGAGAGTATAATGCATTAGAGTGACAATAGAGTTCAATTATTTAAAGTGACAATCAAGAGTGCCCCACATAACAGTGGGCTGGAAATGTGCCCTACTCGTCGGCAGGCTACAAGTCCAAACATTTGCGGCCGGGATAACGGGATCGCCTGTAACTGGGGAACATCTCTTCATGAGTAGTGAATTATACTAATTATTAACCTTAGTCCATTTCAGTAGGTACTCCTGACCGTGGTACTCAGGAGTCCCCTCCTAGACATGATGCAAGACAGGACTGGATTATTTGTACAAGCACAATCGCCCACGGTGTCATAATTAATTAAACAGGTCATGTCATGTCAGGTAGCCGTCGCAACAGCTATTCGAGATAATCATGTCAGGTTATCATGCCAAGTGTACTTTGTCAGGAGTGCACCACGACGGGCCACTATCAGGTCATGTCAGGCTATTATGGACGTAAAATATCTAATAAAATATCAATATACAGGGCTATAGAAGAGCCAAGCTTAAGGAAAATAAAACCAAACTGGCACGCTGACATAAGACCAAGTCAGCCAAGGTCATACGCTCAGGTCATACGCTCAGTGCAAGTCATACACTCACAAAAGGCAGCGTATGGACTCCATACGACTCCTTGTCACACAAGTGAGCGTATGCAAGACATACGCTCCCAAAAGACAGCGTATGGACTCCATACGACTCCTTGTCACACAAGTGAGCGTATGAAAGACATACGCTCCCAAAAGGCAGCGTATGGGGACTGTGCTGCGCTAAAGAGCGCGCGCAACTTAGTGGCTCAAGCTAAAAAGCTCGCGCACTGCTCACTGTCTTCTCCAAACAGCAAGAACTCCATGGTTGAACCCAAAGCTTCAAAAGTCCATAACTTGGTCAAAATAAGTCCAAATCCGACTTTTCAAAGGTCAAAATTGGGTAGAATAAAATTCTCTACAACATGGAACCATCAAATCTTGAAAACAAAGAAGTTTGATAGATCAAAACCACCAAAATCTGAAAATAACTAATTCCTAGATCTACAAAAAGTTAAGCCTCAAAATGAAAAATAACAAGTTCTAATGTGTCTTAGAAACATGAGGAGAAGCTAATGGAATAATAAAAATGAGCTCTCTTGTGGAAGCAAGATGCACTTGCCTAGACCTCTCTCTCCCTCTCTTTGGTAGGTAAGGAAGTAAATGAGGAAGAAGAAGATGATTATGAAGAGAGAGAAAGAAGAATAGGTAATAAATATGAGTGGTGGTGGTAGGTAGGGGGTTCACCCCTTGGTTCATGATGAACCAAGAGCAATCCCAAACCGAACCAAGCCGAACCAACCCAGGAATAAACCAAGCCCAAATAAACCAATGAATTATTAAAAGTAATTAAACTATCAATGACAATAAAACCAAGCCAATGCAAAATAAACCAAGACAACTAACCATGAATAAATAAAATATGGGTCCAAAACACGTATACGTACACTAAATATGTATCACGAATTTGGGACATTACATCCTACCCACCTTAAAAGAATTCCGTCCTCGAAATTTAATCAAGAGGCTAGAGATGTAAGGGAAAGCTATTCTATCATAGGCAATCTACCACTACCAATCAATCATACAATCATTCATGCAAGCAAGGATTCGAAGCGTATGGCATAAGGAAGATATTATACCTTACGAGTCAAACCAGCTGGGATGACCTAATCAGATATCATCCTCATGCTCCCAAGTTTGACTCTCCCAAAGAGGGATGACTATAAGCAACACGGACTGAACTGATAGTCTTGCGCTCGAGTCTCTCTCTTTGGTCAAACATGGACACGGGCCTATCCTCATACGAAAAGGTTGGTACCAATAACCAGTTTCGAATGACCTAGGATATGGCTCGGGTCCGGAATGTACCGTAGGATACATGAAATACGTCATGCACCCCGCATAATGACGGTAGAAAAGCAAGATGAGAGGACACATATACCTCTCGACCGATTCTGAACCTGAGCCTGGGCTAGGGCAAACTGCCGTGGGTCCTGTTGCTGGAAAGTTTGGGCCTGAGTCGGCAAGGGACTCGGGAACGGGAATTGCCGTTGCTGGTGAACTGGAGCTGGTGCTGGTGCTGGTCCCCCAACCGAGGGACTAGATACTGTCGATGCTGAATCAACTCTGAAAGGGCAGGACCCCACCCTATGGTCCGGTGCTCTACACAATAAACATAATCCCAACGCCTTGCGACACTCTGCTACCACGTGTCCAGGCTTTGCACAATAAGAACAGCCCACGGCGGAAGACTGCGCTTGCTTCTGTTTCTGCGAAGAGTACGTCGGGGTTGAGTGCTGGACCGACGTAACTGAAGCTGCTCGCCTCGGAGCTCCAATAGTTAAAGTCCTGGCTCCCGAGGCTGGGGCTGAAGACTGATTCATTTGACTATGGGACCGCTTCCGACCTCCGGTCCTGTCCACTATTCTCTGGGAGGTATACTCGTACCTCCTTGCTGCTCGCAACACCGCATCATAGGTCTGATGCTCGAACTGTTCTACTGCCAATATAATCTCCAGGTGAAGTCCCTGCTGGAACCTCTGCGCTCTGTCAAACTCGGTTGCCACCAAGGTGGGAGCAAACCGACTGAGTCTGGAAAACTCGGCCGCATAACCGTCGACCGTCCTTCCCATCTGCTTAAGATTACTGAACCTGGTCTGCAAGTCATATCGAGCCACTGCATCATAATACTTGATCTGGAACTTCTCGCTGAACACTGCCCAGGAGACAGGTGTTGCCAATCCCACTGCTTGTGCGGCCCACCAACTGCGGGCAAGATCCAATAATTGTAGGCGCACCACAGCCACCTTCTCATCTTCTGGAGTCTTCGCGGCTTCGAGAATCACCTCTATATCATGTAGCCAAGCATCGGCAGCAATGGCATCCTCGCTGCCATCGAAGAAGGGAGGGTTCAGGCGCTTGAAACTGTTGACCGCACTGTTCCCTCGAGGACCACTTCTATTCAGAGCATCTTCCACTGCCTGGTGTAAGGCATCACCTCTACGATCTTGGGAAGCTAACAATGATCTGATAAGACCCACCAAAGTGCCATCATCAGGATCTGCAGGCTGGACTGGCTGAACTGGCGGCTCTCCTCCAGTAGGTACGACTCGGGAGGCTGCTCCTGAGTGCTGGGCCTGATCTTCTGGTTGCTGCTGGTCCACGGGAGGTGATCCGCCTTGCTGATCAGCAGGTCCAGGTTCAATGCCGCTGAAGAAGACGACATGGGAACAATAAGGAAGGACCAAGACAGATCAACGATTATAAGCATGTGATCAGGACAAGAATTTCAGGAATCAAGAGGATACGAGCAGAGATCAAGGGCGAGTACCGATTGAGACATCTATTCGGTAAACCCTCACACATCTTGATTAACAAGACCTACATGGGCCACCACTTAAACCATGTCACGCCCCAGAACCAGAATACTGGAGAGCGGGGGCAGACATAGCCAGCTACGTATAACGGAATGGGATCCACACCGCTATACGGTCACGGCTGTCTAGATATGTGAGGGTTTCACTACAATCCATCAGTCTCTTAAGGTCATAAAATAGCCTATTGTCTCAATCTCAACCAACTAATAATAATCACAAGATATCAGATCTCCAAATATACAATTGTAAGGCGTCCCAAATATTACATATCCAGATGATCATGAAGCTAGTCGTTACAAAATGTGAGGACTAGCAAGAGTTCAGTCATACATGATCAACCCCCGGGGCTTGTCAATCATGTTACAGCCCGTAGGCAGACAGTAAGTAAGTACAATCGAGCTAACACTTGCTCGTCGGCTAAACGCCTCAAAAGAATAATTTACAATATTACAGTGGGAGAACAAAAGAAACCCACTCGATGCCCTGGTTACGCCTGGTGACCACCATCGGACTGGAAAGCAGGGAGATCCTTTGGTGCTGCTCCGGTATCTGGCCATACAAAACCAGCTGGGTCAGACCCCAGAAAGAGCAAGTGCCACAAAGGAGGCTTCACTTAAGAACTAAAGCCAGCAAATTAACACAATAATATAATTACATAATAAGAGACAGTAATTTAAGAAAAAGCATGATAGGTAATTATAAAAGACAATCTTGCATAGAATCACTAAAAGACAGGACATATGGAAAAGCATGCCAGGATGATATACGATGAGATAACCATGGAACTATTCAGATAGCTAGGTTACAACCCGTAAACCAAACAAGGACCGGGGTTGTAACCCTTTGTCTGAACGGAACTTGGTTTCTCTTACCATTTATCGGCAAGATAAATATAAGAAATCAGGTCAAGTAACAATCTGGAGTGACAATCATTATAGTGACAATCTGGAGTGACAATAATTCAATCATTCTGGTACAATCTTGTAATCAATCAATTCTAGACAATACCATACTGGACTAGACTCCATCCAATCAATCACGGCCAATCATTGCCTACGGCTTTCTACATTAACTAACTAGGGTTATCACAATCCTAGTTACTAGCAAGATGCAATGAGATGCTCCAAGTAGTCACAGGCCCTGCAGCTATCCAGGCTATCCAGGCAATCATTATAGTGACAATCTAGAGAGTATAATGCATTAGAGTGACAATAGAGTTCAATTATTTAAAGTAACAATCAAGAGTGCCCCACATAACAATGGGCTGAAAATTTGCCCTACTCGTCGGCAGGCTACAAGTCCAAACATTTGCGGCCGGGATAACGGGATCGCCTGTAACTGGGGAACATCTCTTCATGAGTAGTGAATTATACTAATTATTAACCTTAGTCCATTTCAGTAGGTACTCCTGACCGTGGTACTCAGGAGTCCCCTCCTAGACATGATGCAAGACAGGACTGGATTATTTGTACAAGCACAATCGCCCACGGTGTCATGATTAATTAAACAGATCATGTCATGTCAGGTAGCCGTCGCAACAGCTATTCGAGATAATCATGTCAGGTTATCATGCCAAGTGTACTTTATCAGGAGTGCACCACGACGGGCCACTATCAGGTCATGTCAGGCTATTATGTCAGGAGTACACCACTACGGATCACTATCACGTCATGCTCAATTATCAATTCCAAACATATCAAGTAAATTCGTGATTATCAAGTTCAGGACAAAAGGCGTAAGGATATAAAATAGACATAAAATATCTAATAAAATATCAATATACAGGGCTATAGAAGAGCCAAGCTTAAGGAAAATAAAACCAAACTGGCACGCTGACATAAGACCAAGTCAGCCAAGGGCCATACGCTCAGGTCATACGCTCAGGTCATACGCTCAGGTCATACGCTCAGTGCAAGTCATACGCTCCCAAAAGGCAGCGTATGGACTCCATACGACTCCTTGTCACACAAGTGAGCGTATGCAAGACATACGCTCCCAAAAGGCAGCGTATGGACTCCATACGACTCCTTGTCATACAAGTGAGCGTATGCAAGACATACGCTCCCAAAAGGCAGCGTATGGGGACTGTGCTGCGCTAAAGAGCGCACGCAACTCAGTGGCTCAAGCTAAAAAGCTCGCGCACTGCTCACTGTCTTCTCCAAACAGCAAGAACTCCATGGTTGAACCCAAAGCTTCAAAAGTCCATAACTTGGTCAAAATAAGTCCAAATCTGACTTTTCAAAGGTCAAAATTGGGTAGAAAAAAATTCTCTACAATATGGAACCATCAAATCTTGAAAACAAAGAAGTTTGATAGATCAAAACCACCAAAATCCAAAAATAACTAATTCCTAGATCTACAAAAAGTTAAGCCTCAAAATGGAAAATAACAAGTTCTAATGTGTCTTAGAAACATGAGGAGAAGCTAATGGAACAATAAAAATAAGCTCTCTTGTGGAAGCAAGATGCACTTGCCTAGACCTCTCTCTCCCTCTCTTTGGTAGGTAAGGAAGTAAATGAGGAAGAAGAAGATGATTATGAAGAGAGAGAAAGAAGAATAGGTAATAAATATGAGTGGTGGTGGTGGTAGGTAGGGGGTTCACCCCTTGGTTCATGATGAACCAAGAGCAATCCCAAACCGAACCAAGCCGAACCAACCCAGGAATAAACCAAGCCCAAATAAACCAATGAATCATTAAAAGTAATTAAACTATCAATGACAATAAAACCAAGCTAATGCAAAATAAACCAAGACAACTAACCATGAATAAATAAAATATGGGTCCAAAACACGTATACGTACACTAAATACGTATCACGAATTTGGGACATTACATCTTCTCACCCCTCTGGAAAATTCTATGTTCCATGCGAGGTCTCGGCTTAGAATTTTTGTCAAAAGCCTCACCAAATAAGAATAGAGGTTTCTTGCGGGTGACAGCGTCAGCAGTCTGAAGAGGCTGTCCGTTCATTAGACACAGAAAAGTGTCATTATCTTGTGCGGTCAGGATAGCCTGCCAAGAGGACGGTAAGGCATATTGAGGAAATGACACATGCGAGAGATCTTCCTTGTATTCAGGTTCAGACAGGGATCCTACAAAAACCTCATAGTTGGGATCTTTCCTGAGGTTAACTGCATCAATAAAGAAGGCAAAGATCAGTATATGCAAAATCAAAAAGTTTCTTCAAAAGATTATCAATTTGTGCTGTGTCAAATAAGCTATCAGATTGCGCCAGCACAGTCAGCTTGCGCAAGTTATCAGATTGTGCCAGCACCGTCAGCTTGTGCAAGTTATCAGATTGTGCCAGCATAGTCAACATGCACAAGTTATCAGATTGTGCCAGCACAGCCAACGTGTGTAAGACGTCAGGTTGCGCTAACATGCTTGCGCAAGACATCAGTTTGCGCTGGCACAACCGACTTGCGCAAATCGATGGATTGTGCCGAACATTTTGTCAGCGCTTTCCAACCGATTGCACAAGAGTATAGTTTTCATAAAAATGAAAACTATTGTATATGCAGCCGAAACCCTAAACAGGGTGGCACAAATACCATCAAACTCTAAAAAGAGAGAGGTATGAAGGTCTGAAAGCATCAAAAACTCTAAAAAGGATTTCGATCATGGTTCGTCATTCACCTTAAAGCGCAGGATGACCCGTCTCATGACGAGATACTCGTGGTGCAACACGAGTCGAGGGTTCGGCAGGGGCCTTTCCCTTCTCGGCAGCTGATCGCTTGGGTGCCATTTCTGTCGTTGACGAGAGGAAGAAGAAGAAGTCGGAGTAGGGAAGGAGCTTCTGTCTCTGGAGAATTCGAAAGCAAGTAAAGGTTGAAAGAATGAAAAATGAAACTATTTATAGTTTCAGAAGTGTAACAGTCACCTCCAATTGTGCCACAAAAGACGGAGCTAATTCCTCCAAACGCGCAATCAAAGCGCAACTTGCGCAACTTGATTTTAAATTTGAAATTCAAAGTATTTCAAAATTTTGAATATTTTCAAATTTCAAAAACTTTGAAGGGGGTCTTGTATGTCCTAAAAATCAAGTTCCATTTATCAAATAGGCAGAGAAGTCTCAATTGTGTACCCTTCAGTGAACTGCGCTGGAGTTAGATTGTGCTGTAAATCAAACGCGCGAGCGGAACTGCGCTACCCTCCGAGCGTGCTACGTTGACGTGGCAACGCCATCATTACCTGACAAAGATCAGATCTTCTGACAGCCTGACAGCCCAAAAAACAAGGAGTCCGTTCGTTTCTTGTGCAGCACAGCGCTCAAGAACAGCTGTACAACTGCAGCACAGTTTGCTAGTCCAACCTTAGCACAGTTTGACCCAGCCCGAGTCCTAGCGCTATCCATTGAAGCACAGTCTGAAGCTAGCGCTCTTCGGTTAGCGCAATTCATCGAATAACTGACATTTATTACGTGGCTTATATGCCATCAATTGCTCACCACGTGGCAACCGCCTGTACACGACCAAGCACATTTCAATCAAACAATGCCACGTATCTGAATACAGTTAGCCCACGATCGAGCAACTGCCCAATAGGCCAGCACAGTTTACAGTCTGTGCAGTCTATCGCCAGCACAGTTCATCTTGTGCAATCCAGAATAACTATAAATTAGTTATTTATAGAACTCTATAAATAGAGTTTCAAGTCCTTCATTAAAGGGATCAGATTATTCAAGATCATCAGAGAGATCAGGAGTTCTTGTCCAAGTGCTGCTGCATTCTTCAGAGATTATCGTCTTCAAAGTTCACATCGTCCAAGGGATAAAGCGATCGTCTTCAGATCGGATTCCTATAGTTGTACTTTCCCAGAATTTAATTGTAATCTTCTTACAAAGTTTATAAAATAAAGACTTTTGTTTTTGCAAACAAGATCGACATACAAGAATGTCGTCTTCACATCGATTTGCTCTAACTTGAGATCATGATAAGCTACCAAGCTCAATAATATGCAAATAAAAGTGTGCTTAACCATGGACAAAAAGATCTCATTATAGTCCACTCCCTCCTTCTACGCGAAGCTCTTTGCCACTAATCTTGCCTTAAACCGTGACGTAGGCTGTAAATTTATTTACTAATTATGAATGTGCAATAAAGCAAATAATTATGAGCATTTTATGATTTGAGTATTATGGTCTAGACAGCATTCTACCGTCGATACTGCGGCGTAGGCTGGCTTGCGCACGTACTCGCATCTTGAAAAGTGGGTGCGGGTCGTGACACTTTGCTACTAATCTTACCTTAAATCAGGTGCCACCAGACTCTGGAAAAGTTCTCTTCTTCCTGTACACCCACATGCAGCCTATAGCCTTCTTGCCTTCGAAAAATAGAACCAGATCCCATGTACAGTTTTTGTGGAAAGACTCAATCTCTTCCTACATAGCCACCATCCAGTTCTCGTTGCTAGTACCTTTGACAGCCTATCTGAAGGTGATAGGATCGTCATCCTCTGCTGATAGTGCATATGCCACCACATTTAACTGTCTATAGTACTTTACCGGTTCCTCAAATCCATACATGTGTATTGGCTTGGCCGATCTCTTTGGCCTAGTGGTGGCCAAGGAATCTTGCTGCTGGTGCTAATCTTCCTCTGGTTGTTGCTCTTGTAGGGCTTTATGAACATCATTAGAAACCTCCACGTCATATGATGCATCATCAGACGAATTAATCTCAACAGTTTGAGATTTGCTACATACACCACCATCGTGAACGGACTCACTCTTCTTGTTTGAAGCCAACACTGAAGACTCGTCGAATGTGACAACCCTGCTGATTAAGAACTTCTTATCCTCTAAGTAGTACAGATGTTATCCCTTAACTCCTTGTGCATAAGGCTTTCTTGGCTCTCGGATTCGACTTACCCTCATTGACATGATAGTAAGCTTTGCATCCAAACACGCATAAAGTGTTGTAATGTGCTAATTTGTCGGTTATCATCTCATATGGAGTCTTATAGTCTATAACCGGAGTTGGTGATCTATTAACCAAGTACCGGGCCATGTGTATAGCATCCGCCCACTATTCCTTGCGTAAATCGACATTGGAAAGCAAACATCTTGCTTTACTACTAGAATATCACATATTAGTGATGTCCTAAGACGTCGCTAAACTGTTAGAAAATGTCGCTAAAAACTTTCAGCAACTTTTTCTGCGCTATTTTTGGGTTGTCACGTTACTTCAAGTCGCTGACAGCAAAAACGTCACAAAACGTCGTTGTTGCGACATTTTTTAGCGATGTACACACGTCGCTAATTTTGAGACATTTTTCGACTCCTTGTCGGAAATGTAGCGAAGCAACAACATTCGCTAATCGTCGGTAGAAGTTGCAGGAATTGGCAACGTTTTAGCAACGTATACCGACGTTTAACGACTGCTTAATACGATGCTGACCGCCGGTGATTCAGCGACGTTTAGTGACTGTTACCGACGCATAGCGATGCCAGGGTAGTCGCTAAGCGTTGCTAACCTACAGGAGTCGCCGACGCTTAACGACTACTTACCGTGTCGCTAAACGTCGGTAACAGTCGCTAAATTTGCAGAAAAATAAATAAATAGAAAACAGACTGCCATGTTCTGCTAGTGTGATATTCTTGCAGTTTAATAATTAATAATTAATATGAATTGACCCAGAGCAACCCTCCGTTGAATTCCATAGGTTCGCAAATCCCTTCGGTGGAACACTCAATATCGATAAATTTACATGCATTTAGGACGAATAATAAAATAAAATATAAAGAAAATGGCAGATTAGAATTACAAATCTAGTCTGAAGAAAATTTGTCGTATACAGATAAGTGCAATAAACAAATATCCACGCAAATAAGTCTACACACAAACAACCAATAAAGTCTCAAAGCCTCGACAAATGTATAATATTCAAACCCAACATCATGGGTCTACACACAAACAAACACTCTACACTTAAATAATTAATAAACAGTCCTAACTAGGACTACTATGGATCTGAAGGAGGAGGGGTATCACCATGCATTAAGGATAAGAACAATTCATACTCCTCCCATGAAATCGACACCGACGTCGATGAAGGTTGTGACGTCGGTGGAGTCGGTGTCGATGAAGAACGCAGTGACGTCGGTGGAGTCGGTAACGATGAAGGCGCATCCGGAGGACGTATCTATTCCAACGTTGCTAGTCGCTAGTTGTATGAATCCATGGTAGATAACAGCCTCGTACTGCTATCAACCATCGAATCCTGCATCTGTAGTGCCCCATCCCGCTCAGCTCAATCGGAGGAATCAAAACGCCAATGGCGTTCGGACTTAGCCGTGCAACGGCTGGTCGAAGACCCGCTCAGTCGAGGCGACTCCTCGCTCAGGTAGGTGGCTTCGGTGAACTTATCTCAACTTGGCCTTCACATTAATAAAACAAAAGTTTTCAAATACACAAGCAGGCTTGATAATAAAATAGGCAAATTCATATAGCTAAGGGAATAATCCCAAGACGGGTTAAATTGAGTTAGAATATGGAAAGGTCCTACGGTCAGCTTAGAAATGTTGTACGTCGTGATTTCAAAAGGACACTCGGTCCTTCGTCCCGTGGCTTGGGAGGAAGAAACTTGATCTATGTTGCCACAAGGCTATGGACTTAGCACAGCCATAGGCATCGCACGGTACAAATGCATGGTAAAGCATGCACGACCACTGTCTAATTCTTGATAAAGCATGCATTGTCCCAATATCCAATGCTTGGCATAGCCAAAGTGTCCCTCAAGTCGCAATGCACATTTCTACGATGCAAGGCTTGGCATTGCCTTTGCTCATCCCACGAGTTAAGTTGTTGCACGATTAAGTTAGGCAACAACTCATGTCGGGTAACTAAGTCATTCTAATCACTGTCCTATGAATTATGTGGTTGTCATAGCCACATAGTTCCATGATCTTAAGGCTCATCATATAGAGTATGACTTGAACGGTAGTGTCATATAGAACGCAAGTTGGTTTAAGGCACTAGCCACGGTTGGTTTACGTAAAAAGTTAGCCACGGTCTACGGCGCGTAAAGAACATGTTTTGTTCAAGTTAAACGGGAAGGCTATGCAATAGCCGTTCCCTGGATTTCAAAGAATGGAAAGTTTAAGCGATGGTTTATCGCTGAGGTGGCCCTTCGTTTGGGAGTCTCATGGTTCCAATGCACGTTTTACATGATATGGTTTCAAGCATGTTTTGCTAAAGAGTATGGTTTGAGTCGTTCCACGGATTAGGCTATGCATTTACGTGAGTCTAGATGAAGTCTCATAGGTGTGTGGTCATGGTAACTTGTCGACAAGGGCGATATTTCTTCGGACGACAACCTAGGGCCGAAGGAATCGATCCGGCCATGGGAGAAACACAGTATAGCTGATGTTGGTTAGGCAACCAGGGATTCGGTGGGCTGTCATTGGAGCTAGCTACCTGCAATGACCGACCCATCCTATTCCTAGCTATGTCCACGATGGCTAGTCAATGCCAGTGACCTTTTATATTGATAAGTTGGCGTTCTGAGCGGCTATCCGCATGCACGGTGTCGGTCGAATCAAAAGAAGTGTGAACACGGTATAAACTGAGTCAAGGAAAGATATCTACGGTTGTAACACCAGTATGAAGCCTAACATTTGGCTATAGCAAAGATACGTGCTTCGGTACGAGATGTGGCATCGAGTATTTAGTTGTTGGCATAAAGTTACATAAGTCGGATTTGAGATGTTAAGAGTTAAGTCAAGAAGGGTCGTAAGGCGAGTTTGATTAAGTAATGTTGAGTTACGAGGTACGACCTCGATATGTTCATGCACGGCCACGCTGTCACGATACATGTATAGGCAAGACTAATTGGAGAAGTACTGCCTCAAGTATATTGAAGCATAAATAGAGTTTATGGCATGACCAAGTTGTTGCATTCCAAATATGGGCTAATAGGCAAGCATGAGTCGATAAGTTGACGTCGTTGGCACGAGAAGGGTCTAGAGACAAGGTATAAGTAAGTTGTTGGTGCAAGGCACGATGATGGTCTAGAGACACAAATAGGCCAAGAGTTTATGTCCTAAAATCGATCCTAAGATAAGAATAGAAAGATAATCATAAAAGGATTATGTTGCACAAAATAAATAAACGTAATGGTTTTGTATGGGTAGACAAGGAGCTTACTCCACCAGTACAGTTGAGTACTGATATCCACACAGTTTTCATGTGTAGGCACAGGTAGAAGCTCGTTGGCACGGAGATCGCTTGGATGCATTGAGACACGGAGTTCCTTGGCATTTCGAGACGTGCGGCCACATGGAGTCTGGACTTATACGGAACATAATGTATGGACATCGCCTATCTGAAGCATCCGCTGGCTCGTTAAATTGTATTAAAAGATGAGAGGGAGCAGAGTGACTTGTATTATGAGAAGAGTGAGCTTGAGGGATTGTAATCTTGGTCTCGTGCCCATCTATGTAATCTTTGTTTTAACATCAATAAAAAGCAATTTGTATGACTTGTGTTTCGTTTCAAGTTTTTGCTGCTATTTCAATATTTCAGCTTGGAACTTCTGTGCGACGACCCCGTCGCTTAGCCTGTAATCGGCCGTTATGGAATCTGCCTTACGTGAGTGCAATTTAGGCTCACGCGGCATCACACCTTAGCGAGGACGATCGATCCTACGGGACCGGGGCGTGACAGCATCAATGTCAGCCTCTCGTCCTTAGACAGTTGTGATGCCTGCAGCTCTGTCACGCTGCATAGTGTCGACGCTCTAAGATCAGTAACGCCACTCTCTATCCTCTCAGTCACATCCATGAGCTCCATGATGTTGCGCTCGAGCGTATCTAATCGTGTGATGAGCGTGGCATCTTCCGTATGCGGCTGAGACTAGGGCTGCTCCTGGATCCTTCGCAGTATCTCGTCACGGAGAGACTCAATCTGACGGTCAATTATCTCTAGGAAGTACCATAGATCGTCCTTTGACAAAGCTGGAGCAGGCTGCAAGGAAGTACCAGTCTCTTCCGTTGTAGGTGCACTAGCAGCCGCTCGCTCGCGAAGCTTATGATACGCGGCCTAGAAAAGTATGAATACTCTATAATTGCTAATGTACTTATTATTGCTAACTACATGAATATTTATTTGCATATTTCCTAAGTCATATTAAAATTAACACAAATTAACAAAAAGTATTGTAATACTTACATAGGTCTGCTCGGCCCTCTCGTCAATAAGCTTTTTGCCCTTCCGATGGGTAGCCAGGAAGACGGTCGCCATGTTGGCGTCTTCACCCCCTCCTTACCGGTTAAAAATATATTATTTAGTACTAAAATTAAATATTTTTTCCAAATAGTAATTTATCGGACTTGTATTAAAATAATGTCTGAAATAAATAAAAAACATACCAAACGACAGAAATGTTTCGTCATCGGGATCGACCTACCGTACCACTTTGATACCTTCTGCCTAGCCGCCTTGGCCTTCTCAGACCTTTCCTTGCACCTTGGCGCGTCGAATCTAGCCTCACTGATCAGGGGTGATCCAACCTTGGATCAGCTTTCTAGCACGATTACGAGCCTTCTGGTCATTAATAGCATCACGGATCAGCTTGGCGGCGACGGCAGGAAACATTCCCTCGATCAACTCGGCCCGGTGCGGTGGATAGAATTTGCTAGAAGAAGCATTCTTGTTCCTCCGGTGCGGATGATCCTTCGACAGGAATTGTCGATGACAATCGAAGAAGCACGATTTGCCTCCGTGTTTCAAACAGAAAGCCTTAGTGCGGTCTATGCAATACGGACATAAAAGACGTCCATACGTGCTCCATCTCGATAACATTCTATAGGCCGAAAAGTAGCTGATGGTCCACATAAGTGCTGCCTGCCCGCATCTGAAAATTTTATTTTCTAGAAACATCGTAGGTGTTGGCACCTACTTTCCATAGCTGATTCAACTCATCTATCAATGGCTGTAAATACATATCGATGTTTCTCTTCGGATTGTTCGGACCTGGAATAATAACGGTGCAAAACATATACGGAGTCTTCATGCACATCGAAGGTGGTAGATTGTACGGAGTGATGACCACAGGCCAACACGAATACTGGGAGCCCGAAAGTCCGAATGGAGTAAAACCATTGGAGGAGAGCCCCAATCTGACATTACGTGGATCTGAAGTAAAATTTGGATACTCTCGATCAAAGTGCTTCCATGCTTTTCCATCATATGGGTGATCCAACACTCCTTTGATCTGTTCCCACCTATGCCAACTCATATTTTCTGCTGTCTCCTTCACCATAAACAACCTCTACAACCGCGGCATCAACGGCAAGTAGTGTATCGAACACTACCAAAATACAGTAAAATAGCGATGGCTATTCAGCGACGGATGTATTCCGTCGCTAATAGCGATGGACACCCGACTAAATGGCGATGATTTGCCGCCTAATTACAGCCAATATTTTTTTTCAATTTTAAGGATAAAACCCGATCGCAAATCCGTCGCTATATCGTCAAAAATATAGCGACGGACAAACAAGTCGTCGCTACGTCGTCGCCCAGTTGTCAATAATTGGCAAAAAAATGTTGAAAAAATTGGCACAAAATTTGGTGACCACATCGCGACAGATTATTCGTCGATAAACTAACGGGGGTATAGCGACGGCTTGGCGACGGATATATCCGTCGCTAATCCGTCGCTAAAGACTGTGCCCTAACTTAAAACGAACCGACGGAGGGGGGGGATTTTTCATTCCTCTAAAAGTTTCTCTCACCTCTCTCTCTCTCTCTCGCGCAGCTCTCTCTCTCTCTCTCTCTTGCTGGTCGGGGGGCGGAAGAGGCCGCGGGGGGGGTCGGCAGGTGGGGATGTCGCGGGGTAGGGTTCGACGGGGGTGGGGGTTGGGGGGGGTAGGGGAGCGGAGGGGGGTCGGGGGGTCTTGCTGGTCGGAAGGAAGGAGGGGGGTCGGGACCCGTGGGGTGGGGGGGTCTTGGGGGTCGAAGGGGAGGGGAGTGGGGTTGGGGGTAGGGGAGCGGAAGGGTCCGTGGGAATACATCATGACACTATAATTCATATATTTTGAGTTAATAGTATGAATTTTAACAAATAAGCTATATATTCATCCTGCATTATGAAAGGGAAGGAAAAAAATAATATGATTCACATTGTGATGTGCATACGGAGAATATATGATAATCATCAATTTTTAATTGTTCAATTACTTAAACGGGTAGTAGAATCAGTAGGCTTCCTTGCACCGACAGACCTTTCTCTACTACTGCCATTGTAGAGATCAACACCACAAAATCTGTACGCGTCTTCATCTTTGCCGTCTTTTTAGTAAAATATGCATGCACCCATTACGACATGCATCGATTTTTTTCGTATCCCATCCAGAGCGATCTCACCATCGTCTTAGACCGGTAGAAGTCTTTAGGCAACTTTGCACCCTCCGGCAAAATCTCTATAATCAACTCCATCAGTCGGTTGCAGCACCATCAGTCGGTTGCAGCATTCTTACGATATGTTAAAATCGGACTTGATGCTCAACAATCTTGTAACCACTTCCAACGGTGAATGATCCTCACAACCAAGATATAATGGAGTCCTTGCATTCTCCAGTAACTCTATAAACTTTGCAGCATCGGCATTCGTTGCCTCCATGGCTGCATCATAATTATCGGGATCGATGTAACGCCCCAGTCCCAAAATACATAGGACCAAGTACGTAGACATGCCAGCTGTATACATACGAAGTACAGGGCCTTGTTTGTATACATAAGCTGTAAAATGCAGTAATCTAAGACAAACTAAATCTCATCCACAATGAAAAGAATAATAATATAAAAATCAACTTGAATATTTATGATACAATCGTTGGGCGGAGACAAAGTCTACTACCAACTATCTCAATAAAAGAAATATACAAGAGTCGATCCATAAAATGGCAAGACGAACAAACGCAATCATCTTCGAAGGAATGGAGAGAATCACGGCCTTGGCTAGAACACCTGTAATGAATCATGAAAGCATACACCTGGGGAATAACCAGGTCCTCAGACGGACGTAGCAAGATACAGGAAGAACAAGCTAATATGAACTGTCAGAATAATAAAATAATATATAAAAGACTATCCTAGACACAAATATGCAAAGAAGATTCTAACCGCCTAATGTACAATTTAGAGGACAACTTTCATGCGTATGGGTGCAATTTTAGTCTATGTGTACGTAACTGGCATCCAGTCATCTGTATCTGACCGTAACGTCCAAAACGTCAGAGGGTATCTGCAAATAAATTGCCACAGTTCCATCCGGAGACTGTGGTTTACCTGTTTGGATTCCCATACGCACTAGCGACTGACCTCCCCCAATATTTCCTATACTGTTCAAGTCATGTCCATGGCTCGTCCAGTTTATTAACTGCTTGAGTCTCTAAAACCCTAGTCATAGCAGTTACGATCATCTATCCGTCACACAACTTTAGAGATGGCCAGTCCATAAGTCGTGCCCCTAGCAAAATATCTCAAACCGTGTAGTGTGAGTGTCATGGCCAAGAAAGATATAAGGATATCCTCCAACAAGAAGGTAGTCTGCTAACACTAAGTTAACATGCATATAGTAAAGTAAAACGACTAATATAGTCGCTTGCACCCAAGTGTGGCTTGGAGACGCAGTTTATAACAAAGGAAACTAATAATATGAAACAAAATAAATAATGCAAAAAATAAATAATTGACAGTTAATTAGCAAGGTATACTTGCCTGTTGCGACGCCTGGTGAGCTGTCTGGTGTGGTACAATAAAGGTGGCACAAGATGGACTTTGGTATTACAACTACGCAAGGGAGCCTCTATTGACGACACGGAGTATTCCATCGGGTCCAGAACGGTCAACTTAGTTAGGTTTGACATGATGAAGTGCAGAATTTGAGAGGAAATAGGAATAATAGGATTGGTATGGTCAAGAATCGATAGTCGAAGGGTTTGTGGAAGTAATATGTATACTAATTTAGAGAAATAGTTATAATGCCTGAAGCTATATTTTATAGTGAAAAATAATTTTAGATAAATGCATACTTGCAAAATAGAAATCGTTTTTAGACTAAACCCTAAATTTGTCAAAAATAAAATTATAGGTAGAAAACTATATATATAAATATCATAATATATTTTAAGTTTAAAACAAAATTTGAATCAATTTAGACAAAGTTCATGATATAAATTTTTAGAATATATTTATAATATCTATAACAATTATATTTTTAATCCACTACTAGTAGGTACAAAAATGATAATAACCATAAAAGAAAAACACGATAATAATAATAAGGCTTCTAGCAATTTATACCTAGTATATTAAGATACCAATAACTTAATATCCAAAAATATAAATATAAATATATTTTTATATATGTACTGTTTACAACAGTACTTACAATAGTAAAGATAACAATGATTAAAATAGTAATAATAATAATAACAACAGAATAATAATAATAATAATAATAATAATAATAATAATAATAATAATAATAATAAACAACCAATACTAATAACAACAATAACAGAATACTCAAAAAAATAAAAATAAAAAAACAGTTAACAAAAGAACAATAAAAACAATAGAAGGGTTGCTCCCTTTTACTGAAAAGATGAGAGAGAGTGAGGGAAAGAAAAAAAAGGAAGGGGAGAGAGGGAGCGGGCGGAGAGATTGGGAGAGGAAACTGCAGAAGGAGGCGGCGAGCGGTCGAGATCCGCGGCGGAAGGAAAGGGCTACGACAGAGGAAGTGGGGGCGGAGGCTGAGCGGCGCATGGGTGGAGTTGCGTCGGCGTGAGGGGGTGCGGCTGGGGCCAGGGCTTTCGTGCCCAGGCGGAGCTCGGAAAGGGCGGCGGCTCGGCGAGGAGGGGTGCACGGGCGTGAGAGGAGGAGGCACCCGATCGGATCTGGTGCTCCGAGGGAGGCGTAAGGGGTGGTGTTTCTTGCGGCGCCGGTCGCTACGGGTTTTGGGGTTTCGGTCGGGCACCGGTGATGGCAGTTGTGGAGACGCGAGATGGCTGGGGTTGGTGAAGGGATCGGTCGCAGGCATCGAGGTGGCTGCGGGGAGCACGGCCGGTGAGGTCAATTCGTCGGATGGGAAGAACGTGGGGACGGATCGGGAAATCGAAGCGGACCTAGGATCGCGGCTACGACAAGGTAAGTGGTGGTGGTGGTGGTGTATTTATTTTTCTTGTTTCTCTGGTAGTGGTGGATTGGGCGTGCCTTGGGTTGGTACCGGTGGTTGTTGGGGATGACGGCGCTAGTGGTGGCGGGGATCCGAAGGTGGTGTGGCTGCGACGACGGGGCAGCAGGTGTATGGCAGTGAGGGAATGGGGAAGGCGGTGGTTGTTGGCCTTGGGAGTGTCTTGGGTGAGCGTGGTGCGGTGATGGCTATGTCGATGGAGGCGGCCGGTGATGAAGGTGGTGGTCGAAGATGCGCCTGTGAGGGCAGGGGTTGGGTTTGATTATGTCGGTGTGATAGGTTTCATTTGGGAGTTTTTGGTGATGCTGGCTATGATGGTAGGTGATCGGCAGAAAGTGGTGGTGGTCGGGATGTGAGGGCGTCGGGATATGGGACGCCGGGCATCAGAGATGAGTCGAACATGTAGCCGATGTTAGGGTAGCGGAATTAGCTTAGTGTTAGGGTTAGGAATTTGATGTATCGTGTCGGGATTGTCGACACGGAGGAGAATACAATGTATATGTAACATATGGAATAAAAATTGGACGGGGAGGGAGAACATGGATATGATGCACTCACGTGGGTGGTGGAAATTATGGAGGAGTACCTGCCTATTTATAGGATGTGGGAATTCTCATTTGGATAGGATTGAGATTTTTAAAACCCAAATAGATCATTCTACTATTAAATTTAAATTAATACATTCATATCTAATCCAAATCTAATTTAAATATAGATAATTCATATTTAAATTAAACTATTTAGTTTAAATCAATAAATCTAATCACAATTTAATTTATCACAAATATATCCAAATATCTTTTTATAAGTAATTATAATTAATTAATTACGAAAATCATAATAAATATTTTAATAGGAAAAATTTCACACTACCTTTTTATTTAAGTAGCATAATAATTTCGAAAATGCAATAATTATTTGAATATATATATAAAATATCTTTAAAATACCTTTTAAATAAATTAAGATAAATAATAAAAGGATTTTGAGAATTTCAATATATACCTGAATTAAATTTCATGTATCTCGCATGTGACTAGTACATAATATCTATGTATATATAATTTCGAAGTTGGCATAAATAAATAATTAAAATAGCAAACTTAGAAAATTTGGTACTAAAACAAGAATAATTATTATATATATTATTTTGAAACTATAGAAAAAAATATTTTTCTAAAAATATGCACGCTTGCACATATTCGCACTCGTCGAGCAATTACAAAAAACAAAATTTTGCGCACGACGTACAATGCAACTACGCGACGTACAATTACAAAATAAATACCAAAAATAAAAAAATAGTAAAAATTTAGGGGTTTTATACCCTACCCAACTTAAAAGAATTTTGTTCTCGAAATTAAGAATTCGCAGGGGGGTGAGAAGGAACAAAATAATTTACAATGGTCAACGAAAGATGCATTAGGAAATCTCGATTTCAATAACGACAAGGATAATCATGGGTTACCACAAGAAGGAAAATAAGTGGGGGTTAAAGTTAATATGCAATAAAGGTTAGAGAGAATGGATTAAATACCTAGAAGGTATGATTTAAGAGTAGGTTGAGGGTCATAGGTGATAGGGTAGCTAGAGGAATTTCTAGTACCACGCCTCCGTCCTTCTAAAATAGGTAGAGGCGAAAGCGATAAGGAGTTCAATGACGATTTAATCGAATACGAATACGTGATTCAAAGGCGACCGTATAATTTCAAAAGAATTTTCAAGGCAATCGTGGATGGAATTCTAAGGAGAAAGTTCAACTACATCCCATCCACGTAGATTGATATATAAAAATACGAACCAAAGTGCACTCGGTTGATCAGACCATCATGCACCGGTTCTGATTAGACAATATGTTAGTGAGTGGCCACTCCATATCATATGCCTTGATCAAGCTCGATAAAGAATTAGCTTGCAAATACTAGGCTATATTAGCATCATTAGTCTAGATAGTAAAACATAGGCACGAGGGTAGATGAAATAAGAACCAATATGAATAGTCTAAGAGTCATGAGAATCTAAGTCTTGTTTATTCCTATACTATCATTCTACGGTTTTATTGACCAAGGCTTGGTTGACCAAATGGGTTAAACTCTTCTAGTCTCTATAGTCTAGATAATACTATTTGTATTCTCTTTAGCGGTCAAGGGTATGTCAGGCCGTGGGATATTCTACCCAACTTAAAAGAATTAGGCTAAGGGTGTTTGGGACATCTAACTAGTAGGGTCAATCTCTAGCAAGCACGAAAGAAAGATAAGGATAGTGATAGAAGGAATCAAGCAAGATGCAGTCGATGAGTCGAACGATAGTTCGAATATGGAATCGAGGAAGGAGGTCAAGTATGTGGATGAGATCCTAGACTTCTAATCCTATACGCAGGCTTGCTTGGTACGGTAAAGCAACCAAACAATTTATCTTGACCTGCATGGGCCACCACAAAAATATGTAACGCCCCAGTCCCAAAATACGTAGGACCAAGTACGTAGATATGCCAGCTGTATACATACGAAGTACAGGGCCTTGTATGTTGACATAAGCTGTAAAATACAGTAATCCAAGACAAACTAAATCTCATCCACAATGAAATGAATAATAATATAAAAATTAACTTGAATATTTATGATACAATCGTTGGGCGGAGACAAAGTCTACTACCAACTATCTCAATGAAAGAAATGTACAAGAGTCGATCCATAAAATGGCAAGACGAACCAAACGCAATCATCTTCGAAAGAATGGAGAGAATCACGGCCTTGGCTAGAACACCTACAATAAATCATGAAAGCACACACCTGAGGAATAACCAGGTCCTCAGACGAACGTAGCAAGATACAGGAAGAACAAGCTAATACGAACTGTCAGAATAATAAAATAATATATAAAAGACTATCTTAGACACAAATATGCAAAGAAGATTCTAACCGCCTAATGTGCAATTTAGAGGACAACTTTCATGCGCATGGGTGAGATTTTAGGCTATGTGTACGTAACTGGCATCCAGTCATCTGTATCCGGCCGTAACGTCCAAAACGTCAGAGGGTATCTGCAAATAAATCGCCACAGTTCCATCCGGAGACTGTGGTTTACCTGTTTGGATTCCCATATGCACTAGCGACTGTCCTTCCCCAATATTTCCTATACTGTTCAAGTCATGTCCATGGCTCGTCCAGTTTTTTAACTGCTTGAGTCTCTAAAACCCTAGTCATAGCAGTTACGATCATCTATCCGTCACACAACTTTAGAGATGGCCAGTCCATAAGTCGTGCCCTTAGCAAAATATCTCAAACCGTGTAGTGTGAGTGTCATGGCCAAGGAAGATATAAGAATATCCTCCAACAAGAAGGTAGTCCGCTAACACTAAGTTAACATGCATATAGTAAAGTAAAACGACTAATATAGTCGCTTGCACCCAAGTGTGGCTTGGACGCGTAGTTTATAACAAAGGAAACTAATAATATGAAACAAAATAAATAATGCAAAAAATAAATAATTGACAGTTAATTAGCAAGGTATACTTGCCTGTTGCGACGCCTGGTGAGCTGCCTGGTGTGGTACAATAAAGGTGGCACAAGATGGACTTCGGTGTTACAACTACGCAAGGGAGCCTCTATTGACGACACGGAGTATTCCATCGGGTCCAGAACGGTCAACTTAGTTAGGTTTGACATGATGAAGTACAGAATTGGAGAGGAAATAGGAATAATGGGATTGGTATGGTCAAGAATCGATAGTCGAAGGGTTTGTGGAAGTAATATATATACTAATTTAGAGAAATAGTTATAATGCCTGAAGCTATATTTTATAGTGAAAAATAATTTTAGATAAATGCATGCTTGCAAAATAGAAATCGTTTTTAGGATAAACCCTAAATTTGTCAAAAATAAAATTATAGGTAGAAAACTATATATATAAATATCATAATATATTTTAAGTTTAAAACAAAATTTGAAATCGATTTAGACAAAATTCATGATATAACTTTTTAGAATATATTTATAATATCTATAACAATTATATTTTTAATCCACTACTAGTAGGTACAAAAATAATAATAACCATAAAAGAAAAACACGATAATAATAATAAGGCTTCTAGCAATTTATACCTAGTATATTAAGATACCAATAACTTAATATCCAAAAATATAAATATAAATATATTTTTATATATGTACTGTTTACAACAGTACTTACAATAGTAAAGATAACAATGATTAAAATAGTAATAATAATAATAACAACAGAATAATAATATTAATAATAATAATAATAATAATAATAATAATAATAAACCAACACTAATAACAACAACAACAGAATACTCAAAAAAATAAAAATAAAAATAACAATTAACAAAAGAACAATAAAAACAATAGAAGGGTTGCTCCCTTTTACTGAAAAGAGGAGAGAGAGTGAGGGAAAGAAAAAAAAAAGGGAAGAGTGGGAGCGGGCGGAGAGATTGGGAGAGGAAACTGGAGAAGGAGGCGGCGAGCGGCCGAGATCCGCGGCGGAGGGAAAGGGCTACGGCGGAGGAAGTGGGGGCGGAGGCTGAGCGGCGCATGGGTGGAGTTGCGTCAACGTGAGGGGGTGCGGCTGGGGCCAGGGCTGCCGCGCCCAGGCGGAGCTCGGAGAGGGCGGCGGCTCGGCGATGAGGGGTGCACGGGCCTGAAAGGAGGAGGAACCCGATCGGATGTAGTGCTCCGAGAGAGGCATAGGGGGTGGTGTTTCTGGCGGTGCTGGTCGCCACGGGTTTGGGGTTTCGATCGGGCGCCGGTGATGGCGGTTGTGGAGACGTCGGATGGCTGGGGTTGGTGATGGGATCGGTCGCAGGCATCGAGGTGGCTGCGGGGAGCACGGCCGGTGAGGTCAATTAGCCAGATGGGGAGAACGGGGCGACGGATCGGGAAATCAAAGCGGACCTAGGATCGTGGCTACGGCAAGGTAAGTGGTAGTGGTGTTGGATTTGTTTTTCTTGTTTTTTGGTGGTGGTGGGTTGGGCGTGTCTTGGGTTGGTAGCGGTGGTTGTTAGGGATAACGGCGCTGGTGGTGGCGGGGATCCGAAGGTGGTGTGGCTGCGGCGACGGGGCAGCAGGTGTGTGGCAGTGAGCGAACGGGAAAGGCGGAGGCTGTTGGCCGTGGGAGTGTCTTGGGTGAGCGTGGTGCGGTGATGGCTATGTCGGTGGAGGCGGCCGGTGATGAAGGTGGTGGTCGAAGATGCGCCTGTGAGGGCAGGGGTTGGGTTTGATTATGTCGGTGTGACGGGCTTCGTTTGGGAGTTTTTGGTGATGCTGGCTATGATGGTAGGTGATCGGCTGAAAGTGGTGGTGGTCGGGATATGAGGGCATCGGGATATGGGTCACCGGGCGGCAGAGATGAGTCAGACATGTGGCCGATGTTAGGGTAGCGGAATCAGCTTAGGGTTAGGGTTAAAAATTTGATGTATCGTGTCCGGGTTGTCGACACGGAGGGAAACACAATATATATGTAACATGTGGAATAAGAATTGGACGGGAAGGGAGAACATGGACACGATGCACTCACATGGGTGGTGAAAATTATGGAGGAGTACCTGCCTATTTATAGGATATGAAAATTCTCATTTGGATAGGAATGAGATTTTTAAAACCCAAATAGATAATTCTACTATTAAATTTAAATTAATACATTCATATCTAATCCAAATCCAATTTAAATATAGTTAATTCATATTTAAATTAAACTATTTAATTTAAATCAATAAATCTAATCACAATTTAATTTATCAAAAATATATCCAAATATTTTTTATAAATAATAATAATTAATTAATTACAAAAATCATAATAAATATTTTAATAGAAAAAATTTCACACTACCTTTTTATTTAAGTAGCATAATAATTTCGAAAATACAATAATTATTTGAATATTGATAGAAAATATCTTTAAAATAACTTTTAAATAAATTAAGATAAATAATAAAAGGATTTTAAGAATTCCAATATATACCTGAATTAAATTTCATGTATCTCGCATGTGACTAGTACATAATATCTATGTATATATATTTTCAAAATTGGCATAAATAAATAATTAAAATAGCAAACATAGAAAATTTTGGTACTAAAGCAAGAATAATTATTACATATATTATTTTAAAACTACATAAAAAAATATTTTTCTAAAATATACACGCTCGCACATATTCGCACTCGTCGAGCAATTATGAAAAATAAAATTTCTCGCACGACGTACAATACAACTACGCGACGTACAATTACAAAATAAATACCAAAAAAATAGTAGAAATTTAGGGGTTTTACAATCGAAACTAGGCCCTGTCGCGTCAAAAACTATGTTCACCCACCCATTATCGTAAGCAGCGTGGTTGTGGACATCCACATAAGGCTCCGACTCTAATGCTAAAGACACAAGTTCTCCGTGCACGGTCTACTGATAGTAATTCGACGTGAAACTCTTCGAGTATAAATGATATATGACTTTCACTTTTGGATGATATTTGTCACGTCCCGCTCCCGTAGGAGTGATCGTCCTTGCTAAGGCGTGATGCCGTACGAGCCTAGATTGCTACTACTAAAATAAAGCAAATTGGCGACGGAGGATTAGCGACGGATCGTATCCGTCGTCCATAGCGACGGCCTCGCGACTACCTTGTGACTGGCTACCGTCATAAAGCAATAAAAAAAATTTTAATTTTTTTACGTCAAAATCAGTCGCGCAGCCGTCGCTAATTTGACGAAACTTTAGCGACGAATTTGTGTCCGTCGCTAATATGTCGCACATTGTGGCGACGAAATCTAAAATAAATGGCATGCTAAATTAGCGTCTATGTGGCGACGGACGTTCCGTCTGTAATCTAGTTGGTATTTAGCGGCTGTCTACCGACGGATATATCCGTCGGTAATTCGTCGCTAAATACTGTAACCTAACTTAAATTGAACCGACGGGGGGGGAGATTTTTCATTCCCCCAAAAAACTTTCTCTCTTCCCTCTCTCTCTCTCTCTCTCTCTCTCTCTCTCTCTCTCTCCCTCTCCGGCGAGCTAGCGGGTACCCCATTTTTCGGCGAAGCTCTCTCCGACGGGGGGGGGAAGGAGTGGGGGCGGGAGGGAGGTTGTTGAGGGCGGGGGGCAGGGTAGGGTTTAGGGTTTTGGGGCAGGGGTAGGGTTTCGACTTAGTTAAAGGACTAATACACATCCCCCTCCTACAGACTGATGCAATGGCCCTCTCCTAAAGTCCCATTAGATGAAACTGCTATATGCTAAATAGCCCACTCCCTATACACACATAGTTATCTAATGAACAAACACACTCAACAATAATAGTTAGCTACACACTTGACATAGAGGCACACTCACATGAACAAGTATAACCCAAAAGAACAGTCCACATATGCAATATCAGTCCTCTATACATATATATCCAATAACAGTCCACTTATCTCTATGCTATGCAAAACCATGTACTACTTCCATATATCACCAAATGAATGTACAAATGATAATCTATAATAGTATAAATATAAAATCAAGTGTCAAATCTGAGTTTAGAGCATTGGGTGTTCTTTTGGTCATTTTGTCAAACACTTAGCGTGCGTATCGGGATACGTTGTGACACACCCATGATACATACTCCAAATGGATCCAAACTTGACCCTAAGGATACCCACATATTCTAAATCACAATTAGGATCCAACAAACCTATTTACAAACCCTAGAAATATCATTCTCGGATTTTTCCCAAAATAGGTCGAAATACAAAGAAGAAAGTCCTCAAATGGAAGGAAAAGAGTCAAAACTCCTCACCATTGGCAACCCTATTGCATGGGGTTCTTATTTGATGCCTCTACTAGGACTGATATCCACTGTCACTTGATAGTTATATCACTTACTGACTGGAAACTGCCTATGCCATTGGCCCAAGATGGCCTACTCCTAATAGGCAAATTGCCTCACCCTAACCACTCTAAACTCTCATCCTCTGAACACTCACCTTACTAATTGATACCTTATACTTAGACACACACAAATCCAATACATTGATACATACTCATGTATTCTAACTGATATCACTGATACAGTGACTTACCTGACTGATGCAGTCCTATGGAAAATTTACTCAAACGACATGATGGTTCCTTTAGTTAGCTTGCTTATGTTACAATTATATTATTTGTGAATATCGATCTTACCAGATGGCACCCATGACCCAAGGAGCGGCACGTCATTTGAGAGAAATACTGAATGCTGAGGTGCCTCCTCCTACTGTTAAGGAGGAAGTGGCACCGGTAGCTAGTGAGACCGGGAGTTCTATTCATCCAGCATCGGTAGCTAGTGAGACCGGGTGTTCTATTCATGTAGCACTTGCAAGGGACTACATCTCTCCTAACACCGTCGATCTCACTTATTCGAGGTGGTTGCGTAATCGTATCACTGAGTGTTTGCGTGAGCTGCGTGGTTCTCATTAGCTATTACTGAACTTATTTGTATTGGACTATTTGTATTTGGTTGTTTTTGTATTAGACTATTTGTATTGGACTACATATATAAATTAGTACTGTGTCAATCTCTGAATTGTATTGGACTACGACATGGTGATCAGGACATAGTTCCTACAGCCATTCGACTGGTAAAGCAAAAACTATGTAGCCGTAGATGAAGTTGACTGTCCTCCGACCCTCATCCCTCGACAATGATGATACGACAACCAACCAGAGAGGATACTCTGAGAGATCCATCTGAGTAGGACGTATACTCTGAGAAATCACCTTTACAAGAATGATATCAGTAGTGGGACGAGCAAGAATCCTTTGACAAAGGAGACCACCATGCTGTCAGGAACCTCTCGCTCGAGCTCTATACGAAGGATGTCTACTTGAGCTCCGGGGCAAAGTTTTGGCTCATAGCAAGAATCTGTTGACGGAGCACATCCACCATGCTGTCAGAAAAAAATAGTAACGGTGAAAGACCCATCTGAGTAGGACGTATACTCTGATAGTATCTCCTCCAATACTCAACTCTACTACTAATATCATTCTTGTAAAGGTGATCTCTCAGAGTATACGTCCTACTCAGATGGATCTCTCAGAGTATCCTCTCCGGTTGGGTTGTGTTCTGAGCCATCTGTTCTCACACTTAAAATACATATGAATTAGAACTGTGTGTCAATCTTTATTTTGTATTTTCGGCGAACCCAGGGATTGGATTCTGTATTTTGTATTTTGGATTATGTATTTTGGCTTCAGCTCCAGCTCCATTTGCATTAATCTACGATACGACATGGTGATCAGGACATAGTCCCTGCAGCCATTCGACTGGCGAGGCAGAAACTATGTAGCCGTAGATAAAGTTGACTGTCCTCCGACCCTCATTCCTCGGCAATGATGATACGACAACCTATCACTATATCTTATATAGTAGTAGATGATGTTTTAGTATTACATTATGTGAGTTTATCTTGATTCTATTGCATTCTTCAGATACTAGATACTAGATTCGATAAGAACGTATACTACACCATATGTACAGAACATAGATGATTTACACTAATATATGCTAGAATAAACTTTGGGTTGTGTTCTGAGCCATCCGTTCTCACACTTAAAACACATATGAATTAGAACTGTGTGTCAATCTTTGTTTTTGTATTTTCGACGAACCCAGGGATTGGATTCTGTATTTTGTATTTTGGATTCTGTATTTTGGCTCCAGCTCCAGCTCTATTTGTATTAATCTATGGTACGACATGGTGATCAGGACATAGTTCCTGCAGCCATTCAACTAGCGAGGCAGAAACTATATAGCCGTAGATAAAGTTGACTGTCCTCCGACCCTCATCCCTCGGTAATGATGATACGACAACCTATCACTATATCTTATATAGTAGTAGATGATATTTTAGTATTACATTATGTAAGTTCATCTTGATTCTGTTACATTCTTCAGATACTAGATACTAGATTCGATAAGAACGTATACTACACCATATGTACAGAACATAGATGATTCACACTAATATATGCTAGAATAAATTTTGGGTTGTGTTCTGAGCCATCCGTTCTCACACTTAAAACACATATGAATTAGAACTGTGTGTTAATCTCTGTTTTTGTATTTTCGACGAACCCAGGGATTGGATTCTGTATTTTGTATTTTGGATTATGTATTTTGGCTCCAGCTCCAGCTCTATTTGCATTAATCTACGGTACGACATGGTGATCAGGACATAGTCCCTACAGCCATTCGACTGGCGAGGCAGAAACTATGTAGCCATAGATAAAGTTGACTGTCCTCCGACCCTCATCCCTCGGCAATGATGATACGACAACCTATCACTATATCTTATATAGTAGTAGATGATGTTTTAGTATTATATTATGTGAGTTCATCTTGATTCTGTTACATTCTTCAGATACTAGATACTAGATTCGATAAGAACGTATACTACACCATATGTACAGAACATAGATGATTCACACTAATGTATGCTAGAATGAACTTTGGGTTGTGTTCTGAGCCATCTGTTCTCACACTTAAAACACATATGAATTAGAACTGTGTGTCAATCTTTATTTTTGTATTTTCGGCGAACCCAGGGATTGGATTCTGTATTTTATATTTTGGATTCTGTATTTTGGCTCCAGCTCCAGCTCCATTTGCATTAATCTACGGTACGACATGGTGATCAGGACATAGTTCCTGCAGCCATTCAACTGGCGAGGCAGAAACTATGTAGCCGTAGATAAAGTTGATTGTCCTCCGACCCTCATCCCTCGGCAATGATGATACGACAACCTATCACTATATCTTATATAGTAGTAGATGATGTTTTAGTATTACATTATGTGAGTTCATCTTGATTCTGTTACATTCTTCAGATACTAGATTCGATAAGAATGTATACTACATCATATGTACAGAACATAGATGATTCACACTAATGTATGCTAGAATGAATTTTGGATTGTGTTCTGAGACATCCGTTCTCACACTTAAAATACATATGAATTAGAACTGTGTGTCAATCTTTGTTTTTGTATTTTCGGCGAACCCAGGGATTGGATTCTGTATTTTATGTTTTGGATTCTGTATTTTGGCTCCAGCTCCAGCTCTATTTGTATTAATCTACGGTACGACATGGTGATCAGGACATAGTCCCTGCAGCCATTCGACTGGCGAGGCAGAAACTATGTAGCCGTAGATAAAGTTGACTGTCCTTCGACCCTCATCCCTCGGCAATGATGATACGACAACCTATCACAATATCTTATATAGTAGTAGATGATGTTTTAGTATTACATTATGTGAGTTCATCTTGATTCTGTTATATCCTTCTGATACTAGATTCGACAAAAACATATACTACACCATATGTACATAACATAGATGATTCACACTAATGTATGCTAGAATGAATTATGAAAGATTTCCAGTTAGATCCGGTTATTGGTGAGTACATGATTACATAGTAATAAAGTTAGTCTTGTGATACAGATTTTTACTCTCTCATGCTACCAACGTCACAACTTTTCCAGTGATGCTCCCTCTAATGATGATGAACACAAAAATCAAAGACCCCCCCTCTCCTTTCTCACTCTTTACAGTTCTCACAACAGGAAGGTTCAGTGCTTTCTAGTTCTCTTCCATCCATGCTCTGGACCCATCTGCTCCTTCCTACTTCCCTTCTTCTTATTTGACTCTCTCAGCCACATATGATATCCAGCTCAAGTGTAGAGTCGGGGGAGAAGAAGTGGGCAGGAAGAGGAGGAGGAACCAGCACAGCCGGCGGTATGACCTGGAGGAAGTACAGAGGTTTTGCAGGAGGTATTGGCGATTTTTCTAGGATGGTATTGAGGAGCAAGTGTAGAGTCGGTCGAAGGAGCCATAGCTTCCTTCGGCCGACTCTACACTTGCTCCTCAACACCATCCTGGAAAAATTGCCAACACCTCCTGCAAAACCTCTATACTTCTTCCAGGTCATGCCGCTGGCTGTGCTGGTTCTCCCTCCTCTTCCTGCCCACTTTTTCTCTCCCGGCTCTACACTTGAGCTGGATATCATATGTGGCTGAGAGAGTCAAATAAGAAGAAGGAAAGTAGGGAGAAGCGGATGGGTCCAGAGCCATGGTGGAGGAGAGAAGAAGGCTCCCAAGACTCCCCGAGGTGGATATCATATGTGGCTGAAAATTTTGATAAACTTCTTATTTATTTTATAATTTGAGTAAAATTTTTTACCCTATATAAAAATTTCTGTTGTCAGAGAGATGGCTCCCAAGACTCCCCGAGGTGGTGCTGCTAGCCGAGGAAAGGAACCCTTGGAGGTCGACACGGAGGAAGTCTCCGTCGTCAAACAAGAGCCGTGACTGTTAAGGAGGAGGTGTCACCAAAGGTCGAGGTCAAGGAAGAACCGATGACCATCAGGGAAGAGATTGCTCCCAAGGTTGAAGTTAAGGAGGAGCCACCGTCAAAGAGTAGTAGTATCGGGACCGACCCTCATGTCCCTACAGAAGACCTTAACCAGATTGAGCCTTCGTATGCAAAGTGGCTGATAGAATGGTACATGCCTCAACGCAACTATGATCCCTAGCTGTGAGGATTCATCGTCTGACTTACGGTCTTTTCTGAGGCATTGTTTTAGATTGTTTATGTTTGGATATTTTGCAAAGTGGCTGATAGAATGGTACATGTCTCAACGCAACCAGATTGAGCCTTCGTATTTGTATTCGGTTGTTTATGTTTGGATATTTTGCTATGTATGTTGGGATAGTGTGTTGGATATTTTGTTGGTCATTGTGTTGGATATTTTTTGTGTATGTTGTAATATATTGGATGTTTGGAGATATTGTGTTGGCAATATGGATATTTGTTGGATATATTGGATGTCGGATATGTTATATTTGTGTATGGTGGATGCTGAATATGTTATATTACAGGGAATAGTCTCTTTTCTGCAATTTTTTTTCAAAAATATTTCAGTTAGCGACGGATTACCGACTGCTTACCGACGGACTTTTGTAGGTAGCGACGGATTACCGATGGGTTACCGACTGACATTTGCAGCTAGCGACGGTTTCCTGACGGATTGTCCGTCGACCTATTTCTGGAAAAATTACGCGACGGAAGAGCGACGGACGTTCCGTCGCTCATATTCTGGAATATATGGAAGATTTCCAGAAGGGTGGCGACGTATTATCCGTCGCTCTTCCGCCGCTAATCCGACGAGGATGGCGACGCTTTGAGCGACGGATATTGCGTATCAGAAAACCTCGGATACACGGTTAGCGACGATTTAGCGACAACTTTTTCGTCGCTAATTTTATGAATATATTAAAAATTTAAACTGTCGTAGTTGACGGGGAGCCGTCGGTTAGCCGTCGCTAAAAAATTTTATTTTGCCAACGAAAATTCGTCGCTAATTAGTCGCAGAGCAATGGACTAGCGACGATGTTATTCCCGACAAATTTTTTCAGCCCGTATCCGTCGAAAATACGTCGGTAATGGGAATTATCGACGGATTTCCGACGGATACGGACCATCGCTAAAACCTTATATTTTAGTAGTGTGCGCTCGTACAAGGCGGATTCCATAACGGCCAATTACAGCGACTGCGACGGGGTCGTCACACAGAAGTCCCAAGCAGAGACATTGAACAATAACAGCAAAAATTTGAAGCAAAACATAAGTCATTCAAAAGAGGCTCTTTATTGATATTGAAACAAAGATTGCATAGATGGACACGAGGCCAAGATTACAATCACTCAAGCTCACACTTCTCATATTACAAGTCACTCAGCTCTCTCTCATCTCTCAAAACAAGTCTTGAGCCAGCGGATGCTTCGAAAGGCGACGTCCATACATTATGTCCCGTATAAGTCCAGACTCCATGCGACCGCACGCCTCGAATCGCCAAGGAACTCCGTGCCTCAACACATCCAAGCGAGCTCCGCGCTACGAGCTTCTACCTGTGTCTACACATGAAAACTGTGTGGGTGTCAGTACTTAACTGTACTGGTGGAATGAGCTCCTCGCCCACCCATACAAAACTGACACTTACATTTACTTTGGTGCAACATAACCTTTTGACTGTCTTTCTACTCTTGTCTTAGGATCAGTTTAGGACTGACGCCTTGGCCTATTTGTGTCTCTAGACCATCTCGTGCTTGCAACAATAATGTCACTCATACTTTGTCTCTAACCCCCTTCTTGTACCAACAACGTTAACCTATCAAGTCATGTTTGCCTTTCGGCCCATAATCAGAAACGTAATATATGATAGTGTCCAATTCCCATGTAAACCGTGCTATATCCATATTGGGGTCGTGCCTCGTAACTCAGTGTGACTTAACCATATCGCCTCCTCACGGCCCTTTCTACTTTAATCACCAACTGACCCAATCAAGACTTGTGAACTTATTGTCACCCAACCCCGACTTTGCCTTGCGACGTTTT